>CAXAMN010014335.1:890625-906113 GCA_963970005.1 Durusdinium trenchii
CAGAATTGGTTGTGCCTGCTGGGAGTTCTCTATATGTCCCATGAAGGAGAGTCACTTGGTCTATCAAACGAGTTCGCAATACTTTTCAATCTGCTTAACAATGTATAGTTTGTAGAATTCCAAAAGGCCAACTATATTTTTATAAATGAAACCTTGAACCTATTGCTATGGGTTGCGGCTCTTTGAGGTCGCGTGGTGAAGCATGCGATCCCGCAGCAGAAGCGCTTGGAACTCAACAAGGCAAGCGTCCCTGGGATGGGAGATGATGGAAGTAGGGGGGAGCAACTGGTGAAGTAGGTTGACAATTTGTTGCATGTTGTTGCCTGGTTTCTTGTGAAACACATGTGGATGTGATACTTGTTTTTCTGGTGGCTGTGTCTCACTAGCTGCAGGAGAACAGAACCAACCACAGAACACGTGACTTGGGAGACATCAATCAACACAGAAACAAGAACTGCCCCGTTGAATGTGTCCGGAAACCCACATCATCGGAGGTGATAAGACAACTCACAATATGTTTCTTGACTGTAATCTGATGTGATATTTCTTTCAGCAGCTGACTTATATAATATTTAATGTTTGCTCGAATCTTTGGGCCATTGGTGAAACAAGTTCGAAGATACCAATTTCTGTCGCCCAAGCGCCAGACCCGACGTCCCGACGACGTCCCGACGACCCGACGTTCATACTTTCTCGTCACCAGCAAGGTCTGACCGGACCACAGCCATTCCGAAGAACCGTTGCATATTTGCAGAATTTAGAATCTCTACACCAGTGTTTCCGTCAAACTGATGGCAGAAAACATCCCACCACCGAACATACACTCGACACATCTCCACCTGGAAAATACCAAAAAGAGGGCGCTGTTCCCTCAGGACTCGCCGAAGAGCTCGGGTCAATTCTCTGCCAGCGCCTTTGGGCCGCTTTTCGTCGACTCTCAGGGCTCAGAGCTGTTTTGGCTCGACTCTCTTGGCTGGGGTCGTGGAAGCCATATAAATCAAACCAAGTGAATATGCAACAACCCAGATTCTGAAGGGGGTAGAATGACACCAAGAACGACGGAGCTGGGCAAAGAAATGATGGCTGGCGTCGGCTTATGACAACTCTTTTACCCCAAGGTTTCATACCCCTGTGTTGTTTTGTTCCTCATTTCACCATTTATTCTTCCAACTTGCCCTTGTTCGCCGATCGATACACCAACAACAAGGAGTTGACCAAGACTTAAATGCATAATGTAATTTACAGTAATCTGATTTTTGTTGTTTCGTTCCACCAGTCAGGACTCAGAAGTGCACCTCAACCGCCGAACTCTAGGTCATCCTCCTCAATTCCATCAGTTCTCAAAGTCACATTTTGCAAGAGACACCCAGCATTTGGCAAAACCTTGGGCTATGTTTTTTCTTCACCCAATCCTTGAATTCGCTCTCAGAGAAGTCACATCAAAGATGCCCGAGCTGGGATTGATGGGCTGCGCCCGAGCTGCCATTCCCACCGTCGGTGCGTTTTGTGCCGTGAGTGCCTTGGTAATGGAAGGGCCGTTTGACCGTCGTAGGTGATGTTGATCTGAGAAGATCTACATAAAGGCTTTGAACAATCATTTGAATCATCTGGGTGGTGCATTACTTACTTGCTACTTTTCAATCCTATGACTACCCCAGTTGACTAATACTTCTGGGAAGGGCCGGGAAGGGTTTTAACCACCGTCCAGTCCAGCCATGGTTTATGCTGGATTCCAAGCAAACATGTTTGTTGCAGAACCTGGACATGCGACCTCAACTTTGCAGCAATAAAATGCATACATATACAAGTTTGCTTGACATTCCTAGTTCGGGGTGTTATAGGGATAAACAAGCCAATGGAATGAGGAGAAACCCTTTGACACACCATCCACTCCCCGGCTACCGAGAAGTGGAACATGTATATGGATGGCATACAATGCATTTAGAGCCCAACAGCATTGCACAACATGTCAGCAAATGTCGTTTGATTTGTTTGAATGTTTGGATGTTGTTTTGTAAGAATGTGCAGAGGTTGATGGCATTTGGTGTCCTCTCCAGCTACCATGGTCGGTGATCAGCAAGGCAGCAAACAGCAGTAAACAGTCGTAAACAGTAGTGCAGCAAACAGCAGGTGAGCTCTCTCTCTCTCTCTCTCACTCTCTCTCTCTCTCTTTTCTTTATGTCAATAAAGGCGGGTAAGAAAAAAGAAAAACACCTCGGGTGCATATTTTTTTACCCCAGCCGCTTGCTCCAACTCCCATCAAAAATACAAACATGCAGAAGAACATCGCTGGAATCACCCCCGTTTTTCAGAGACAAATAGATTGCAGTCTCTAACATGCATCCCAGCAGGAGTGATGCAGCCCTCCATGTCCATCTACTCGCTCAAGGGACCAAATGAGATCCTTTTGTGAGTTTGTATAGATTGCAGACACTTGATTCCAACTTTCCCAGACACTTCATGAATCCACGAACAAACATATAAGTAGGGTTGTCCTATTAGCTGTAACAGTCAGTAAACAAGTATCATCATTTTTGAACAAGGCCTTTACCAACCATCGTCATCCACTGTTACAGGTAATAGGATAGACCCAACATATAAGCCTACATTAGTCTTTGAAATAACCCCACTGTAGATTAAATTTCCACACATGGAGTATTTGGACTTGCATGAAACACACAAATGTGTTAGGAAATTACCGCCATGATGTACTATAGCCAGGAAACAAGGAGGCGGTCACCACCGCGCACCCTGATGAGCAGGCAAAGCTTGCAAAAACTTGCGACAGTGAACAGGTGCTTCCCCAAGACCGGAAGGTTTTCGTTTCAATTGGGAAGATTGATGCATTCGACTCCAAGGTCTCTTCGTTTTCTCTCGCGTGCTTTGCAAAAGCAGTAGTAGCCCCCAGTTTTTGGCGGCAGGCGCGTTCGTTCGCTTCAGACACCGTGGCACGTCAGACAGAGTGATAAGATTTGACGTCAGCAGACTGCGGGGGTTTAAGGATGTATAAGGTAGCTTTTTTTCGGCGCTACAATTTGATGATAGAGATGGTCCACATAAATGTCCACATGCTGTACAGCTGTTTCAGCTGTTTGGTTGCGTGATTTTTGATGCCCAGACAATCCTTGGACCCTCCATAGGACCCTCAAACCTTTGCATTTTGAGTGTTTGGACGATTTTTGGCGGAGATCCATCCTGTTGCCAACAAAAAGTCCTTTTGCACCATCAGTCGTGGCCAGGATGGAAGATGCAACATGTGGGGTACCACATGGTTTGAGAAACTAGCAGCAATCTAGCTCCTGACATAAGGCTTTAAGGCAACCAATAACACCGCCGACTCTAGACTAGACGTCACACACACCGGTGCTCACTGTGCACAGAACCCGGTGCGGCGCGGTGGTTTGTCCGGTGCTCCGTGTTTCCAAGCTGGGTCAGACTTGGAGCGTGACCAAGCCTCCTTGAAGCAAGTGGAGCTCTTACGAGCTGAAGTTTACAGAGGCGCGGCAATGGTTCGGCAATTGGCAGAGTGGATGGATGGATTACGGAAGAGGTTTGGTTTGGTTTGGTTTGGTTTGATCTTTGTTTCATCAAGTGGGTTTGAGGGCGATGGTCCCACTGTCGAGTTGGCTTGATCCCTGTTAGTCAATACTCGGGTTCCATCAATTGTTGGTCCCTGTTGGTCGACATTTGTAAGAGTTTTAGTGCTGCCGGGAATGGAATGTAGGCATCGGCCATGCCAGAATTGATGAACACTTCATCAGGAAGCTATAGTCAGAAACTTGAGTGATCGCCAAAACTAGCTGCCACCACTTAGACATGTAGTGCTACAACTCCTTGATATTTGGTAATGTTCGTGCATGTTGTTTTACAGAGGCAATCTCCAAGAGCATTCTCCGTTACATGTCGCAAGGGCTCCTTATCATTTAAAGGCCAGGCTGCGCTTTAAAAAAGATTCAGACGAATCCCAATCTCCCAGTTAGCTTCTTGTTTCCAATAGCTTCTTGTTACTAGTAGTAAGGCCAGGAGCCCCGTTCGTAGCTTCTTGTTCCTAGTAGCGATGCCCTTTGCTCCGACCGTAGCGTTCCTTGCTCCGTTCCGGTGAGAAGTGACCAATGCCAACGGCGTCCCATCCGGTGAGTTTGTCACACATCCGGGGACACCGAACGGCCTCCTTCCTCCGTTCGGAACCGGCACGTAGTGATAACCATGCCAGGTAATGGCCAAGGGCTACATACTTAAAAATCCGAGAGTAGTTCTTGTATGTTCTTGTTCTATTCCGCACCAAGAGGCGCGGGTATTGCTCGCGCGCCCTGTAAGACGCGCACGTCCGCGTCTTAACTCCGACGACGCAGGTCAGACGGATGTCTTGCAGGCGTGGATTGGGACCCCTTCGGACGAAGAGGTGAGGGATTTGTTTGATGTATATAGAGGGACCCCTTCTTCTGATCCCGCTGCCGGCGCAAAGTAGAATCACCTTCGGGATTGCAATTGTTGGTCTATAAATGTCGACTATGACTAAGGCTTATAATGGTTTCTTTTGTTTTTGTCCGTTGGTCCCCCAGCTGTTCATGAAACAGAGTTCGACCGGACAACAAAACCCTCGTCGATGAGCACACGTGGCATACCGTCTCTCCATGTCTCCATCGCACACCTCTCGACTGTGAGAGACCATCGTCGTCCCTTCGGCCTTTCCAAACGTGTGGCAGCCGACGGGTGGCTGAGGCCTTGGAGAACCTACGACTGCAGGTGGCAGAGTCCAAGTGCCCTGATGGCAATCTCCCGGTGTCATTGATGTAATCGAATGATCATTGATGCGAGTCTCTGGGGTATGGGAATCAATCGCACACTGTCTGGGCGCTGTTTGCGAAGGATTTCAGAGGAACTGTTGGCATTGCCAGATACAGATCATGAAACACGTTGTTGGGCCGCCCGTGCAGATGATGTTCTGACACTGCCACTAGCGACTGGTGTTTTAGATTTGTCCTTGACGAATCCGGCAGTTATGATGATCGTGAGGTGTCCCATCTCGGTACTTAATCTATTTCCCTTGTTCGTTTGTCATTGGCCAGAATGCAGTACGGTAGACAAATCAGTAGATGCTTACTCTATAGATCATGAAGAGCCTTTCAGGTGGGTCAGATAGTCTTGGTAGATCAGCATGAGGACTCAGCCATCGAGGCGCGCCCTACCAGTTCCTGTGCCGGCCCACCTGTCGAACAACGCCACATTGGCGGCCAATGCGACGGCGCCGCCCACACCCACGCCGACGGTGCCGCCTGTGCGCCTGCCTCCTCTTCCGGTGGCTGCGCCAGTGACAGCCGGGCCCACGGCCGCTGTGACCATGGCACCCCTCGCGACGAATTTGAGGCCATGATCTCAACAGGGTCTGAAAGCAAGTTGATGTTTTGAGGTTTCCAGGACCCCAAAGGTGAGATGCTCAAAAGTGAGCGCTGTAGCTTGGCGCACTCATTCGCGAGGCAGGGTGATGGCCCCATCTGGGACAGCAAAGTGATCATGATCGACTCCTGGCAATTCCTTGCTCGGCATGTGAGCAAAGTGCTGAAGGTTAGCACTCACGTTTCTTCAAGAAGGGAAACATTGATTTTCTTTGAAAAAACGATAGTATAATCCCAAAAACGATACCTAGCCTTGTGACGGTACACATCTTGGAATCTGTCTTTGCCTATTGACACCGTTGACGCTCGACACAGTGTATGCCAAGGTTGTTTTGCATATGGCTTGCCATGCTAGTTGGACATTCCATTTTATTTTGCTCAACTCAGAGTGCCTTTCCTTCTTGATCAACTCAGAGTGGAAGAACGAAGCGGTATGGGCTGCCATCGTTTTAATCCGGCAAATGCTGCTCCAAGACTTCTTGCTGATCCGTTTCGCGCACACACACAACAAGATGTTGCTTTCTTCTTGGAAGCTTTTTCGGGTTCAAAAAGCTCCCGCAGCTTCTGTTCGACCTCGCGGTCCTCGGTCAGGTGGTTCCCAGGTGTGTCGTGTTTCCACCCAATTGGCGCCACCGAGGAGCGGAAGGCGGAGAAGCAATACTGGTACCAGCGCCAGGAGAAGAATGTGCCCTGGCGGGGTGGTTGGAGAAAGGGGACGTGCTTAGCACTCTTGAGGTTTTTGTTGGGGAGGCAGGCACATGCTCGTGCTCCTACTCTTGGCTGAAGACATCATGAACCATGTAGGTATAGCGGTATAGGGTCCAAATGAACATCGCATGTTCATTCATTTGGTGAGGCAAGTCTTTACCCCCACTTGCGATCTCTGGGGAGGGAGCATGTTCCAGCTGTCCATGGTCCAGACGTCCGAGGCTCCAATTCACCCGGCCTTCATCAAATACAACTCCAATTGGCCATGCCTTTGGGGCGAGGAGAGACTCATGGGTCGATGGATGGCTGCCAGGCCTTGCGCAATGCAAGGGCAATCATTGGAGATGGGCTCGTCACGATTGGAACATATCATACAAAGATTAACAAACACAGGCAGTGCACTAAGACACTAAGATCTATCCGCCGATTCCAGGGACGTGCAGGACATGTTGAACGGAAGTTCCATGCAGGACATTTTGGACATGTCAATGAAGGTAGATCGGATTCCGCTGAAGAGTTCAGAACTCATGAGATTGGCTAAGATCACTGATATGCTGAAGAGATCTGGACAAAGCGACATGCAACTTCCGAATCCGCTTTAAGCTTACTTAAGTTATAGATGATTACCATTGAATACCGCTAAACGCCGCTCACCCAACGCACTTCCGACAAAAAGACGTGCATGTTCACACGACCAACACCGTGCCTTCCTCCTCCCCTTGGATGTCACTCCGTCTTCGCTCCACACGGGGAGCGAAGCGGCAGGAATACACCGGTCAAGGAAGTGGCGATGGAAACAAGTGGACCTGCGGTGCCCGGCTCATCCAAGCGCCTTGTGCCTCGGTACCGGCGAGGTGCGGTCCAGACCGGGTGTCTGCCTGGTCTATACTTGGATAGGGTTGGTATACGGGGTGTTTGAAACGACCCCTTAGGATCCAAACAATATAAACGACTCCTTAGGATCCTGAAACGACCCCTTAGGATCCAAACGATACCCCTACTGGGGTCTATCTACTGAATAGATCTAAATAGGTGGTGTTCTTGGTTTCTCAATCGCATGGCACCACGTGACGACACTTGGGGTTTTCGCGTTCGAACGTTGTTCTTTTGTTGTTCATGTTTGAATGAGGGTTGGACATGCTGAAGAGGTTGTGTTTCTTTCAAACACCTGAGTCTGACTGCTGCCTAATTGACCCACTTTGTGCTTGTTATGTTGTTTCCTCAGTTAAGAATCATGTATTTGCCCGTGTTCGAGGTGTGGTCTATTCCTTTGGATCCAACAATGACATGAAGTGCCTGGGCCGAAAGAGATCGATTGATGGTCTTTGAGCTGATGGATGCGGCGATGGATGCTTCCCTTCGATCGATTGAGGATTCAGATGTCCTGTAGGAGGATCGACCCAGCCATCACAGGTAGCTCAGGCTATTTCAGATTGGGGAACTCTGCAAGAGGATGGTGATTGAGAGGACAAATAAACCAATCACTTTGGACTGTTGGGCCGCTATGATGTGCCTTCATCATCTTCATCCTTCCTTGAGCTTTGGATCATCCGTCCGAACCACTGAGTTCCAAAGAACTCCGCATGCGAAGACGGTCACCAGACCCATCACCATGCTCCATCCGACTCCTACGAGCCTTTTTTTCCGACCTACAACCCACAAGAATCTGAAAGGTATGCAAGCAAAAGGAACACGAAGCCGAACGCTGAACGTCCAGACCAATCGGTCCAGACCCAATCGATCGGTCGACGTAGAAAGGACCTTTGTCTCTCTCAAAGTGAGACTCTCTCGTGGTCAGATGGGGATCAGGCTGAAACGAAGTCGGGGACTCCCCCAATCACCCCGCCCTTTGCATCCGCTGTAAGTCCAGGTTTGAGTTGGGCATCCATGAGTTGGGCCTCCACTGTGAGATCCACATCTACGATCCCACCAGTCCGGAGCCGCGGGATGCCCGGCGCATAGGCGCCGGGTCCTGCGTGGCGTCGCGTGGCGTCGCGCCGCGGGAAGAAAACGGTGGTGAGGAGTTGGGGCAATGGTGGTAGATCGGTCCCGTGGCTATGAATCACCAGAGATGAATATGACTATTCAAGAGAAGTCACCGATGTGTGAGGCCATGTTGTTCATGTGCAAAGTTGAAGAATTGCCAGATTTTAGAGCTTCTTGGCACAGAAACAACACATCTTGCAGTTCATGTTTTGTGTCACGTAGCCAACAATCAATTCAAACATAGAACAACAAAAGAAGTGAGGTAGCGTGAGAATTACATATTAATGCAAGATAATGCAAGAGATATTTGAAAGTCCTACATGCACGTGCAAGCCAGCAAGCTCCTCCTCCGTCGCCGCGCTTCCAAGCGCGCAGGCGCTCGCTTCCACAAGGTGGGTCTGGGTGCACGCGACGGGTTCCAAGGCCGCTTTCCGGCCGCTTGGATGGAGGAGCGGTGGAAGGCCCTTGGAGATCTTGGAGCCCCTTGTTGAATTTAGATGAGACATGATGAGAATCAGTGGATAACAACCGCCCATAGAATCTCTTGAAGTACATCCTCAAAACATATGGTTGCATCGCACTCAATTCTTGTGGGAAGGTCAGTGCAAAGATTGCTCCTGGAGGGATGCTTGATCAAGATCCAACAATACTGCTACAGTTGAAGGTTTGCTGCCATAACCTCAGGATCGCAATCTGCAACTCCAACGAGGCCTCACTCACTCCCCTTAACGCATACAGCTGCCAAAAAACACGTCACCTATACGAGCAGGTATACCGTATACCATCTGAACAGTTTCTCACCGCACAACTGCAGTCAGACTGAGCCAACCCCAGCAACCTTTTACCCCCTTGTTGAGTCCCACCTTGTGTGGACTGCCAATGGTCAAGATCTGACTCTTCTCCACTGAGTCGCAAGCAACATGCAGTGTCGATCAAGGATTCTGGGTGTGCTTGAGCAAGCAGTGTCGGTCTGCCGGTCATAGGGATTCTTGTGTCCAAAAACATCTCTGAACGGGCACCATTCACGTGATCGTTTCTTCTCTACATAGAAGACGTATACAAACACCTTTGCCCACACAGTGTGGCTGACCAAAGTACTCCCCGAAGCCATTCTCAAAAAGACATAAAGAGACAATCCACCTATATCCACCCTACATGGGCTTTTGATGCATGACTTTTTGCCCTGAAGCCTAACCTTCGAAGACCGAGGTGAAGACTTTAAAAAGTCTCATGAAGGAGAATGGCCATAGCCACATCGATATCCTCAAGGTGCGGAGGTCGCACGCGTCGCAACTCAACAGCGCCAGTGGCAGCACCGACGGCAGCGCGCTTGGCTGTGTTGTCCCTTTTGGTTTATGACACCGAACGAACACCACGCTTTCTCAGCAGCTGGTAGAGCTACGTTCTGTTACCTGGATCTGAGTGAAGGTTTCAAAGGGATGCTTCTATAGTGGATGCTTTTTGATGAAGTTTCTTTTGCATGCTTTTTAGGGGAATCCGGAGTTTTCACTTTATTTGACGTGCTGGTCCCCTGCTGGTGTGTTGCAAACACCTCTAACCCGAGTCAAAACCAGGTGCCGACTCGTCCGCGCGCTGCGCCAGGTGGACATCGAGGATGCGGAGCACGAAGCCATCCCCCAGATCGCCGCTGGGAGGGAGAAAACCGACTGGGTCGCCCAACGGCGTGAACGAAGCCGAAGCTTGGGTGGTGACAGGTGGTGACCAACGAATTGGGGTGGCTAAGCTGCTCAAAAAGAAACATCACCAGCACCTTCAAACGGGTCTCCAATGGAATACCCTTCATTACTTGTGGATCTCCATTGGACACTGCTTTGAAGGTCTAGGAACACTCAAATTTTCTATGCCAATGCCAGTGGAAGATGTTTCTGAGGTTTATTTCGAAAACGAAGAAGGTCAACTGTGTGGGCGTAGTTTTGAGAGCCTCTTTTCATTGGCACTCCCAAGCATCAAGACGTACCTGTCCAATCACCAAGCTTAGTTGCAGGGGCACATAGGGGCACCCAGTGCATCAGAGTATCGCGCCACTAGTGCCTTAGGTTAGAGCTTTTGTTCAGGTCAACTTCCATACTATCAGGACGTGCGCTCACGCTGGAGCAGCTGATCTGCACCCGCCCTTTCCATCTAGTGAGGTGGCAATGACCTGTGTAGAACCAATGCCACTATAGGTCGGAAAAGTTCTGCAAACTTCGTCACCAAGATGGCTACCCCTTCTCCCCCTTCGCTGTGTTCTCCTCATGGATCGGTGCCGACACCGGCGTGACACACCAGAAGGGTGAGACAGGATGCGAGTCACAAACGTACCGGGCACGGTCGAGTGTACGGTCGAGTGGAATTTGCATGGAAAGGGGTATATAGACTTTTCCTTTTTTTTATGCGGTATTCAGAATGTTTTATAGAAGTCGCCAAGAGTATTTGGTATAGCCGCTTAGCCGCGTGGACTTCCACAGTTAGCTGTCGTCACTTTCATCCTGCTATATCCTGCTTGCTTTTGACTCCCTGGATGTGATGCTTTCCGGTTGCATGCCCTGGACTGTAAAAAGCTGAGCATTGGAGACACTGAGGACACTGAGATTACAAAGACCCTTGATTCTGTAAAGATCAAGCCACGGCTATACTCTTCATTAAGTGGACCTTGACCACAGCCTTGACAACAGGTCCTCCACTTGTAGATGTCATCGGTGAGTCCATCTGAGGCCCATGAGGGCTGGCCCTCCGTTGGGCAATTCCTGGTCGAGGTGCACATCAGGACCGACAGCGATGCACAGCGGTTGATCGGAGAGGTGAGGATTGCACATCGGAGAGGTGGGGGTTGTTGGATGATGGAATTGGTTGTTGTCTTATAGTTGATCCTGACACCCCTAGTATGAGTGGCGCCATGTTTCTGGAGTGTGTCCGAAATCCATGAGAAACCAGTGTGTCTTACCACCGCGACATAGCGCGACTCCACACGTTTAGTTTAGCTGGCAAGCAATGCAGGTTGATGTGCTCCAGTGCACTGGAGCTTGCAAGACATGATTCCGGATTCACCCCTCCACTACCCACTACCCACCCAGATCAGGCTGGTGCGGACACCTATGATGCAAGAGCCTCTCTCAAAGAAGGATAGCAGCCAAAGCCTACAATAGTGACACATTTGTGCACAATCCTCCATGCAGTTTTGTGTCTGGTATTCCGATGCTCAGGGTTTGTTATCAGCTACAGCGATTCACAAGTTGATAAAGGTTTCGAGGTGAAAGCATTCGGTTTCTCCGCCGAATCGGTTTCTCCGCCGAAATGGAGAGGAACTTTGCAAATGACATGAGTTTGGACAAGCTTATCACTTTGATCGAGAAGGGCAACTTGCGTCTCTTCCATCAGGCAGGGATGAACGCAGACAATTTAGATTCAGATAAAAAACGCATTCGAAGGAGTGTGGTTTGTGTTGAAGGCCATTTTAATACGATTGCTGGATCGATGGGTTATATGTGTTGTTCCCTCTTCCTGCAGGGTTGGAAACAACTCCGGCTTGCTTGCTGTCTGGAAAGAAGCAACAAAGCGTGTTGTTAAAGGTTGTAATACAACGACCGCTTTATTCCTGCATGTATTTTGCCAATACACCCACATGAATTTTGTTTGTACATCAAATCAGAAACACCATGAAACATGTTTTCTTGTTTGGAACTGGTGTTCGCTGCATCATCAAACATCCCACTTCCCCTGCGGCAGAAAGCTGTAGACTGCAGAAAACCGTGCACAGGAGGTGAATTGGCAATACGGCGCCAGCTGCTGTACCGAGCCGCTCGGGGCCATTTTTCCAAGTTGTGAGGCGTGCAAACGAACGTTTGCAGCTGGCAGGGCCTGAACAAGTTTCTGACCGCTGGAAAAAGGTTGCCAATATTTATACCATACGGGCCACGAAGGAACAATATGTCAAAGGTTGGAACAACATTTAACCTTCCTCAATTGAATTGGACATATGCTGTGTTTACTTTGTGACTGTTAATTACAATATAGTGGGATTGCTTTAAAGTTGAGTCTGTCACTTTACCTCGGAGATCATGTCCACAAACCCAGCAAATGCCAGTGCCAGTTTTGTGCTGAACACACATCGTTGTGCTGAACACAGGGCACCCCGTGAAACACGGCCTCGACCGTGCCCAGGTACGCCTTTATCCACAAGGACTGGCGCCCGGAACGAAAAAAGTACGACATGAGCCTCGCCGGGTCACACTTGTCGATGGTGTGTGCGCTTCGTTTGTTTTGTGTTGTTCGCGGAAATCGGAGAAGGTGGAGTTACTTTGAGTCCTTGAGCTTTGTGGAAACAAGTGAAAACAACAAAGACAATCCCTTCGGTCATTGAGAACAATAATGCATCTGGAAATCCACTGCACCTATTATCATACCGATTATACCCAACAAAATTCACCCAAGCACCTAACCATCCGCAACCATTCACACCATCTGCCAACCATTCACCCTATCGGCACCTAAGGATGATGGCCGCGACCTTTGTGGATGTCCCACTGCGCGACCCTCGTCAGCCGCTGCCGAGCCACTTGCGTCCGCCGCAAGTGCGGTATCCGGCGCAGATGCCGCAGGCCGTGCTGCCTCGAGCGCATGGGCCACGGTAGGAGGTCAATGCGAAGAGCGGAGCGGAGAGGAGTTTGGCGGAAGAAATGAGAGAGGGCACGACCACGCAGATGGCAAGCCGATCTGTCACACAGAGTAGTTCTTCTTGTAGAAATTGAAACGCACAATTTGAGGGGAGTGTTGGGATAGAAGCAATACAACAGCACAATCATACCCTCCATGGAACAATTGACCATGCTGAAACTGGACACCGAGCTGCCATGGTGCGTGCGCTGGTGCTTCCCTCAACTGGTCAGACTAGAGTACATCGAGGTGACAAGCACCATAGTGATTGAGGGAAATCCCTGGGTCCAAGGAGCAAACCCAAGGAGAAGATGGAAATCACGGGAGTCTTTGGTGTCAAAGATGCACCAAAGCCTCACTCCTTATCAGGGTGCCACCACCCTGATGGCAGCGAGCAGCACAACAAGCCATCTACATAATGTAAGATATCCGCATATATATATATATAGACTTCTAGACTTATATCTTAAGTCCGTGCGCACGGTTGGTTGGTTTCACCCATTTCCAGCATCTTTGCACATCCGTCCGTGTCGCGCCGCCCACCGGTTTGCTGCTGCTACGCTTGTCACTGGCGCGCTGCCTCCTTCGTCTCAGAGGCTTCGGTTCATCCGCTCGACGATCTCCATGAAATGGAGAGTAGAAGGGCTCGTAGGCTGGCAATGTTCCCCTGCGAGCCAAGCCAAGCGACGGTTGGCGAAAGGATTTATGTTGGGGCACCTCCCCACATCGAGCTTCTTTTTGGATCAAGGGGTGAAGCATGATGCAGGGTCACTTCATCATGGGATCTCCCTGAGATGTTAAATGATCAATCGTTTTGTGATTCCTCGCTAGAATTGTTTCCTTTGTTTACTTGAGAGGTATCCTGAGGTATCAATATCACCTGGGACACGGTGAAACTTTCAGGTCACGCACTGTCACTCAGACCAACAAATCATATTTGAGTGAAGATTGATTGGGATGGGACCTTGAAATTCACCAAATGCACCAAAAGTATTGGCAATCAGCAACCATACAACAGACATCAGCAGACACCAACTTAGAACGTCCCACAAGTACCAAGCAAGACCTGTTGCTTTTGCTTTGTGTTGTAGCGTTGGTTTGGGACCATAGTTTGCAGGTCACAGAAATGGATCTGTCGAGTTGATGTTTAATCAGCAAGCCGACTTGTTTTATAAATTTCTATATGATTGACTATGCGTATACCTGCTTGCTGGCGGCATAGTTGCTAGAGAGAAGCATACCCCGCAAACATACACAAATAGTGATGGGGAGCTCCAAATCTGTGGAAAGGGAATCAGGTCGTCAACATGGAAGTCGGCTTCTGAGAATCCGACACCAACCGCACTGTGCGGCATTTAAGTGATCCTCGTTTGGTCGTGTTTCACCACTTCCAAAAAGAGAAGTCCAAACCGGCTAGAGCGATCGTGCAAAAGGAGCTCGCTGAAGGCAGAAGTGCCCTGGAGAGAATCTGCACAGAGACGGACTTCTGAGATCGCCTCAAAAAACAACAGTTTTTCAAGGATGTCTCCGGCTAAGCCAGCTCAATACATGATCAACTCCAGGCTCAATGCTCTCAATGCTCTCGACAGAGCAGAACCATTTGCCTAGCCACATTGTGCGACCTCACCCCGCTTCTCTTCGAGGGCTGCAAGAGCTTTCACAACCTGAAGTGGCAACCTTGGTACTCCACGGTGCCCCATCGCGGTTTTGCTGCGTCAGGACTAAGGCAACTGGTCCATTGATAGGGGAAGCCTATATGGACTGCGCGCTTCTTTAGTTTCTCTCGCTAACGAATACAGAGATTACTGACTTAATCTGACTTATGGCGCTTATGGTATCTCATTCTCATTGATTAATCATATTATACACATTTAGTAGTTATAATATATATATATATCCGTACGTGTGAGATCACTATGAGATGCCGGTTATTCCCTGCAAGTCGAAAAATCAACCATTGCACCATTTCCACGTCCTTGAGAAGAATACTCCAACTCCCAAGACACCACGTCCTGGATGACGCACAAATGGTTCCCTCAAAAGAAGTTCTAACGTTGCACATTTGATGAGTTTGACATCCACCTCCCAAGCACCAGATCAACCCACTACTGGCTTGTACTAGTATGTAGTGAGGTTGAGGGAGCCTCAATTCCTGGGCTCACTTCCAGAAGTCCAATCCATCACTCAAAAAGCTAGGACTTAGTACAGTACGGTGGTGATTTCGATGAACATTTGCCAGTTGGACCACTTTGCACCGAAAGTGACCTTGATGCCCAATACCTACCCTTCACTGATACCTCCGTCTCACATTCGACACGGTCATGCCAGTCGCAGCGACCGGTCCCACTTCACCACCCTCGCCACATGTCACCACCGTCGGGCATCCGCCCCTCGTCGCGACAGGTGCCGCTTCGTCAGAGCGAGGGCGACGGACGGGCTGAAAAGAAAAGGGATGACAAGAGGTTGGCGGAACAGAGCTGCAGGGTGACACGTTTGAATTTGGAGCATTTACAATCTCAGCATGTCTCAGCCCCATTTCATACCCTATTTATTCATAGAGTCATTAGTACGTTTTATAATGTTTCCCCACCTGCCAGGTGAGGGTCGTTAGATTTTATGGCAGCCCCATCTCCTCCTCCGCCTCCTCCTTCTCCTCCTCCTCGTCCTCCTCGACCATCCACGCCCAGTGTTCCCCGCCGACCTCAACCACGACCATCCACGCCCAGTGTTCCCTGCCGGACCTCA
>CAXAMN010014335.1:926176-965279 GCA_963970005.1 Durusdinium trenchii
ATTGAGAAGCAGGATTGCCAGCACAGTGGGTTGCCTCACGCACTTGGTCACGCGAAGCAATCTCATGCACCTCCTCAACTGCAATGACTGGGTCACCAAACTCTCCATTCTGAGCACGCTTCTCCAAGTTCTGAGTGGTGCCTACTTGGAGAGCCATGGCCAAGTCACCATTGGCCTCTGCCAAGATTGCGGAAGCTGGTCCATTGCTGAAGCCACAATCGTTCATCACTTTGATGTTGTCCTCCACCTGGCACTGCTGCTCAGCCAAGGTAGCTTCCATCTGTTCGTTGATCACTTTTGGATCTCTCCCGTAAACCCTGACAAGGTTGCGCACCATGAGAAATTCGTTACGCATCTCAGAAGACAGGTTTGGGGGAATGTTCTTCACAAACTCATCTCTGCTGGGGAACTTCACTGCGATCATGATGGCATCCTCCAAAGACCAGTCGAAGGTAGGGTCTTCGTCATGACCCTGTGTGTCATCAACCAGTGTAGAGGGCTCCTTCATTTGCACAGTTGATGAACATATATATAATTAAGAATGTATACGTATGAATGATAAGTTGCTGAGCCAAGTCAACATTCAGGGTTTCCAAGCCCGGTCCTGTTTGGTTACTGGCGTCTCATTCTCCGTCTCTGACTCCACCATGACAACTTGACCACAGCCTGTGCAGACTGTTCATGGCCGGCTATGATAACATGTAAAATATGGTAACCACTGATTTCCAACTAACCTCCCCGCCTGATTTTGCAGTGTTTCTTTTGCCACGGCAAGACTTTCGAGCCCGGCGCGGATTTGGCTGTAAAACGGCCCGGAGTTGAACTGCAATCTCACTCTTTGAGTTTCTTTGAACTGCCTTTCGCCAATAACGCCTTGTATAACTCAACAAAGCTTGAAGTACATATGATTCCTGAGTTACCCAGCCGAAGCAGAACATGTTGCTGAACATACCGTGCATGACAAGTGAAACCACTTGTTCACAACAACCGAGTGTCATTCTGTGCCCAACGGATGCGATCCTTCTTGTACCTAGCCTGACTTAACTTGAAGTCGCCCTCACGGTCCAGATGCCGAAAAACATTGTCAGTATGTCCCGCACAAATATCCCCTCAGTTGATCATAGGCAACTGACGTTACATTTGCACATGTTAATGCACATTATAGATGTATATGGTACCATGCACACCATGTGGGACCAGCTGCCTTGTGGAGAAATCTCAAAGATGCCTATGATGAGCGGTAGGTATGTTTCCATGTCGGAGTAGCCGATGTCATACGAGCTGATGTCCGGAAACAAGGTGTTATCAGGCTTCTTGGTCTCTGCACACGAAACAAAGGCGTCAAGAGGTAGGTGCAACTTGATTGCGCCTTACTGCATCTTGAGTTATCAACTTGTTCCAGGGAAGTTGCCCGTGAACCCACATAAACAGATAAAGGGTTAATGAACACAACTCAAGGTTCTCTCTATTTGTTTTTCGATGCCATGCAAAGGTGGAGCCAAAGATAAAGCCATTGCAAACTCATAAGAACTGAGCTTGAGCCCTGTCTATCCGGAAACCATGTAATCCACCCTGAGACCCTGTCCCTTGACATCCTTTCCCACCATACAGTCCTCGAGTGCAATGCCGGCCAGGCATTGAAAGACCACACTTGAAGCGGCATCGGCGTTGGCACAGAAAAAGCGCTGAATGGCGCCATTCCCTGTGGTCATAGGTCGACTAGAAAATTCAAATTGATCTTACATTGGGCTCATGGTCACACATGGGATGCATAGTGATGGATTCAGGAAGCTCAGGATCGCTAAAGGTGGATTCAGACATCTTTGTTAAATGATTCTTCAGATGCACTCAAATTTGATCCCAATTGGCCATGGTACCTCGTGGTACCTCGGATCGATAGATACCAAGGGTCAGAACCCTCCTCACGAGGTTCCAGGGGTCCGACCCCTGCCATGGAGAGCCCGACCCCTGCCATCGACAACCCAAAGATTGTTAGGGTACAAACAAAAGTTGACCCGGATGTGGAAGACGTGTCCTTTCCTTACTGTTGCATCTGATGGCATTGTTTGTGCCTTCGGAATTAGAATTGTGAAGTTTCAGTTTGGAGGGTTGTTGACTAATCAGTAGTAATTAGTTTGATTTGTTTGTTTATTTACACGACTAATATAATTATATTAATTATAAGCCTTGTTGGGTTTCAGGTTGTAAACGTCTAGGGTGGTTTTTCAACGTTCACGAACGAAGCAAATCGATCCATGATGTTTCGTCCACCTGGAGACACAGGGAGGGGGTTTTATCTTTGGTCTAAAACGACTGCAAAACCTGGAGGGTGGCAGCTAGTACCTTGTTTTGCCGGTGGTGTTCAGTGGGAGGAGAAACCCCAGGTCAGAAGGGGGGGCTCCTTTTTGCAAACCCTCCTAGTCGCTCACAAAACGGGCCCTATTGAAAGACGACGTTTCGTCGTTGGAACGTCGTGTATCTTCGTCGTGTAGCTCGCAGGTTGGGATTGGCTTCATGGAAACCCCATGCCCTTGATACTAGTAGCTTCTTGTTACTAGTAGCGATGCCCTTTGTTATTAGTAGCGATGCCAGGAGCTACTAGTAGCTTCTTGCTACACTGGATTTGGAGGGAAGTCTCTCTTTGCGAGGCCTTGCTTTACCCGAAGGTTCATCCATGGCGTCCCTCAAACATATGTTAGAAGGGCCTTCGTTCCTGGAAGACACAACCCATCAATCAGGTCGCAAATTTAATGGTTGAGGCTATTTGTTCAGAAAGACTTCTCCCAAAAAATAAACCCCAATAGGTTCTAAAGGCTAGAGGGTCTTGGTACCACTCCAGAACACAATTGAAGCAGCACATGTTCCATATGAAGTAAATTGAAGTAAATAGATTAATAGTTAGCGAGTACGTAATAGTTGATGCAAAACTGGATTGAGCCTGAGTTGTCACTTGATTCCCTACGATTCCCTGCAGCAGAAATCATGGACCGTGCTCCAAAAGTCCTCAGCGAACTCGCCGATTGGACTAGTCTAGGCTAATACACATGATACACATGCAGGTGTCAACGGGTTTTCATATGGTCTTCTGAGGTTGCTAAAACCTACAGCTTTGTGGAGAGTGGAACCCAACATTTTGCCAAAACACACATATTCCTATGATCACATCTGATTCATTTGCGAAGATCCACCAGCAAGGTCCGTGGAGACTCGTACTTTGAATGACTCGTGTTTCCCAGACGTTTTCGGGATGGTATCCGTCCGCTAGTACTACCCACTGCTTCGTTCTGCCGTCGACTGGGCTCAGACCGTCTCCGGCGCGGGAACCCCGTGCAGGAACAGCTGAGTTGAAAAACGAGCAACCAAACCCACTGGGCAGAAGCTGATCATGGAAGACATGCAGAAGGGTGTAGGACTCACATCCTTTGGCAATGACCCAGCGTCATTCATAGTTTGACTGACCATACGAGCCAACTTGCGTTTCTTTTTGTTGGAGCCAAGTTGCAGGCCTCAAAACATTCACCAGAATAGGCATGGTGAATCAATCTCTCAACAGCTGACCTCAAGAAGTCCCAAACGCTGAACACTGACCCTCCGTGACACACGTGACCATACGAGCGCTGAGCACTGCATCCGCCATGGGGGTGAAGACCAAAGTCTTCTTCCGCTGGCACGGCGTGCACGTCCCAAGACCCCAGATCGATCGATCGATCGCCTTCGCCGAAGCCTTCGGACACGGATGTCCTCTCTTCGATGGTTCGTCCTCTTCGAACTTCACGGGACCCGGTGCAGTGACATCATGTGACGACACCATGTGACATCATCTGACCTGACCTGGGGCCGAAGAATCACATTGGAATCACCAGTCATTTGTCCTATTTGTCCCATTATATGCTTGGTTTTGGGAGCTTCAGCTGGCAGTACCAGGAGGGGTGGGTCACGAGTCGCCACATGTCGCCACCCTCCAAGTCGATGCTGAAACGGCCGTGGTGTGGTTCGGACCTCCATGGACGGCGCCCTTCACTGATGGACCTGCTGTTGAGTTCCCAAGAAGGAAGAGGAACAGAGGAAGAAATCCACGTTACCTCTTTCCTGTGCACTCACAGGCAAAGAGGTACGTACTTGTTTCCTCTATAGATTTATTCTCGAAATGCCAGCCACAACTGTTCATGCTCGACACACAGTTTGCGTACTGCAAGGGCCCACCATTCGGGTGGCATGTTTCTTTGCTTTAAAACATAATACGAAGATGATCAAACTTAGAATGCCTCGAAAACGATCGTAGGTTTATCTCCAGTATTCCAAGCCCCATTTTTGGAAGCAGCTTGACAAGTGGCCTCAGACACTATTTTTCAGTCAGTCCGTCGGTATAAGAGATGTTTGATGTTTTTGGTTTATCCGTCAGTTGCCAATTCATAAACTGCACGAACATGCTTTCCGCACATCACATCACTGGACACTTTTGTGATGGCATTCGAAGCCTGGAGGCCATCCTCACGTAGCATTCCAATGGAAACATTTCAAAGTTCGAAGACCTGGAGGCCATCCTCACCACAGCGTTCGAAGTTCTCCGCAAAAACCACTCAGAAACCCGCGTGGCAGGTGCCTCCCTTCCCCACCGCTCGAGCCGGGTCGCAGCGTGCGGTCCGGGTCGCCGGTCGAGTAACGCTGCGGCCAACGGGTCGTCGGTGCCAGGTGGCTTCGGATGAAGAGGTGAGGGTCACTGGCAGCTGCAGCCCGGCAGGGTCCGGGTGGAAGGATGGGGAAGATGGGTGAGGGTGAGTGATGAGTGATGAGTGAATGGGTCCTGGATGGTCCTGGTGAGTGGCTCTGGGGTGCAAGAGAGTCACCTGGGGCAGGTTGAAATGTTGCTCGGCGTTTGATCGATGTGTTTTGGTTTCACGAAATGTAGAAAACAGCCATGAATCCGGGACCTTCAAATGTTCAGCTGGTTATTGGGTGAGTAGCTCGTTGACAGCAGATCCGTTTGAAGCAGCTGTTGCTGGGTTTTGCCGTGAGGGTTTGATCAAGTTCCCTTTTGCTGCTGCAGTGACAAGCTGACGAACTTCCATTTGGGGTACAGCTTGATTCATGAATAACCCAACAACCCTGTAGTGTCATGGAAGTCTTGGATCCACAGGTTGAGTGCAGGTGACATATGGGTTTGTATTTTTTTGGCGTGTACTTCCTGATGTAGTGGTTGGAAGTTCGACTTGAGCGATTCATACCCTCGAATCATACCTCGAATCATACCCCCGAATCATACCCCCGAATCATACCCCTCAAAACGTCGCACGTAAGAACCAGGTGTTAAGGTGAAGTTTTTGGTTGGTCTTTGTGCCTTGTAGATGTCCATGAGCCAATGGTGCATGACGTTTGCAATTGTGTGATCCATGGGCACTCAATTTGGCCAAAATTGTTTGTGTCTTCTTGTGGGAAGAGCAAAGGCTCACATCCCAGGGGTACGAGCCAAAGGACCGCCTTCTTTTGCAGAATCTAATGGCCATACGAATCACACCCGATTCATGCCCGATTCATACCCGAATCACGCACCTCCACACAGTCTCCCACCATCTCCCACCCATCCCACATCCTGGTTGTTTTGGTGGGGCCTGCAGAGGGCCACTGGAGTCTTTGGTGGAAGAGTGCATTTGCCTAGTCTGCCCAGCATCCAACAGATGCTGCTTGCCTACTGCCTCGGCGCAGAGTGGCCCACTGCTGGAAGTCCAGCTAATCCAACAATATAACTTCAAAGCTGCGAATCATCTGCGAATCATACCCTCGAATCATACCCCCGAATCATACCCCGAATCATACCCTCGAATCATACCACCTATTCAAACTTCCCGGCCCGACTACGGTAAAAAAATACACACCCATATGTTTCATTTTGTTATCATTGCAATTTATGTTTCCATCATCGTGTTTATCAGATTTTATCAGCAGAGCTTTGTCGGTGGGCATTGTGTTTTTCATGCACCTTGATGTGAAAACGCAACTGCCTCTCACGATCACGTTCACCATTCACTACTAATAACAGGGGTGTGGCTCGGCTCTTTTTTGCTGCTTGATATTTGCCATTCATTGAACAAAGCAACCGTGCAGCCTGTGTATGATTTACGGTGTGCCCATATCGATGCAAAAGACCAAACCGTTAAACGAGGTCAAACTGTAAGAACGAAGGTGCTGAAGATGCAAACGAATTTTTAAATGATCCAGAGCATCAGAGTGCACTGCACAATTATACAAATAATATATAAATATCAACGTGACAAACCCACGGTTTTGAGACCCAAAGCAAAAACGATCATGATGCCATCATTTTGTGTGCCTAGCAAATTGATGTATCCAGTGGGGCCAGGAGCTATGGGATGCCGATGCGGTATGTGATGGTCCAAAGGCCTCGGTATTGGTGGGGTTTGCTGGAGATAGACACAGTGAAACTCATAGAATCAACAGAGTTCTTCTCCAAGTCCGATTCCGTCTTGGAGGAACAGTTTGTTTCAGCCTCATATCATTGGTATGCCATTGATTCCAACAAAACCTTGTTTTTTGGCGAGACAAAAACGGGTGTTTGCTCCAGCAAACTCCTTTGGATTCCTTTGGGGCACTGACCAACCGCGCGGCAGCCCTTCTGCCGGTGAACCCCGAACGCGTCTTTGGCGCTCAGCGAGGTGATGAACTGGGCAGCTGGGATACGAGTCAAGCGGTGCCCTTGAGCCGCGTGGAACAGCCGGGACCGCAGATCTCCGTGGAGAGGAGGTGGATCGATGTCTTTGGAAGTTGGGTGGATCGCGAACGGAGGAAGGAGGCCAGGGTGCCGGTGACGAACTTCCCACCTCAGTCAGTGGTTGTCATCCACGTCATCGTCATCCCGGTGTTTTTGGCGGCAGAAAAGCATGTACCCAGCCACTTGAGGTGCAAGAACTGCTGGTGGAGCGTTCAGGGTGTCCGGTGTCTTGGCGGAAAGCGTCGGAAAGCGTCGGAACAGGGCGAGACTTAAGGGAGTCCGGGGGAGGGGAACAAGGAAGCATGATGAAGCAGCATGTGTCTGAGATCTTGTGCACCTCCCAAACTCGGAGTGCACAGGATTTACAGCGGGTTAGGTGCAGTGAAATTGCAGGATTTCCACAGCGCCGATGATTCTCTTCTTGCAGTAGGACAAAACATGGCACAACAAACCCTTTTCCCAGCCCCAGTTGCCCAACTTGATGAGTAAACGAAGTGACACTTTGCTCTTCAGCATCACCCAGCCCAAATCTCCTTTTCAGCTGGGGGGTAGACCTACGAACTTCAGCTGGGCACCCCGGGTCCATGGAGCTCTCTGGAGCGCAGGAGGGGCGTACTGGAGCTCGTATCGTTTCGTTCAGGGCACCACGAGTCGGGTTGGGGTGAACCTTGCGGTGTGGGGTGTCCACGGTGTCCAAGAATGGCCTGCAGTCCACAGAGGTGAAGGATGGTGAAAGGCTTAAGGGGTGTTCATGAAGCACCCCCTTCTATCATATTGATCTTATTGTGGGTCCTGAAAATGTGTGTGTGTGTGTAACCCTTGGAATCACAGGGATCCTTTCGGATTGTTTTTGCTTTTGTCTCTTCGTTATGCAGCAGGGGGGCAATCCCACGTTGCAGTTGATTGCCCAACGAAGAGGGCTGCAATGTGGCGGATATCCGGAAGGGACGCCTTCTGGACGTACCTGCTTGGTTGTGGCGTTGACAAGCTTTCACTCCAATCTTCTGGTAAAGGGCTAATGAGTTCTGCAGACGTGCACGGACCGCCGTCAGCCTGTTCGACCCGCGATCGTCGTTCGTTTCCTTCCTTTTTGGGCCACTTTTCCGTTTGAAGACCCCCAGGATTCGCTGGTTCCCTACTGGTACTCTTAGGAAATGGAACCCTAGGCCGGCGTGTGGCACCGCTTTCAGTTCAGTATGCATATCCATAAGTGTGTGTGTGGGTGTTGGTGGGTGGAACTTTTGAAAAGAATCGTGTTCAAGGCTGAATGAATTGGTGTGGTTGACGAAGTTGACGGCCCTTCAGACTCGTTTGGAAACTCTTGTCCTGGTGTTTTCGTCCAATCTGAGGATTCCGTTGAAGGAGCACTTCGAGCCACTTGGGCGAGTGATTCACTGGACGAGGCTTCGGTGGTGAAGCCATTCGAAGGGTGTTTCTTCCCAAGGGCCATGTGAAGCGATGCGAGTCGCCGGAACGTTCATTTTTGGGTTTGGAACGTTGGTCGCACACGAACGGAGCAATCACACATTTTCAGCAGATTGCTAGCACCCGAACCCTTGAGGGAGAGATGTTCTAGTTGGCCTTACCCTGGCCCACAGGACTTGTCATTCTCAAATTCTGACTCTCACCCAAAAATCACATCGAGTTCAAGACTGCCGTCGAGTCGACGGCATTTTGAGCTCTAGGCCCTGGCAAAGACTTGAACTCTAAATCTCAGTCACACTGTCGGACAGGCACCCGTCCATGAAAACCACCACCAGAGTCGTTAGCTCCTTTTTCAGGTGTTAGACTGTCCGGACAGGGTCCCTTGACAGAAATCGATTGGATTCAAGATATTCACCCGTGAAGCTTGATCAATCATGAGGCCAAAAATCGGTTGGTCAGGCCGCTCGGTCCGGCCACCCCGGTCCGCCCCGTCCGGAACCGCTCTGGGAGAGTCCACGGGAGCGGCGGCGTCTCGGGGCGAAGTGAGGTACCGCTATGCCATTTTTAAGGCTCAAAGCGACGACTTCTTACGCGACCTGGCGGCAGGTGGGGATGGCAACATGTGGAGAACAGTGAGGAGCAGTTCCTTTGTTTAATAAATTGCGATCTTGTGAATTGCAAGCTTCAGTCTTGGTCCTGTTTGGAATGGGTGATGGTCTGGGTCCGTGCTTGGTTTCTGCACGCGAAGCCGGCGAAGCCTTGGGCCACCTTGATCACGGTCCGCACTGCTGGCGTCTGTCTCCTGCGACCTTTGGAAGTTGTCTCCATCGAAGTCTTGGGGGTCCAACCAGGACCTGCTGGGAGCGCTCCCACCTCCTTTTGGATTCTACCTCACGAACCATCACGAGTCTTGGCCTTCCATCTCACAAAAATCCAATCCTAGGATGGACCGTGGAGATGGAGGAACCCCACTTTGCCGTGGTCCGACGGACCCAGCCGATGCGGAGAGACCTCGCTGGAGTCCAGGGTCGGAGGATGGGAGGATTGGATCGGGATCGTTTGGGATACCCACCGGAGTGTAGCTGGAGTCACTCCGTATGCAACAAACAGGATGTAACATGAAGAAAGTCCTTGAGAATATGGATTGAGAATATGGAGAGCAGTTGGGTTTCGACGGTATAGAGTGATATTTGGTACGATGTGACATCAGAACCAAAGGATGTTTCTTGCAGTCGACCCTTCCGGAGGTGTTGGGTAGGTAGCTATGGGTAGCCGCCAGTTGTAAGCTAAGGTTGAGGGCATGTTTGTTGGCAAAAGACCTGTGCGATGGCACTTTTTTTGGATGGCATTTTGCGTTCCAGTGCAATGAATGGGTATGTCGGTATGTCACATGTCTATTTTAGGAGGTTTTGATTTTTTGATTTTTGTTGGTGACATATTCTTTGCAGTGATCAATGGGCTTCATTGTACTTAGTTCATTTTGCATCTCTTGCTGTTTCATAGCAACAAGAGATTTGGGAGACCATACTGACAGATGTTTGTCCGTTTAAAATGAACCCTTGAAAACACCTGGATAGGTTTTCCAAGCCAGCATGTCCCACCTAGGCCACCGGGCGGCACATGACCCTGGAAGACGATGGCGGCCGCTGCCGGGCGACCGGCGACGATGAGATCATGCAGGTGCGTGCCGACGATGAGATGTTCGAAAACGAACCTGAGGGACCTTTGGATCACCAACTCTTCGGTTGAAAGGACTGAGGGACCCCTTTGGATCACCAACCTGAGGGACCTTTGGATCACCAAAACATTGTTTTTTCCTTTCAAAATAGGGGTCGTGCCGGAGGTCTATGGTTGGAAAAATGCTCCACACGCAAGACGGCGAGTGGAGATGACGGCCCCCCATCGGCGAAAACCATGAAAACTCTTTTGGAGTTTGGAAGATGAGTTGGAATTTACATTCCCTGAAACAATCATGGAAGTATATATACCATACACCCGTTTGGTATTTGCAACATCGTCATCCTTGCTGGGCAATGGAAGCTCTCACTTCCATGATGATTGTTCCAGGAAGTGTAAGTGTTCAATTTTGCGCGTTGTTTGCTTCTCTCGTACAAGTACCTCATGTTCATTTTGCAACTCATCCTCATCCTGTGTGTTGTGTGTTTCTTTTCTGCTCATTGCAGGCAACTGCATCCTTTTTGTTTTCCTACTGAACATACTGGATTCAAGTTCAGTACCTTTTGAATCACTGTACTCATAATCGTTATCAAGGTCTTTTATGTGTTTCTTTTTTCTGTGCTTTATCTTGAACCGCTTATATACTCATCGACTCATCGTTACATCAAACCTTAATAATCCGAATTAGGAGAAGTGGATAGTTTTTGGGTTTGAATATCTCCACGTTTTGCGGGTTGTGCTTTCATGCAGGATTTGAAGGAAATATGCAATTTGCGTTCACAGAATATCTCATGCCAATTTGCCTTGAAGAATTCTTACACTTGCAGTCAGACATCCTTTATATTCCTTGATTCAACAAAATTCAACGATTCGATGACACGCACCGCCATCCATCCTGATTGACACGCGCCAGCTGCGCGCGAATGCCTTCGAGCCCGGGGAGCCCAGTGATGTCTCCCTCGCAGACCCCCGGTTGGTGTCTCATCTGGGTGTTCAAACGCAGTTGGTAGGAGCTCCAATGAGCTCCAGTGCTTTTGGTTGATTCTTACAGTCTGACGAGGAAGGACTCGACTTTGGCGAGGTCCAAGATCCGAGCTTGGCCGGTATGACTTTTTGCCCTCCAACTCAGACGGATCTCACCCCAGCTGGGTTGGTGGTTCTTTTTTTAGGGGATTGATCGGAGAGGTCGATTTGGTGTGTCATCCTGAAATTACCAGAGAGGCCTGCATATGTATATATATATATATGCTCAGGTCCCCCGCCCACCACCCCCCGAAGACAACGTTGAAGCTTCTATTTCAAAAGCTGTCCTCTGGATCTCTAGGAACGTATATAGATGTCTCCAGAAGCTTTATATATATTAACATACTGTATCTAAGAGTTTGCTACCCCTCCAAAGATCCACCTTTTTGCCTCTCGCATGCATGTCTAAGTTAATATTATATATAGATCTACAAGCAGCAAAGAACATGCAGAGGGTTGAGACAATATGTTCAGGTGCTATATATTTTTGCGGAAACCAGAAGGTAGGAACAAAAGACAAATAAAGACAAGTTTGTTTGATGCAAAGAAAGGGAAGGATAAGGAGACCTTCTTCGTTGGTTTAGTCTTTATGATTATGCCGAGGGAGACTTCAAAGAGCTTGGTATCAAACAAAAACAAGCCTTTACACATCAAGGAGTTTATTGGATGCGACATATGTTCCTTAAAAACTTTTACGCAAGAGAACTCTCAAAAGGGAAAATGCATAAGACATACCAAAGATCTATTCAGGAAAGCCCTCACTATGATAATACAAGAAATGCTTAGTGATGATAAAGAACATTTGATTTAGCTGAAGGACTTAACAATGGATTGTGACAACCTAGGCCAGGCTGTATCAAATTCAGAGTCAGTGTATAGAGCAATTATAAAAGAACAGCAATGACAATTTGACAGATGCAGCTAATGTATATAGATATCTAGCCCGATTATGCAAACACAATTCAAAACGACATTGCAAAAGGTAACTACACAGATAATGTATGTTGGAGGAATGCAGTTTTGGACTTTATGAACACTGCTCTTGTGCGTGGGACAACTAGAACACTGTCTTTAATAGGATGGGATTAGTGAGATTATGGACAGAGATAAGTTGACTGGAAGGGGGTATCCATTAAGGAAATGGAAAATGTATTAAATTGAGTTTAACATCTAGCATATCAACTTACAAATGTCCATATGATCCACACCAAAGACACCATCGCATTAAGACTTTTTGCAATGGTTAAAACATGACCACAATTATTCCTTAATCCACGACCTGAAGACATTGCAAGAGAAGCAGGAAGTAAACAAACCCACAGCAAAAACGACCATTGATGATTACATCAATGAACGGGACGAATAACAACACCCTAAATACAACATGATTGTTTACATAAATGACATTCTTAAACTTGAAATACCTAAGGATTGTCAGGTCAAGCGGGAAGAGACAATCGCCGTTTGATCTGTCATAAAGTGTTTGTTTAAAGTTTTAAATACCAGAAATAAATTGATGAAGCAGCTATAACTGAACAACAATAGAGGTTGAACCAAGTCAAATCAAAACACGGAAGCTAGTTACACAGAACTTCAGTTGAGGGTTGCATTACAGTTGAGGATGAAGACACTTATGACAGCGTGAACATAGCAATGTACAGCTTCAACAAGGCGGTGTTTAGCCCTTTTCACAAGTTATACTATTCAACTCAGACATTGATGATAAGATATTGAACGCCCCGTAAAATGATAAGTTATGCTATATCCATTTGAAAAGATCCCCAAGACAATCATTGACATTCATATTACCAGAGGATTTACACCCATTCATCAACATCTTTAAAACAATTGATAGATGGAAATACAATCATGACATGGTCGATATGGTACATTGACTAACTGTTACTTTTTTCTACGCAGAGAAATCACAGTTTTTTGGGGCAAATGATGTAATGTTATTCAACAAAGATATACTGTGATCTACCAGGCAATATGATACAATTTTAAGGATGAAAAGGTCAAGAGAAGAGCCAAGATCCTTGCGTGCAAAGAACCCAGCAACAATTACAGAGATATTCATAATCAGTTGATGAACACAAACATGTATGGATTGCCGAAAAAAAGGAAGCCTCAACATCCAATAAGAGTGTTTCATTCAAGCATTAAGAAGAAACAATGGAATACCAAGCATAATGAATACGGATGCAATATTTTTTGTTGTCGGATTTGTTCAAACAAAGCTAGAATATCAAACCTGCAAACTCTATGTCTCCAAAGTGGCTTGGTACTGTGCTTGTTTCCTGGAGAATTCCAACGCAAACAACCACAAACAAAAACATTGGTATAATTTGTGATTTCGGCCTGAAATATGTGTTTGTGTTCATTGAGTGTTTTTTTGTTTCCTTCATCAAAAAAACAATATAACGCTAGGTTGTTTTGTTTTTGTTCTGGTCTATGCAACCTTGAATCACAAAGAAAACAAAAAGCAGAAGGTTTTTCACTTTTAGTGTGGGGGTTAGATCGGCTAGGGGAGATCGGCGATGATTTTGCTTGTTTGTTTGGACATCTCAAAGGTCTATATAAAGTAAGTGCTTGGTTAATATGAATATTACTTTTATATTGATATTCCTGACTATTCTTGTCTACAAAAACAGAAATGGTCAACATGCGAAGACAATAAATGAGCATTCGAGACTCACAGCGAGTCAACCTGAGTCAGAGGACAGTTGTGTTAACGTGAGATAGATGTTATTGCGCGAGAGACAGATATTGTTTAGCACCCCCTTTCTCTACATCGCTGACTTCAGAGGAGGCCTGTCTTATTTATTCATTGTGTTTTTTGAATAAGTAAACCAACAACATGCGTTTCAGTTGTTTTTGCTGAAGGAAGCTAAAACATATCACCGCAAGAGACCCCAAACAGTTGTGTAGGTTGTTGGAAACCGGAGAAGAACCGCTGTTTCCATTTCTGCGTGATGGAGTATTTGTGAAAGAAGAAAAATCGGTACAGCTTGCGCCACGCTACTGAATCCTAGTCGGGAGGTCTAGAGATCCAGAAGTTGTGCAAGCTCTAGAGGCCCAGCATAGAGGCCTTCAAGTAACAGTCTCGATGCCTAGCAACCTGGAGTCCTGGAGGTATAGCGTATCTGCAAAAGATCCAGTGGTCTAGAGGTGTATGCTGTGTTTGCACTTCAAGCTCCTAAGTGCTGCGCCTGTCACGAAAGTGGTCAGACGAGGTCTTGAGAGCCAGGTGAAGGTGGAGACGGTGCAGATCTAAATCGAGAGATCTAGAGATCCATGTCTTCAGATCCAAATAGATCGAAAAGGTCCAGAGATCTAGAGGTCTAAAGTTCCAGAAGTCTCGAGAGGTTAGAGGCCTCGAGTCCTAGATGTCTAAGAGGTCTAGACCAGAGTTCCAGAAATCTTGAGAGGTTTAAGAGGTCTAGATCTAGAGTAGAAGTGTTGAGAGCTCTACAACCCTGGAGTTTAGAGGCCTAGAGCTCTAGATGTCCTAGAGTGCCAAAAATCTTGAATGGTCTAAGAGGTCTGGAGATCTAGAGGTCTAGAGTAGAAGTTTTCAGAGCTGTAGAGAATAGAGCTCTACAGCTCTTAGATATAGATCTATATAAATGTCTAGAGTACCAGGAGTCTTGAGATCTAGAGGTCTGGAGTAGAAGTCTTGGCTCTAGAGGCCTAGGTCTAGAGCTCCATGTTCAAGGTCCACTTCAAATCTGGAGACCTATAGGTCTAAAGTTCTAGAAGTGCCGAGTGGTTTCGATTGCATAGTACAGTAGTAGTAGTAGTAGTAGTAGTAGTAGTAGTAGTAGTAGTAGGAGTAGCAGTAGCAGTAGCAGTAGCAGTAGCAGTAGGAGTAGGAGTAGCAGTAGCTGTAGCAGTAGGAGTAGGAGTAGGAGTAGGAGTAGTGGTGGTAGTGGTAGTGGTACTGGTACTGGTAGTGGTAGTGGTAGTGGTAGTGGTAGTTGGGTTAGTAGTAGTAGCAGCAGCAGTTGTTGTAGTAGTAGGAGTAGTAGTGGTGGTAGTAGTAGTAGGAGCAGTAGTAGTAGTAGTAGTAGTAGTAGTAGTAGTAGTAGTAGTAGTAAGAAGTAATTAGTAAGTAGTTAGGAAGCAAGTGAAGGGAAGGGATGGGAAGGGAAGGGAAGTGAAGTGAAGTGAAGTAAGTAAGTAGCTAAGTAAGCAAGTAAGCAAGCAAGAAAGTAAGTAAGTCAGTAAGTAAGTACTAGAAGTGAAGTAGTGGTAGGGGTACTGGTACTTGTAGTGCAAGTGGCAGTAGTCCTAGTGGTGGTGTGGATGATGCTGTTTATGCAGTTAGGGCGACATATATGACACGTGAAAAGTTTCAATCCGTGCCACAGCCGAATGAAGCCACAGAGGCGCCAGAACTCGCACGAGACCCCGCCCCAGACGCCGCGGCCCTCGCCACGAATGGGGTTGAGAAGCAAATCGATGGAGGCTTGGCGATAAGATGGGTGCATCTTAGAGAACGGAGGCCCCTGGTTTCAAACACTTGTTAAAATCCGGCCTCCCAACCCACAGAACGGACACACCCCACAAAGAACCTCTTGAAAGAGCAAACATCGAGGGGCAAAAATCCATTGGGTCTTTTGGGGAGAACCCGACTGCGCTACTGTTCCAGATCCGGACCCCAACCAGCGCTTTTTCGATCTCCTCTGGGCGTGTGTGGGCTCTGCCGGGTGAAGTGCGAAACCATACGTTTTGGAAGGCGAAACTATGCGAAACAACAATGCACACGGCCGTATTACAGCGTGGCAGATCAAACGCGTATGGTTCTACACAGCCTTAAGCAAATTTCCACAAAAGTAAGGGAACATCCAAAAGGACAGGTGTGTAACATGGAAGGGAACTTTGTTTTTTTCGTGGTTCGGTGACGCCAGAAGTGGCGATGATGTGGTTTAAGTGACGGCTGGTCATCAGGTGTTTGTGATTGTGTACGATGGGTCAAAACTGGGACACCCTGGTTGACCACCGAGAAAGAACAGAATAGACTGAATAGAATAGACTAGGAGGTCAACCTAGACCTAGCCTGGTTTGGGGCTGGTTTTGACCCACAGCCATGTGGGTTCATCGTTTTGGTTGGGAAGTTGGCAAGTGATTGGTTTGCTGTGACCAAGTTTGGTTTATTCCAGCTCCTTTTCCAGCTGGAATGACACAAATCAGAAAACCTTTGACGTGCAATTGGTCAAACAGTTTTTGTGTAACAACCAATGTTTAAAGTGTGTTTGTTTGTTTGTTTGTTTGTTCGTTTGTTTGTTTGTTTGTTTTTTTGTTTGTTTGTTTGTTTAGTTTGATCGAAGTGGGATGACAATGTTAAGACAAAATAATGAACCGTGTATGTTCATCATTGGTTCACCTTTTTCTTTTGTACCTCCACCCCCTAAACCCCCCCACCAACAAAAACGTTTCGACTCCTGCTATTTTGTTTTTTGTGGGGGAACTGCAACACCTTTGGAGGACCTATAAACAGCAAGAAGCCCTGAATGAAGCCTCCTCAAGAATCCACTGCCAGGGTTGCGGATAGAGACTGCCTGCGCGGTTTACAAACCCTCACTCGCCCTTAGGGAATCGCCACTGGAATCTTTTGACGAGGTGTTTTTGTTTCGCCACTCGTCCGATTCCACATGACTTCTTTTTAGGGCTTGCTCCACCCGATTCTGTAGTCTAACACCCTGGTAGTCGCTGTGTTTGCTTTTTGGAAGCGCTGCTTTTTCATGTGCCAAGCCCAAAAGCAGCCCAGTCAGGCAGTCTTTGTGTATTTCTCACCTAACACCTGCCCATCACTCAACTCCTGCGCTTCGGAACCTCAGGACCTCACGCAGCTATGCGACGTGAGCCGCCACTGGGCTTTCGGGTGGATCGTGAGCCATCCACGATTCGGGCCCAATGGACCCCAAGAGAAATCGATTTGTGTTTGTAGAAGTGAATTGGGTCCATTGGGCGGACACCCAACGTTTGTAGAATGCTCTAGTTTCCTTCTTCCAGGTTCTCCTCCTGGGACCCAAGTGAATCTAAGAGATGTGTGAAAAGATGTGAAAACAACACATCCTTGCTGACTCGCTTCATTGATTCACCTGGTGCGGAACCAGTCTCTTCTTTCAACTTCAAGACCCTTGGCAAAAAACATGTTTTTCCTATGGTTTAATACATACACAGACACACATAGATTCTAGGTTTGACGCAATGGTATGGTATGGTAGGCCCAGAACACCCTTGAATTCCTACAGGCTTGCCTAAAGGCACTCACCATGTCTTGAGGGAAGAACAAGGACATGCTCATCCTCTCAGAGCGACATGATCCAGGTCTTCCACTGGCCGTCTGTGATAGCCTGACAATTGTATTTCACCAACAAAAATAATAAGAAAACACCTCAATGGATTCGCAGCGGCACGCATTCTCAAATCACACATAGCTCACAGAAGCGTGCTTCACCGCAAAGCTTGAAACAATGTCAATCCAGTCTACGTTGGTTTGTCTTAAAGGTATATTAGAAAGAACAACAGGTCGGACTGCAGCAAACCTCACGTAGCCACAAAAGTGTCCACAGATCAACTACCCGGTTCTGGTTGAATCACACACATTGTCCCTAGTTCTGGTTGAGTCACCTAATGTACCGTTGTTCCAGCTGAAGCAGAAGGTCCGCAAAAATCCAAATGCTGTGTTGTTTCTAAGACAAGGAACCTGTTAATCTCTTGCGAGTTGTCAAGCTTCCATGACTCTCCAGACAAACCAGGTTCTAAGCAAAACATAGTACTAGTGTCATCAGCACTCCTCAGCGATGGGAGCTAGCACGGAGATCAACTTATGGTCAAAATGACCGCTTTGAAAGTGATCTGTGTTGATTGAAGTCCATTTGGGTGCGAAAATAGGGAGACCTGCCAAGATCCCCTGGAAGAAAAGCATCCAAGATATACAATATACCAAAACTGCTTGGTTGTGGGTCTCCCTATTTAAATATGCACATTTACCCATGTCGAATACAAGCTGATGACCATCTTAAGGCGACGACAAGGCCTTCTTGGTCTTTCGCAACCTACCGGTGTGGGGACCCAGAGCCGGCGAGGTCGTGCTCGGCTCGGCGCCGAGCTGGGCAGCGTCGTTTCAAGACCCACGAAAGACATGGCAGGTGTGAAGGACAAATTTAGTTGAAAGGCCACAGTAAGGAGAATTCTCACGTTGAAGACAGCACAACACTCCCAAGAGCTTCCGAACGTTGAGAAGGAGTGGCACACACTAAGACTCAAGCAAACCTAGTAGTGATTTGAACACATACTATGACATACAGTATGGAACCTACCAAACCATTTCTTCTTCGATTTGGTGATAGCACACATCCTGGAGCGGCCGAACTTCTGTTCCGGAGCGCCCCGGTTCCGCCGTTGTTGACAGGTCGTGGTCACCAAATCGGAGACCGGGGAGTGGCAGGCGGAGACCGTCAGCGAGTCCGAGCATCGACGCACGAGATGAGACGCATCCGACCAGATTTGAAAGATGGTTGGGGCGAAGCAATCATGGTTTAAAACTCATCCGACCATCATGGTTTCCTTAAGAGAAGCAAATCATGAAGTTTCCTTAAAACTTCTCTTGAAATCTCACGATCTTTCAGATCTTTGACTATGAGACACGACCGTTGATCCTTTTGGGCTCTTCGTATGCGCCAAAAACCACCACCGGTGGTGCCGCCAGCCTTTCCGGCGGACCGGCGCCACACGCGAACGGACCCGACCCGCGGAACGAGGTGGAGAAGATCAGCGACTCCGCAGGCACGGCCTTGCCGCTGTTGAAGCACTTCACGCTCCACGGCAAATATAGAGCTGCGCCGCGCGGGTTCGTTATTTTTGTTTTCTGACGCCGGCGGTTTTCGCGTTGTTGTTGTTGTTGTTTTTAAATCTGGCTTTGGAATTTTTGGTCGGCTCACGACCCGACCTAGGTTTCAACCTGTCCTCATATTTATATAACTGTCATTAGTATGGTTGTTCCGGTTGCTGGTGGAGCATGGATATCACCATCATGGAGCCAGGGCAAGACAGGGGCAGCAATGAAAAGCGCGGTCCAGAGCGGTGTGGTTTTAGAACTTTGGGCTTCTGTGAGTGTTGTTGGTGAAACCATCAGCGGAGACCGTCTTCACCGAAGTAATACTGGCCACACCAATGAAAGCAAGCAGGCGCCGTGCCAGCTGCCGACCTAAAGGGGCAAGTGAGTGGAGGTAGCCTTCGAAGTTGAAAGGAATCCAAATCAGATGATTGCTCCAAAGAGCAAAGGGAGGTTTTCTTTTTCAGTACCGAAACCGTCCATGAAAAGACAGGCTCCGCCGGGAACAACCAACATCACACGTGGCTTCCGGTCGGGTCGGTCGATCAAGGCAAACCGACGCTCAGCTCCCGGCGGGGGAAGCCATCGACATCAAGGTGAAGTTCATCGGAAACCCAGGCGACCGGAGGTTCGGCGGTTCGGACAAAACATCCAGAGACGTGGATGGAGAACGTGTTTTCGGATGGTAACTTTTAAGTATCAGTTGTTGCTTATGCCAAAGATCAGAGCGCATACCATGACCGTTCCGCAGCTTTTGAAACACCAGGGTGCCCATAACATGGAACGCTGCCAATGTGATTCTGACCTTGAAACACACTGTACAATTCAACCATTGTTTGCTGTTGCTATGCTATTTTCCCGGGGAGTAGTAGAAGAGTGTCTTTGAGATCCGGGCCCCAAGCATCTCAGATTTCTTGGTGGGGATGGTGAGTTGGTGAAGCCCAAATCATCCCTTGACACAACAAGGATCAAAAAGGGTCATATATCGAGAACGATTGTATATCAACTCAACTCCAAGTTTGTTTGATTCTTTGAAGACCTTCGAGCACCAGAATATCATGCTGTACAGGCATGCCGCAGGATTCCCCCGTGGTTTGGGAATTGGCTTGCAGCTTCATTACTCCAACTGTTCACCAACTTCTTCCGGGATGCATTGAATGTTTCGTGTGTCCTGCCAAACATCAAACCATGTGTTGCTTCGTCAGGCGTTTGCGTGGAAGACGAGGCGGAAAGGCCCAGAAACCCGTGTTCGCGGAGATCGCCTTGGGGGTGATGAATACTGAGCACGTTGTTGTTGTTGTTGTTGTTAGTGTTTTTTTGACTACTGAGACCTGACTACTGTATATAATTGGACCAACAGCTGTAAGCTAAGTTCTTCCATGTTGTTCCATGCTGTTCTTGTCCATTCGCCTGTTTCCATCGCTCGTTCGATTTTGGGTTGGTTTTGCATAGTCGAACCCAATACGAAAACAAAAACAATGACGTGGTGATCAATGTCCCGGGATGAGAAGAGCTGGGCGCGCTGGGCACGGCAGATTTCAGATCCAACAGACGGATCAACGGATCAAGAGGCTCGACTGAGGGATCCTCGAGCGGGTTGCGCAGGAAGAAGCTCTCTGAGATCCTCGCGCAGCATTCCTGCATCCCTGTCTTCCTGGATGCGGACTGAGAAGGGTGCCGCGGGTGGGGAAGTAGAATCAGTGACCACAAATCAGAGCTTGCACTTCTTGACAGGCTTTCTTCACACAGGGGACATGTTGGATTCCGATGTCCAAGCTACATCGTGGTCGGTACCGCCTCCCCGAACGAAGAAGGGAGGCCTGGGAGTGTGTGGGTCGTCAGGACCTTGTACAAAAGCACAACTTCTTCGCGGCACCTCGGCCTTCAATGCCAACGGTCGCAGAAGTGGCCAAGGTTTTAAGCCGTCAGGACTTCCAGAACAGCAAATTATTAAGAGCATACACCAGCACCACCCAGTTCGGGTGGTTTATAGACCCCCCTGAAGATGTATTTTCCATCTAATAACCACCCGAACTGGGTGGTGCTGGCAAGAGTTTTAGAGGCAAGAGAGAGACTTTGACTCGCGTCCGTGAGGACCAATTGGAGTCACTTATTGTCAAACGAATTCTACCAGGGTAGCCGGGTAGCAACCTGTGGATCCAGGCAATTCGTCGGTCAACAGAGCCTCCAAGCAGGTCGGTAGATATACAACTTGTGGTTTTCAGTGTGCAGGTCGGGAAAGTTGTTTTCTCAACTTCAGCGTGGTATCCTCCTGTTGCTCTCGGCGAAAGAGACCTCTTCTCCTGTTCTTCTTTCCAACGAACAGAAGAAGACACACCACAACACTGCGGTTTACGCGGCAGGGTTCGCTGTGCGCCTAGGAAGATTACTTGTGGCCCGTGTTTCACAACATGAAGATTTTCGATTCCACCGTCACTGGAGATGCCGTGTCCTGGAGATGACGTGACGAGGTGAACGGCCGATTTTCGTCGAGGAAACAACGGTGCAACAACCAGGACTTGATACCCTTTTGAGGCCTGATACGTATCGATGTGTTTCCTTTCTCAATCAGAGGTGCCTGCCAGGTGTCATGTTCTTAAGTTGAGGGTTGCACTATGTTGCACTTCCAGTTGTCACGTTCCACAGCGATGCTGACGTTTGTCCAGTCAGGCGGGGATGTGTCTCGACTTGCGGGCGCATTTTGCTGCTCGATTTTGCGGTGTACGTTGTAGGCGTTTTCTAAATGCATTGAATTCCAGGTGCGTGGCTTCAGAATAGAGGGCTCAGTCAAACCCAACTCTCGGGTTTTTGTGGGGGGGGGTCTTGATCAGTGGCGCATCACGTCAAGCTGCGATGCGCAGATGTGCGAAACATTATCCCTCATCCGTGTGAGAGACATCCCTCACCAACCCCAGTTTTGGACAGAATGTGTGCCCGTGTGTGTGTGATCAAGGGTAGCTTCTCAACGAAGGGGAGTCAAGGTAGATCTGCAGAACGAAGCAAGAATCTACAACTCGGAGCCTAGCAGAGTTGCATGTCGTTTGTTTGTTTTGGATGGCTTTTGGAGGTCGTTTTGTAAAAATGTTCAAATGCTGGACCGCCCCGCCAGATCCTTTCTGTGGCGACGGTGTGAGGATATGGAGTCCTTCGACAAGGCACTTTGGAAGAGCTTCTTAGCCTTGAACAATGCTTATGCGGAGGTCATCACCAATCACGGAGCCTTTTCTGCAGGGTATGGTTCGTTTTATCAGTTTCTTTCTGTACTTGTAGGGCCTGTTGAAAGGTGGGGCTTCCAATGGGTTCTCTTCGAAGAATTGAAATCAGCAACTTATGGATTGGGACCCCTGGCCCCTGATAAAATTGATTTAACAACATAAACATCATATGAATATACAATTCCCACGATTTCGCTCAAACGGACACCAGGCCAATTATAGTGTGCGCCCCCTCTGGACGGACGTTTTGCAGGCTCCAACATGCCGGGTCTGCGGGGCCCATGACAATCCACTCTCCATGGGCCCATCGGTAGCCGGTCCTGGCGGTCCTGGCGGTCCTGGCGGTCCTGTCGGTGGCGAAGAGTTGTCCCAATGTCATCCTAGTTACAAGAAGAGTTGTCCTAGCAATCAAGGAGAGGGATGGCTCAACTGATGCTGTGGTGAGCGAAACATGAACACACATGACCTGGCCATTGCAAGACCAAAAGACACTAGGGGGGAAATATAGATAGGCCTCATGTCATGTCGCATGAAACAAACGTAGGCTGTTGACGGTTGAACTTGTTGACAAATTTGAAGATGCCACCAGCTCATGCCTGTTACAAGATGTTACAAGCAAGGCTTGCCAGTCCTGACTGGGATCCATGATCTACACTTGTTTTTCGCGATCGAAGAGACCCTACTTTTAGGCTCTCCAAAGGTTACCTCTTAGGCTTTCCAAAGGGTGCGTAACTTCGCGAATTCAGGAGATGAAGATACCTTGGTTTGGATCCACGATTACGAGCTGGCTGGGATCCGAAGAACAGGGCAACTCCGTTGGTTCGGAGATCTTTGGTACCTTGTGACGGTGTCCATTGAGAGTCTGAATGTAGACCTATATATACGTAGAGAATGTTTGGAGGCTTGGATCATACGATGAAGTTGAATTAGGATGAATTAGGTACATTTACTGTATAGGTAAAGACTGGGTGTGTGAGAGAGAGAGAGAAAAAGAGATCCTATCATGAACTTGCTCCCCAAAACCATTCCACAGTAATGACCTCGGCGACTCGGCCCCTTCCTTCACCTCGCAGGTGATGGTGCCACGCTTCGTCTACCATCGGAACCCAGACTTCACCACCGGTCTCTTTCTCCATTGCGCCTTCCCCAGCACCGAGGCGGGGATTTTCGCACCGGAGACGGACAGCAGAGCTCTGGATTGCACGGTAGACTGTTAGACCTCAAGAACTTCGCAAAGACACCACTGGTCGATTTGCTCGGCAGGTGATGAGCTGCTTGCCGGTCCGAGAGGAGATCTTGCAAGGGATGTTGAGCAGCCGGTGGGGAGGCCTCAGCAAGTTGTTCACCATGGACTTTGCATATGTCATATTCAAAAAAGGCAATGAGCAGGTGGCAGGGCCTGGCAGGGTACACGGTCAATGCATCCATTTGCCATGAATGTCCTGTGCTTTTGGCTTGGTGAGGTTGCCAGGTCTTCCTTTTCTTCCCCTTCACTTCGTTAGCACCAGTGGTGCTCAACAAACCTCGGCCTTCTGCGCGAAATCCCGAGGCTGGTGACCTTCCAGACCTTCGACTACCTGAGGCCCACCGAACGAACGTGACCGGACACCGCCGGTCCGCCCGGACGTCGCAATCGCCGGAGCCCGGACGTCGCCGAAATCGGGGGCGGAGCCATGTCCGGATTGGGACCACAGACCACAGCTTGCCTGCCTGAGCAAGAATGAGTATGGGGTCATGCGTTTCATGCGTAAGGGTTTGGGAGTCGGTAGGCTGTTGTGATATAAGTAATATGTGTTTGTTTCAGACATTTCCAGTCAGTTTTTTCTTGTAGGGGTAATTATGGAATATTATGGATAATTATTGCTTCCAGACAACTTGCGCTCCCATCACTTGGGATCTTGTGGATCTCTTCTAGTCAGGACGCCTTTCAACAAACACAGCTTCGCAGGTCTACCCACCCTTCCAAGAAACAAATAGGCTGAAAGACCTCAAAAACGGCATCCTTCGTCCTCGGACCTCGTCATCCGCGCGTAGCGAAACACGCGTTTCGCAGCGCCTGGGTAGGCACTTCATGTCCTGCTGCTCTGAAGTCTTGGGTTGCCGCCATTCCTTCCAGAAAGGCGGCATCCTCCAGGCCTCGGAGGGAGGAGGTCCAGCAGCAGTTGGATGTCCGGGGTCAAGAAACGGAACAGCCCAATGTTTTGGGGTGCAGAGGGCATTACTGTATATAGTTTCTTTGGAGTTGGAGGAAGAGAGACAGTGAGATACTGCTTTGCAGCAGTATACCATATTGAGATGCCATGTTTTTTGATTTGAGTGATTGTATCCTCTCATCTCTTTGCAAGAATACATGTTACAAGAAATCATTGGGAGTAGTGATGGGGTTAGATTTATATGCAGATGTCCTATGGGAAGTGCTTGGCTTCCTCGGACAGTCTGTATAGTCATCTGTTGCAGCGTCCCCCGTCAAAGACAGACTTTGCAGACCTTCTATCACAATGTTTCTGACACCAATTGCTGATGCGCCAGATGATAGATCATGATAGTTCTTAGATAAGGCAATGGATGAAACTGGTGCCATATGAATCTACATTCAATGCAGAGGCACTCAGACACTCGCACGGATGCTAGCATCCAGCACGCCTTCAGCCCCATGACCCGGAGTCGACGTGAGGTGGAGCATGATGCGCGGAGTGTGGTGGTCTTCGCGGATCACTTTGCGATCCCTTACAACCATTTGGTCCGAAAGCTTTCTGATGAGAAGGCCAGGCACAGCTACTTGTGAGTCGAAAGGCCCCCAGGTTTAGTGTCCAAGCCTTCGTAGGATCAGCAATCAAAACGAAAGGAAGCTGGGTATAGCTGGGCACCCAGAAGCCTTGATCAAATCAAACATGGTCAAGGCATGTCAAGCCTAGTTCATGCTGCATGTTCTGTTCCCAACCTAGCCGAGAGGCTGAGAAGAACATAACAGGTGAATCAGGAATCAACAAAATTTATTATGACCAATGACCAATGCCAGCATCTGAAGGCCTAGAGCATCCTAGAGCTATCACCTGGCTTTGGCTACCCTTGGACAGAGTCTTAATTGATATTAAGCGACTCTGGAATCTAGAATAATCTAGCTGTCAAGGTGTTTCCATCATAGATGTGTTTCCATGTTTGATGGCTTATGTTACCTATAGGTTACTTCGATGTAGGGAAGCAAGAGTCAATGGATCAATATTTGAGTTGACGAAGAGGAAGGTCATGCCACCTGAAAGAGAGGGAGAGAGAGAGAGAGAGGGAACAGATTAAATCTGTCTTCAAGCAAGTTCAATGAGACCCTGAAGCCAGTAAAATTGCAGGCTACTGTATTGTAAACTATATATATATTATATATATGTACATTTGCTATAAATAGGTATATGTATGGTTCACACATGTGATTCTTTTCCCCCCCAACTGTTTCTCTCCACCTTTCCCACCTTCCAACAACGGCACGGCCGTGTGTGACCATGGCCGACGGCCGCACGGGCGCGCGTTGGCACACCGCGTAGGTCATCGACCGGGCGCGCTCCATCCAAAACGAGTTCAAGGGAAAGACCATCATCGGCCCCTTGGGACGGCGCTGGGCGGATCGAAACCGCGCCGATCCCGATTTCTCGGATCGGTTGGGAGACCATGGAGAAGACAGGTCGAGGTGAATCCCTGAATCCCTTTGGCCTCGGAAAGAAAAGGCACATATCAATTCCCTGCAGATGAACATGGACCCCAAAACCACTGGGTTAACTGTTAACTCTGCGGAAATGGAGTCGGCACCACTGGTGAATTATCAGGTTCCATGCTGGGTCGCGGGAAGGTTGACATGCTTTTTTGGGCGGTTGACTTGTCACCAAGTAGGCGTCGCTGAAGGCAGGGTTAAGCAGCGAACCAGGTTGTTGGTGTCACCACCGGGTTTGTACAAACAAGGTGCTTCCATCTAGTTAGACTCAGGGTTTCTTGGAAGAAAAGTGGGTAGAAGCGAGCTGAAGTTGAAGCGGTTAAGATCTATCAACATTTGCAAATGCAACCCCATGGGCTTTGTGATGCCCAGTTCATGGGCTTTGTTTCAGTGAAGCTGGCTGGCCACGCCGGTCGGTCCGTACTGTGTCGCTGTGGACCCCTCACCGTGCCTCGGCACGAGGTGTGGCGTGCCTCGATGGTGTTTGTACGATGCAAACGGGGTGTTCTGCAGAACGTTGAGGCAGAAAATACCATTACCATCCATTTGCCCTAGCAAGTTCCGCTTGGTGCCGTTATTTTTTTTGAGAAGATGTGTTAGATCATGTTGGATCTTGATTTGCTCACTGCCAGTATCAGCATGTATCAGTGGTTTCAGCTGAACACTTGACTTGCGTGTGCAGCCGCAGAATGTGAACTGCAATTGTGGTTCTTGCATGGCTACCCACTGGGCACCATTTTAAGGAGTGTGGAGCCGTGCCAAGAGATTCCCTGCGGCGGCGGTTGCTTATGGCCGAGGCCCTTCGATACCCTGTGCGGCCAGCATGTTGACTTGAGAGCGTTGAGAGGGTGTGACAGCTCTGGAGTGACAATTGTGCCACCTGAAGCTGTTGAACTGCAGTCACTCGCCCGTGCTTTCTCCAGCTCCAGCTGTGCCGCCTCAGTGACAGCCAAGAACAGCCTCAGGGAGTAACGAGCCGAACGTGCCAGTGCCGCCCTGGTGTTCACAACAAGACCAGCTGCTCAGGTGCGCCACTGGTGTGCACCGTCAGGCAGCTGGTCTTGTCAGTGCTAAAAGTCCAGATATCGTCTCTCCATGTTCAGCCTTCACTGGCTGAACATGAGAATTCTCTGAAAGGACTGGCTCGATTTTGTTTTACTAAGGCTTTTGCTAGCGCATTTAAGCATGTTTGTGATGGCTCCTGCTCACATGGGAAGCCCTGAAAGCCGCATTTGCATGTATTTGCCATCCATTTCCAATCGCAGGCATCCCATCTTTTGTTTCAAGAGCATGTAGTGAAGCCGCTTTCCGTGGACTTCAAATCACCAGCACCTCATCATACCTCGCGGCGAGCGCCTGAACCAAACTCCACGAACTCCACGAATCTCTCCCAGCTTCATCTCTCTCGAAGTACCCAGGTTCCTACGATCGCTTTGATTGTTTCAGCGGCTTAGCGCTGAAACTGGGGATCTTTCATCGTTTCCTCATGGAGTACCGCTCTCACAGGCTGGGCTGGCGCCGGGATGAGACGACCGCACAGTGCCCGTGCGCGTGGTTGTGCGGTCCGGTTGACCACGATGCATGCTGAACAATACACAGGGAATTTCTGTGTTTGATGTCCGATGGGTTCATTGAGGATGTGAGGAAACAGTCTTGGCTGCGTTGTAAATACCTCACTTTTGTCAAGAACAGCAGGGCGGTACATGACCCTGTCATACCCTATCAGTTGTTTGAAGTCAGGCTGTGTTGTTAAACTGGTTTATGAGAGGATCGCATGTGTTTGCGGGTAGGCCTGCTTCCGAATCACTTTTGAAGTATTTCGAACACTGTACACTGACTGCCGAATCCTTTCGCACCGGTGCGGTTTTCCCTTTCGGAAAACAGGCAGAACGTGGTGCTGGTGCAGTACGTGCGTGCCCGCTACACCGACTCCAAACGGTTTGGCATGGCCACTTGGAAGGAAGCATAGAATCATATAGAATCTATATGGTTGGTGGCTGGGTGGGTGTTGGTGTTGGCGTTATGGGGCTGAAAGTTCTTTGGTAGAGAAATCCCATGTACTCAAAGCCATTGCCTTGTGGAAGAGGTTGAAGTATCCGATCATGTTTATTCTTATTCATTATGTTCTTTTGCACGTTCGGAGGAAAGCTGAATTCTTCTCTATATATGTCTCAATTCCTGTGAGCAAACATGGGTCGGATGCTCATCAAAACATGGGTGATGTGTGTGCGTGCAAGTGTTTCTTGCCCACTGTTTTCTTAACGTTAAAAAACAATGAAAAAACAAACATATATAACACATTGTAACTCAGATATAACACCTGTATACACCAGGTATACAAAGAATCTACGACACTAACCTCCCCCTTCAGCAACTCCCACCAGGTCGTCACGCCCACAACGTCTTCCATCTTGGTGTCCACGCTCCGATGGGGCGGTGGTGTCCCGTGGACACCGAGTTCACATAGGAGCTGAACATCAGGAGGGGAGACGACCTTCCCCTCTAGAAAGCTGGTGCAAAGCACAACTTCTATTTCCATGGTGGTGTGTGAATCAAGTGATGTTACCTTTTTTTTCCAATTTGGTCTTGAAAATGGCAGAAGAAAGCTTTGTTACCACTCCCTGGTCGTGGCTTCTTCGAAGCCGATGCAACAATGTCTTTGGATGAATCCTCTTCTGGAAGATGTTCGTTCTCCGCTTCCACCCGCTATGTTCTCCGCTCGTTCTCCACTCGTCGGACGCGTCGGAGACTTTCGACGGCCCTGATGTGTCGGAGGTCTCCTTGGAAGAGTTGCAGCAAATGGCCGTGTCCTGGTCGAATGGGGCGTGGTGGTCCTGAAACTTAGGAGGTCCAGGTCCTGACCTCAAAACCGATGTCCACCAGGAAACCCAGCTATACTCAGGATTGTGGAAACTACTCAGGATCTTTACATCTGAATATACATGAATGAAGACGGCTGACCCCATGTCATAAGACATTTGATCAGGTCCCAAGACCCGCTGTTCCATTTTTCAGATTGAGCAGTTGCCGAAAATCGGCCTCGGCTGCTGTGAACTCATTGCTTGGCTCCGGCGACGCACGGTGAACACCTCGGCCACGATCGCGTCTCTTCGGTCTGGTCGGTGCGGTGGGACCTAGGACGAGACCAACAAAGCCTTCGCGAAGACCGGCGAAGTCGTGGTGAAACTGGTCGTTGAGGCCACCGGTCGAATCGTTCGCCCGCTCGTTCGGTCGGGGTCGCTTAAGCTTGTTTGGGTGGTCGCTGGTTCCGGGTGCGAAAAGGCGCGCGCCTCGAAAACGACCCAAATGGGTATAGCTGAGTCCTTTGGTTTGGACATGTTTAGAAGGGATTTCTCACTAAACATATACTAAACCACTTAAAGGTGAAGCCCTCAGCAAAGGACCAAATTGATGGACAGCCAAGGTCCTAAGGATGTTCCTTTGGCTGTTTAAGCTGGGGGAGCGGACCTTTGAAGGTGGAAGCCGAAGGGGGTATGGATGTGGGAGAGGTATCAAAAAAAACATAAATAGGGCTCAATAAAAAAATAAATAGGGATCAATAACAAAACAAATAGGTATCAATAAAAAAATAAGTAGAGATCAAGACAACAACAAGCAGGGATAAAAAGAAGCAATAGAGAAGAGAGAAGGGAAAGAAAGAAAGAAAGAAAGAAAGACAGAACGACAGAAAAGAAGAAAGAAAGACAGAAAGAAAGAACGACAGAAAGAAAGAAAGAAAGAAAGAAAGAAAGACAGAAAGAAATAAAGAAAGAAAGAAAGAAAGAGAGAAGGAAGGAGGGAAAGAAAGAAAGAAAGAAAGACAGAAAGAAAGAAAGAAACACAGAAAGAAAGAAAGAAAGACACAAAGAACGAAATAAATTGAAGTAGACATTGAAGTAGAGCAGTGCTTACATGAACTGCTTGCAGGACGCATTATAGGCAATATTCAGGTGAGAGCTAGGAGCCATTCGAAGGTAGCAGACCTTTTTGTGAGCCACCTGGAGGAGGGAAGCGGCCATTCCAAGGTAAGCCTTCCGAGGGCAAAACTTGGAGGAGGAAGGCGTCAGTCCTTCTGTGAGCCGCCCAAGAACCAAATTTAGAGGAGGAAGGAGCCACGCCAAGGTAGCGCGCCTGTGGCTCACAAAGGAGGCAGGCGCCAGAGCGGGCAAGGGAGTTATTTTTTGAGCGCGCGAGTGAGGTGTGTGCATTGGCGTCGTCATAATTCAGTAGGCGGCGCGTGCTGCCGAGATCGCTTACTCAAGCCAGCCAGTGAGTTGCAAGCCAACCCCGACAAAGACCGCTGAAAGTTAGATAAACAAATATCAAGAACGCCCAGACACAACCAACTGCACACAGCAACATCCAAGCGCGGACCTGTCCTCCAAACTCCCAAGAAAACGGCATGTTTGTAAAGGTCCACCACGCTCTATTTTATTGCCCAGCGCCCTACTTCTCCTAATGCCCTTTGCTTGCTACGCCAGCTGATTCGCTTAAGTGTCAGTCGTGCTCCCGAAGTTATTTCGTCCAAAAAATTACTCGCTCACTCCGCCTTGCGGCCATTATATAGGTCTAAGATGCTGCAAATAGCTGCGCGTTGTGCCCCCTAGATATTGAAAAATAATGAAAACAATTGACAACGAATTAAAAGCCGCGCGCTTCGGTCGCCAGAAAGGAGAGATGCAGCCTTGGTCGCTTGCTACATGACGCTATAACTGGCAAGTGGTAGAGCGAAGACGTGCCGGAATCGTCCCCAGGGCCAGTTCAATCCAAGGCAGTGCCAGGCAGAACGATGCACCAACAGAAAAACACCTGGGCTTCGAAGACTAGAAGGAGAGAAAGACACCAACGATCTTTGCAATATGACCAGCAACACCAAACCCATTCCAGAGAAAGAGAAGACAGAAAACAGACAGAAGAAAAATCATCGCGGATGCTGTAAGCAAAGTCACTTAATTTGTTTACTTTCGCAGCCATTTGCCAATCTGCCAATTGCGACCCCAAGAGACTGCAGCAAGCGCCTCAGGGCCAGGTTTGTTCTGTCCTTTCTTATAAGAGGGATGCTGCTCTCAACTGCTTCAGGCACTTCGTTTGAAACATGCCAGCCGTGTCATTGCCAAGTCCTCAGCTAGTGTCTTCGCGCTGCACCTTGCAAAAAGAACATTTACCGCTTGGTGCACTCAGGTTGTCCTCTCCACTCTGGCTGGGTCCTTCGTATTTGGCCCCTCGTTGCTCCCTTGCTTGTGCCCGTGAGACTGCAGTTTTGTTTGACGCCGTCACTTCCTATGAATCTTCTGCAATGGCTCGTGCTGGTGATGTCTTCCTGGTGGATTCTGCTACTACTCTTACTGACGGCTTTTTCATGGTTTCTGTCCAGTGCGGTGCTGTTGAAGCTCGCTTCCTGAAGCTAGCGTCCTCCAAGGATCTCCAAGTGAACCCTGGCCTGGTTGTTCTGGACTTGGATGTCCCGTCTGCCCAGCGTCCACCTTGTCTGGCGCGCCATGGTTCCTTCTCGGCTCGTTCTGGCTTTCCGACCAAGACTGCAGTCGGACCAGGATGCATTCCGTGGGATTCCTCTTTGTGCCCGGTTTTGTATCCCGGTTTACCTGTTTGCAAGATCCACAGGCCCAAATCCGTTTTGCTTTCGTCGCATCCGCAAGTGGCTCCTCTTTGGACTTGTCGCTCGATCATGAATGTTTTAGGTCCCCACGCAGCACTCTTCTGGCACCTGCCTGTGCAGGAGCGGAATCGCGCAGCGCGAGCTCTACTGCCATGTTTTGGTGCAAGCCAGCCCTCTGCCGCGTCGCGACTCCAGCGATTGTCTTTGGACTGCTCTCATCGCGCCCTGCCTGGTTCCTGCGTGTTTCCTTGCGTGCCGGGTTGGCTGTTTTGCCCGATGGAAAATGGTGCCGCTTCCCATTGCTGGTGGATTTCGCACGCTGACCTCACAAAGCAAAACCCTGCACATGCAATTCAGGAAGTTTTGAAAGCCAATGTCTCTGCAGATGTAGTGGGTCCAGTCACAAGCACACAGCACATTCAGATTGCAGTCTCCGCTTTGCACCGTTGGTACCCACAAGGCCTCTTGATCCTACATAAGCCAGCGAGGTCCTGCTTGTTGTTTTTGCCCGGGCATGATGCTCAGCAATTTTCCCTCGTGGAAGCTGGGCAATGGCTGGATGCGTGCCCCCAGACACTCGCTATGTTATATACACAGAAGCATGCCCATAAACTTGGGCAATATGTGGCTTGCAAACTACATCGCGCTAATCCATCGTGCCTGCATAGTGGAATTTCGCCGAAGGTTGAAGCTGGATTGCGTGGTAGTGGAATCTTTACTGATCCCGTAACACCTGTGCCCGAATCCTCATGTCCTACAATGTCAAGCTCTTCGCTCCCGTTGTCGCAAAGCGGTGTTGCCACCGGTTTAGGTGTTCGAGCAGAAGGTGGTTTGGATGTTGACAGCCCTGCCTGGACGGGCGAAAACGAGAGGCCTTGCGAAAATCCACGCTGTCGAATCTGTTTTGGGTCAAGGTTTCCGCTCCGTCGCGCATCCTGTTCAGCAGCGATGTCAACGGCGGCGTTCACTTTGCCCTCAAAAGTTTTGCCCCAAAGCCTGCCTGCTTCTCATGTAAGTCCTGCTTTTGCGTCTTTCAATGTGCCTGCTTGTGTTCCTACCGTGTCACCGACATGGCCCTTTGATGTTGAGGAAGCTACCGTGTCACGGTCCGAGTCTGTCTCCTCTCCAGCCATGGGAGAGCCAATCTTTTCTGGCCCTCTAGAACAGTGCGTGCACCGTCAGGCTTCTGCAACTTGGACTTCTTTGCCTTTCTTCCCAAAATGGTTGCCCAAGACAATGCAACATCGTCATGAGGTCGCTTCCAATTCTTTGCCTTTCTTCCCGAAGTGGCGTCCAGCTACGGAGAACCTACCAGAGGCTCATGGAGGCATGATTGGGGACACACCACCTCCAGTGCACGCGTCGTCGTCCACATATTGGAACCTGCTAGTTGTGGGTGTCCCGGCTCCAATTGCTCGAGAAGCGGCCCGTCGGTTTTGCGACGATTTTGACGCTGCCTTGGATTGGGCATGTGCGTCTGACAGGCGGCACACGCGCGTTGAACCAGGTTACATTGATCTTGTGCATTCTGCCAGTGAGGATGGTTCTCCATGTCCCGGTGTGCCAGTAGCATCTCCTGATGCGCTCCCAGCTCCTGCTTTGTCATTGGCCGACGTTCATGTTCCAGCTCTCACTTCTGGTGTCGGCGCTCCTGCGCTGCCGCTTGTGCCTAGACCTCCTGCTTCTTGGACTATGCATACACCTTCTTTTGCCGCTTCCGCCGAACTCGGTCGTTTGCACAGTCCCCATGGTGCTGCTTCCTCGCATGCTGCTGCCAGTGACAAGGCGGAAGAGACCTTGACTTCCGGTGATCAGGACACCCTGCCCGGGCGCATGGGCATGGCCTGCTATGTTGACGACCCTTCTGGGGAAGTGCATGCATGGTTCTCCATACTTGCCAATTCCAAAGGAGACGCTGGCTTGGACAGTGGTTTTTGGGGTAGGATGCCTCTATATTCTCAATACATCGCAGAGCATAGTTTATGTGAAATTTTGGTCGAGTCTTTGAAATCTATTCAGAACCTTCGTGGATTGGATTTGTCCATTGAGCAAGCCGCCAAGTTTCCGCGTTCTCTTGGCCAGACAACTCTCCTTCCTTTGGCAGTAGCGTGCGAATACTTGCACGAAGGATGTGGCCTCCCGGCCATTTTTGCTTTCGATCTTTTCCAAGCTTGTTTGGCCTCTTGTCAGAACAAGGCTCTAGAGGTCGCCCTGTACGCGGACAAGTCAAAATCATTCACATGCAAAGCGCGGTGGTGGGCATGCCCCACCGGCGATCCAAACGCGGGGAAGTCTCCGACGTGTGCCTTTGTGATGAAAGCCTTTGCTAGCATGGTGGAATCCTTGCCTCACGCGTTCTGGCCAGATCAGCATTGGATTGGTGTGGGACTCCGAGCGTTGGACGGAACTCTTCTTCTGTATGGTCCTGAATCCAAACCCATTCTAGACCCAAATTTTCCAAGCAAGAAGACAGTGGACACTGGCAAGTTCTTGGACTTGACTAGGTGGCTTGAGTCAGCCAATGGAGGCCGCTTTGAGTGGGGGACTGGCGCCGAAGAGAACCTGCGACAAAAGCGCAACCCACCCATAGCCCTCGCTGGTCATGAGGCAGCTCCTGCCCCGCTCGTTTTCGATCCTACGAATATCAACTTGTGCCTCTTTCAGCAATTCAATTTGTTCGAAGATTGGTGGTGTCATGTCGAGGCACTCCACAAGTGCGGCTTTAGCGCACGGGTGTTGATGAGCCCAACAGGGCGGGCCATCGTTGACAGGGAAGTTGGGCTGCAAGACCCTGCGTGTGTTGCGGATCTCATGGTCAAAATCTGGGCTCACACTGTGGAACACCATGGGCCGGACGCCCTGCCGTTGCAACCTTTGCACCCGTCTCTTCCAGCCCAGGAAGCTGTGCGATCCCTTTACTATGACTTGTATGAAGAAGACCAAAAAGGCGGTTGGGGGTCAGCCATGAAAGCTGCATTGGGCAAAATGGAGTACCATGTCCCAACAGCCGCATGTCTTACTGCCCTTGCTTCGTGGGCTGTGGAGCCATCTTCTCAATCTTTCGTTCTCAGTGACTTGGCTTTATGGAAGAATTTTTTGTGTGTCTGAAATTAGAATCGCATTTGGTGCATTTTTAAGAAAGTTCAGGCTCGAGCATAGATGTGTTGCAACGCCAAGTGCCAAGTATACGGTCGCAAATAGTATATTGCTTTCTGTTGACCCCCGATCCCGTATGTCCGCTCCCAACCCCCTGGCTAACAACAGAAAATCTTTGTAAGATTGCGTCAGAAAGGTTAGCGCCGTCCACACTCATACATCGACGCTCGGCGCAGATTTCCCAACAAAAATGCATCAGGGGCACCGCCCACAATCACAATATATATATATATATCTATCTATCTATCTAAAAATATATACGCACACATCATTGCAAACAGACCAGACACCACACTATTTTTGCCTTTTGTGACTCCGCTGTCATGCTAAGTGGCCCACCCTGCACATTACTGGACAACAAAACGTAAGCTTTGATCTGACACCGAGCAACGCCCGCACAGCAGATTGTTATACACAGCCCGCAAACCACCGCAACGCACCACACATCATTCCCTTTGTGACTGTACCACAATGGTCGACTCTAAAGCCCGGCTCAACAAAGGCGAGGTACACACCTGCCACTCAATTTGTATATTCCTTGCGACCTTGCCCCAGTGGCCAACTGCAGATTGCTACGCAACTGCAAAGGACACAGCGTGCGCCTGATTGTTGTTTGTGGTTGCGTGCAACGAAGACAAACTACTCATCCGCCACCCAACTATTGCCCCAATGTTGAGGCCGCCAACCACGCACCACACTACCTTTTTTTGCCCTTCGTGATTGCGCCACAATGGTGGATGCTACGGCCCACCCTGCAAACTACCACGCAACGAACGCAAATGCCGGCTCCCCACCGTGCTACGACCCACCTACACTAGCTAGACTTGTGTAACCTGCTGCGTCAAGACATATGATGAGGGAGATCACTAGGAAAAGCTTTTCTATTTTTTGACTGCTTAGAGTTGCTTGTTGCTGTGTTCTTCTCCACGTTTTGAATGAATCTGAGGTGACGATGCCATCAAATGCTCCATTCAGCACTTTGCCCTCCGTCTTTGCAGAAGTTGCGCAATAGTGGATTCGACTGTTCGTCGCGTGCATTCCAAGCCCAGAGTCCAACCCTCTAGTCTGGCCTCGCCTCAGCAAGTCCGGCCAATGGCAGCCCGTGTCTTGGAGACGTGCCTCAAAGACCCCATTCTTGAGACGCACCTCAGCACCCATTTCGCCATGCTCCGAGGGTCTGCCAAGCGCGAGGACAGGTTAGCCTTGCTGAATGAGCTTGTTTGCTTGGGCCTTGGGGACTTAAAAGAAAAGAAACGACGGCAGGGAGGGACGGGTCGATATGTGGAATTCCATCGTTGCCCTCTCTCTCCAGCGATTTCAGCCACCCTTCTGGACCTACAAGTCTCTGAGGCTTTCTGGCCGTCTTCAATCCCGCAGTCTGCTGGTCAGGATGCACGTCCTGAGCGCTCACCACTTCCACCAATGCATGGCGCAGGAAAACGTGGAAGACACGGGGAGGAGCCAGCAGACAACGCTGAAGAAAACGACGCACGTCGGGGTCGTCCTTCTGCTGAGGAGGTTGCTGCTCTCTACACCATGCGGTACACACTGCCGTGCGAGCGCGCCTTGTCCAAAGTCGATTTTTTGAAGCAAGAGCAAGCTTGGGCAAGTTCTCTCATACCCGGGCACAATTTGAGAATCCGGTCCCAATGCGCTCCACATGCACACGGCTTCAAGGCTTACCTCTGGTGCAATTCCTGCGATGCATGTCAGGATCGGAAGGGCTGGAAAGCAATTTGCACATACAACCAGCCGGAGAATGAAATTGAGAGGAAGTCCACTCCAATCACTGCCCACGGCGATTTTAGTGCCACACGGGCATGGAATCCTCTGACTGCTACTGCCGAGCATGCTTTGAAGCAGTATGTGCAAAACCATACTCGTTTCACAACCCAAGACCTTGTGCGGGTCGTCGAGCAACACCAGCCGGACCGCCCGTCAGACGCCTGGCTCCGCACGTGGGGAAAGAACCACCGCGTGCACAAGGGCAGTGCTGCTTCCCGTGCCAGTTCCTTCAAGTGGGTGGCTGCAGACTGGAGACAATTGGAGCGTGAACTGGGTTCTGTGCAGGGTGTAGATGATGCTGTAAATGAGCTAAAGGTTGCAGATCTCCTATTGGAACCCGAACACACAGCAGTAGTTTTTTGCAACCCAATGTTGCTGCAAGACACGTTGCGCAGTTTGACAAACAAGACCTACATAAAATTGTGCGGAGATGGCACATTTAGACTGACAGAAGATGATTGGGTCTTGATGACTGTAGGTGTCTTGTCCAAGCATTATGCTGCATCCGAGGGCGTCTATGCTTTTCGCGCGGTCTTTCATCCTCTTGTTTTCGGTCTTGCCAACAAAGAAAGTCAGACGACTTACCAGGTTTTATTTGAAGCTTTGTGTGCGTGCGCTGACCGTTTTGCAGATGTGGATTTACGTTCGGCCTGTCACCAATACCATGCAGACTGCACCCTGGTGAGGACCTGGCTCAAAAGTCGGTGTTTCGCTGCGCTAGCCGGGTGACCGACTGGGCACATGTCATTGGTGTTTGCAACCGCCCCAAGACCACAAAAGCTTTGATGCCTGCAGATGAGAGGATCAAAACCTTCCGCACAGGTGCCTTTGCCACAGTGAAAAGCCATTTGACGCAGAGTGGTCTGAAGTTGTTGCCCTTGGTGGAGCGAGCGTTCTTTTGTCTTCGCTGTGTTCCTACAGCTCTGCTTTTTCATTCCATCACTGCTTTGCTTCTTCAAACCCTTGTTTCGCAGCAGCCCCCTGAAGAGAAAGCAGCGAAAGCATTGCAGAGGCATTACTTTGTCAAGCATTCGCGCCAGCAAGCCCAGACTGCTTTTGGAGCCTTTGACTGGCCCGGAGAACCAACTACGTTCTACACCGCTGAGTGGTGGTGTGGCCTGCAGCGAATCCAGCCTGGATCCGCTTCCGGCACACAAGCGCAGGAGTCATGGCACCGCTGGAAGCTTAAAAAGTACCTCGGCCTCCGCAGTAGCTTGCAATCCTTCGCATCGTCCTTAGCCAGCTTCACTAAGTCACGTCTGATGGACTTGCGTGCAGCGGGCTCGTGCCTACCCGACATGCCAGCCGAACCGTTTCCTGATAAGATGGTCTTGTGGGATTCGGACGCACTGACCCGGCAAGGCCGGTCATCGGCGGAACAGTTTTTTAGGGTGCAGGCGTGGGACCGTTTTGACGATGATGATGGGACAACATTCTTGTGCATGCGCCGCACCCTGGCCACATATGACCACGCTTCCAAAACTTGGGTCAGAACGCCTGACAATGCGTGCAGTGTCCGTCCTCTGGTTTTGCGCAAGCTTTTGCGAACCTTCTCCGGGCCAATTCTGAAACCTCCTTGACCCGCGCTCTATTGAACCTCGGCCTGGCGCAGCCTCTTTTGGATTTGGAAAAGCTTTTGAAGCTGTTGGATTCCTATGTTGTTGTTGCAGTGGGCCACTTTGCTGCCCAATTCTGGCGTCGAGAGTCAATGGCGCAGGAGCTCAGCCCGCATACGCAGGGCTTTTGTGCGTTTTGCGCCGAGTTTTGTCTCCACGCAACCTGTGAGCACATGCACGCTGCGTTCCTCGTTTTAGGCCAATTGTCGCTACAGCGGCCAGTGTTTCCCCAGCGAAGCCAGCCGGTACCTTTGTTTGAACAACAGCCTGTTCAAGTCTTGTTGCCCTCGGCTTTGGGTGGGCTCTCGGACCAAAGCCATCCTCGACCTCAGCCTTTGGCCATTCCGCGTGAGGACGCTGCACTTGCTGCGTTTCTACGCTGTCACCAGTGGACTTTGTGGAATCCTCCGCTGCAACAGCAGCAAATAACAGTTCATCAGTTGTCCGTCCTGAGCTTTGCAGACCTCCGCCTTGCCTTGCCAAGTCTTCCTTCTGGTGTCCTCCTCCAAATGCAAAGCGCTGCCACGAAGTGGGTGCAGCATCAGGCCTGCGCCTCAAAAGCCAGGATATAAGTTTGATGATGCGTCAACCTTCGGTGTTCTATGTTTTGTTTGGTTTGAAACCTTGCTTGAACATCACTTCGCAATTTCCACAAATCTTCCAGAAGTGCCCGCGACAGGTGCCACCTGCAGATGTCCCCACAGAAGTCTGGCCCTAAAAGCTGATCTTGTATGTCGCTGCCTTTTGCGCATGTTTGTTCTTTCCGTCCGCCGTTGCGTGTCCTTGCGTCAGCCTTCATTGACCACGGTCTGCCAGCTTCATGTCCCAGAGGTGGCGGCTGGAGTTGGCTCATCAGATGTGTTCGACTAAGAGCTTGCTAGATGTTGCACTTTCGCGTGTTATGTGTGTCTTTTTGTCTTGAGCATTCACCCATAGGTGCTTGCTGGGGAGGACTCTGCGGATGTCTCGCTCCTAGCTCGTTTGCGTACTGCTTGATAGAGATCTGTCACTTGCCTTCGTTCGTGCGTAGGTACCTGGGCATGCTGCAGAGTTACCTCATTCCAACGTTGCAACCTTAATCATTACTGGTCTGCTCTGATATGGCTTGGTGCTGTTTTCGATGCCGCTTTACATCGCTTCGACTGAGGTCAGTGCCCGCGGATCTGCCCAACGAGCCAGGTGCTTAGATAAAAATACTGGTCTTGTGACCGTCTACTTGTCACACTCTTTTTCTTCGCGGCGCGATCGGTTTTTACCAAGGCACCCAAGCCAGCATCTGCGACGAATAGAGCCAGTTGTTGGCAATCAGTTTCAGC
>CAXAMN010014335.1:965289-987486 GCA_963970005.1 Durusdinium trenchii
ACCCGATGCTACTACTGCTCCCACAACACGGCTACGACTACCACGACAACAACTACTACTACTACTACTACTGCTGCCGCTGCTGCTACTACTACTGCTACTACCTACTACCTACTACCTACTACCTCCTACCTGTTACCTACTACCTACTACCTAGTACCTACTACTTACTGCTACTACTACTACTACTGCTACTACTACCACTACTACTACGACGACGACGACAACGACGACGACGGTCACTACTACTGTTGCCACTGCACACATTACTGTTCTTTCTTTGTTGATTCTTGTTTGTTTTGTTTTTGATCCTCGTCTGTCAATTGTTTTTGTTATTACGTCACCAGATTTTGTTTTTTTGTTGATCCTTATTAATTTTTCTTTTGATCTCATTGCTTTATTATTACTTTGATCCTTATTTATTTTTTTTGATCCTTCACCCTATGGATGTTCCCTTGATTGTTAGTGGTGTGGAGCCTCTTCAGTGCAGGGTGCTGCCATTTGCGGGATGTCATCTATTGGACATGTTGTCCCATAAGAAGGTTCCCTTATAATGTCCAAGGGGGTTCTACATGTGTCTACTGTATAGCATATAGTTTGTTCATGTTTGTTCATGATTTCTGTTGTTATCATGTTTGACATTTAATTATTGGTTCACGTTGGTTATTAGTCTCCTTCCTATTACATATACTACTTGCTCAATGCCAACATGATAAGAAGGATTGTTACTGTTCATATCATATTATTTGATTGTGTTTTAGTTCATTCAACAATTAGATAATATACATATTATATTTATATATACATAGAAAAACATACAGAGGAGCAACTTGAGACCATAGGGCTGAGACCCCGTCATGTACTGATGCTGCTAACAAAGCCTGCTACCCACACAAGCAGACATGTTATGAGTGTGTATTTATTATGAATGGTTTTGAATGCTTTTGTTTTGTTTACGAGTAGATTAAGAATAGATTAAGAGCATGTTTAGAGTAGATAAGATATGTCGCGAGTAGATTAAGATTCACAGGATTTCACAGGGTTTGATCAGGATGACCCTCAAGGTTTTGTGTGAAACATATTATGGTATTTGTTTGTTTTGTGCGTTGTTACATTGTTATTATTTCCTGAGTTGTTCTTTCCTGTTGCCTGTTCTTACCTCTTGAATGTCATTATCAACGAATACAGTTTTTGTTGTTGCACCTGATTTATGTTTACAACCTCCTGTTTCCATGTTATGTAGCCAGTGAAATAGATGTATATATATAAGCCTTTCTCTCTTCTCTTCGTTGATCGCTAAATCTTCATAAATTTTCTCACTCCCAGACTTGACCAGGAGACGAGCAGGGAGAAACAGCTTGGAGTTCTGCTTGTGGCTTGGACGTTCGTTGTGTTTCGGGTGAGGTGCAGAAACGACGACACCATCAGGACCAATCCAAGAGATCACCAGCGGGCCGCCGCCTACCTTGCGCTACTTGTTGTTTCGGCCGGTCCTGGTAGGCTTGGGAGGAATTTCAGTGCTTGTTTGATTCAGTATGTGACATGTCAGATCTAGACCCAAGACGTGGCATTCCGAGTCGCTTTCGGGAGCTAGTTAGTTCTTCGGCGAAGGTGGCACACGTCCGAGCCTCCGCTCTCCATTCCTCCGAGCGACCAGATCGGAAAGAACACATACCCAGGAAGAGTGGATCACCAGTCACCTTTTTTGTAAAAGTATGGGGATTTCCCCGCTTATGGGATGAACAGGTTGGACAGTTCGATGATGGGAAGCCCCATGTTTCAAGTGGGATCTGCGGCTCAGGGCTCCTGAGAAAACGGCCCAGTCGTCAGTGACGTCGCACGACGTCACGGAAGCGATGGGTGGGTAGCAGCGTGTTGGGCCTCGCTTCTTCGCGAGGCCACCGATGTTCTGCTGGACACCTCCACGAATGATGGCCTCAACCTGATTCCCTTCAACTTCTACGCGGCGCATTCCCAGGACGACCAGACGAGACGACCTGGGCGATGGGGCGGAGGGTTGGGGGGGGGGGGGGGGGGGGGGTGGGGGGGGGGGTGGGGGGGCGAAGAGGTGGATGAGATGGGGAGAATGCGACTTCCCCTGAGCTGGGTTAGAGTTCTGGCAACTTCAGGGAATTCAGAGACAATATAGATCAATATGATCAAAGATCATTGGAAGTGGGAATTTTGGGGCATCTTAAGAAATCTCAAGAAGTTGAAGCCAATCTTTAGCACTTTTTAGGAATAAGTGGCCAAAAGCTTTGCCTCGTCAACGCTTATGCTTAAGCGATTCCATGAACATCTCGTCCATTTCAGCAAGCCGAAGACCCCCCGGTGGCCCCATGTGTTGCTGTACATCCACGACATCCGACCTGCAGAAGTCTGCTCTGAGCAAAACTGGATCTTCTGAGGATTTTGTGAGCTGGTGAAAGTGCAGAGTTGGCTTCTATGGGTGGCAGCTGTTCTTTTTTCTGCGCTGTATCAAAGACGAGAGTGGTGGTCCATGTGTGGAAGCTTCAAAGAGATTGTCGTGTTGTCATGCGTGGTCGCTGTGCTTGTTCTATCTTGTTCTGGGCCTCTCATGTAATGCCGACTTGATATCTCACCATTGGGCGGCTAGAGCCATGCATGCTCCATATCCCTGGGATGGCGGATGGTCCCATGTTTTTTCAGTAAGAAGCATCAATGAGCTGCAGCTATCTACAATGACAATGACTCGACTTGACTCACTAAAATATTTATATAAAGAAACTGTACAAATCACACGCATACATCAACAGAATGAAGGTAATAGACAAAGACCACCCACTGCAGCATGTCAACAGCAATAGCAGCAGCAACAACAATAACAAACAATAAACAGCAAACAACAGCGAGCAAGCACAAGCAAACGCCCGCCATCGATCGCAATTCGCCCTGGTGTGCAGGACCACAAGGGCGTGGCATTGATCAGTGAGTTCTGTGGTTGCTCCTCCGTTCTCACAGGCCTGGGTTTCCACCCCGCGTATCCGCGAATTGGGCGTACCCGTGCGATACGTGGGACTGAACCCCACGCCGTGTGCATTCAGATGGTATATGGAACTGAGGAAAGCCATTCGAATGACTCAGAATGGCCAACAAGTGAAGGGCATTGGACGGTTTTTGTTGGGCGACGTACCAAAGAGATAGCGAATGACCGTTTGGGACCTGCCGCGACGGTACGGTTTGGTGATGTTTGGGGTGTTTTCTTATTAGACTTGTGAGTTACATGAACTGAGACCCACAAAACCGATGCAGGGATGCCTAGTCATGGGCCGTCGTGACCAACCCAGGTGCAGCCGGACTGATCATCGGTGACCGGTTGCTGGTGACCGTTGCTAGTAACCACCGGTGACCAGTGGGTGACCGGGGCTGACTGAGGCGCCTTCAAAATCAACCCGTGGAACACCTCGGGTGTGGCTTGGTGCAGAAAGCGAACGGACAAGTTAGGTGGAGTTGAGATCTTGAAGTTCTGAAGCGCCACGAGTTTTTGCTGTGTTTGCACTCTGCCTTCCTCCAAAAAAGGAATCCACCTAGGGAATTCAAGCACTTGCAGCAAAAGATTTGGCCAATGCTTGCCATGTCAGCACAAGACCCTGCCACACCTCACCTGTCGCCCACTTCGACCCTGTTTACCCCTTGCTTTTAAGCAATGGAACACCACATGTTACCATATGTTTTTGGCACGACCCATTCACTTTTGTTCATCCACCGGACGTTCCCGGTCCGGGTCGGGCCTTTCTTGGCACGACCCCCAGGTGCTCTCGGCGCTGGACGAGGCCATCAGTATCTCCAAGGAGGACCAGGCGGAGAGGTTTCTCAAGGCACGATGCGACCGACGGACGCGGAGAGGTTCTGAAACGGTGCGGGTGGGGACCGGAGCTGGGTGTGGAGGTTGGGAAGGAGGACATGCAAGCGCAGAAGGGCAATCCCCTTTTTGAGGGCACAAGCAACATCGAGCTTAATTACAGCAGCAGTAAATAGGGAAATGGTGCATTTGAAAAGGAGTCAGTTGGGGTTTGGTGATGTGACTGACCTTCAACCCACAGAGTTCGGATGAGAAGGATGACAGGCTTCGATTCCATCGACCCTCAGAGAGAGGCCCTCCGTTAAGTCAAGTCTCCTCCACGGAGACGTCTTCTGACAAATTCTGACAAGGCATACATTGCACACCTTGCCATAAATACAGTATGCAGGAGTAGGACAGAAGATAGGCAGGAAACACTTCTTTTTGCAACTAGAAGGCAGTCACTTCGAATCACTTCTCACCGTTATTCATACCTTTGTTTCAAAATGTAAATTTGAGCGGCGCCGTAAGGTTTCACAGGAGACCCGCAGTTCTCCTCGCAGGATCATTCCTATGTCTCCTCGCAGACGCTGGTCCAGTCGCATGCCTGCAACGAGTGGGGCCAGACCGGGACAGGGTCTGGATCATCGGTCACACGGCGAATGGGAGATGTACAGACCTGGCAGAGCCACATGTGGATGATGGATGATGCCTTCCCAAATCTCAAGCCATGGCAAATCTAAAACGATGTGGATCTTGTATGATTCATACAGTGCCACCCACTGTCCCACTGTCCGAGCCGCTCTTCCTTCTACCAGGCGGCCGCCCGGGTCGTTCGGTCGCACTCTGCTCGCACCACGAGAGACTCCGCTGCTCTCGACCTCGGCTTAGGTGGGTGCACAAGAATCTCTCGGAGTTGAAGGTCACGCGGAACAGCAACCTCATGGCACACCGCAGCTCCATGACAGGCGTCGCTTCCAACAGGGGGGAGGGACACCACAAGGACGGTTGGTCGGACGGAGGGACGGTTTAGCACGGATCCGTTTTGTAGAGCCGGGTTCCGTGTGGTACGGAAGTGTCCTTTGGATTCAAGATCAAAAGGTTACTCAAAGTGACTGGCTGACACAGTTCGCCTCAAGAACCCCCAACATGCAATAACTATATGTATCTATGTCGTTTGTGCACTGTGTTTTCTTTTTGGGGGTCTAGTGTAGTGCGTGTATGTGTTCTTTTCTAATTTGTTCAGCTGATGGCATGTTGGATTCAAGTCATTCCAATCCCCTTGAATAAAGGAACTGCGGAGAGATTCTGGAGATTGTGCTGTGAATGAGACACAATGAGACCCTGTACTCCAACTCATCGCAAACGTGTTCATTTGCAACTGACAGAGACATAGACTCTTCTCAATTCTTGTACTTAACTGCCTAACTGCCGAAACAGGCGGCAAATTCGACAACAAAATGTCGGCCCAGTACCAAGTTGAAACCGTTTGCGGGATGTCCATGATTTTGCCCTGACCTGGTTTTGCGGATCAGGTGTTAGGTTTCCCTGAGTGAATCCCCTGAAACTGGGGAATAGAACTTATTTCCCGGTTCCTTAAGTCCCAACTCCGGTCATCAAAGGGTGGACACCCAGGACGGTCCCATCCAGTCCTGTCCTGGTTGTTCATGATTTCTGTTGTTATCATGTTTGACATTTAATTATTTTAATTCTTGGTTCACGTTGGTTATTAGTATCCTTCCTATTACATATACTACTTGCTCAATGCCAACATGATAGGAAGGATTGTTCCTGTTAGTATCATATTATTTGATTGTGTTTTTGTTCATTAAACAATTGAACATATATACATAGAAACACATTCAGAGGAGCAACTTGAGACCATGGGGCTGAGACCCCGTCATGTACTGTTGCTGCTAACAAAGCCTGCTACCCACACATGCAGACATGTTATGAGTGTGTATTTATTATGAGTGGTTTTGATTGGTTTTGTTTTGTTTACGAGTAGATTCAAAATAGATTAAGAGCATGTTTAGAGTAGATAAGATATGTCGATAGTAGATTAAGATTCACAGGGTTTGATCAGGATGACCCTCAAGTTTTTTTTTGTGAATATTATGGTATTTGTTTGTTTTGTGCGTTGTTATTATTTCCTGAGTTGTTCTTTCCTGTTGGCCGATCCACTTGTTAGGACCTCCGCATATCCAGGAGGACGAGGTGGGCACGCGGGCACGAATCGGGTTCAAGGTTCGGCAGGACACTGCTAGCAGTGACGGTGTTCCTGGTAAAAATGTGTAATTATATGTTGTTTATCTGGCCTTGGTATGTATTTCTCTACTCCAGGGACTCACAAGAAAAAAACCCAACACGGAGGTGTTTAGGTACTCTTCTTCAATAATTGAGTGTGAGCCACTCTCTTGCACGTGTGAACATGTAGAGCAGATCTTGGGAGGATTTTGTGCCAGCTCGGAAGGCATCAGGAACTTCGGAGTAAATCCTTCGGGAACAAAACAAAGTCCTCCCATCCATCATGTGTTTTTGTTTCTTTGGAGGGTGTGTGATGTGTGATGCGTTTTTGCATCTTAATTCGAGAGAGTTTACAAAAGAGCACTTTTGGTCCAGTCCAGATAGGATATCTGCCATAGTAGAGGCACCCACTACGGCAGTCATTGGTGAAGATTTCATGCTCAATTTGATAAAATGTGCAGTTGAAATCTGTCAGTGATTGGCCGACCCAGGGAGAAGTGGTGAACCTACGGGCTACAATCTTTACCAAAGAATGATTTCCCTACATTACATTTTGGTTGAAGCAGGTGTAAAGGCCTGTAAGACCAAACTCCACCAAATTGTTGAAGCAGTCCAAACTCCTGTAAAGGCAAGAAACATACATGTCCTTGAGCCATGTAGTGTCCTCAGATCTTTCCGAAAGAGGGAGAAAAGACACAACACCTGCAGACTTGTCTTGTGGATTCCCACTTGAATATCGTCTATACTTGACAATAGCCTATGGCCCAAGCGGCCCCAGTACCGGAACGCGTCCGGGGCTCTTTTTTCCACGTCGTCTCATCACCGGGACCCCCCACCGCGACAGGCCCACGTAGTGGCCCACGTCTTGGTTTCTTCCAAAGACCGCGACCGTACTCGCCAGAGAACCACCACAAATTGCGCCAACAGCTCCAATGAGTTCTCCGAGTGTTCAGACAAAAAGCTTTACCTAGCCGCTCCCATCCCAAACTACTGAGCCACCAGCCTCCTGTAGAACTGACCATTGAAAAACTGGTTGTCGCGCTGCGTCCCAACATCAGGTGGTGAACGCTTATCGCACCGCCAAAAAGCGTGCCATCTTCCTGGACAATGAAGGCAGGGGCCGGCTGCTGATGCGGTTGACGCGTCATGGAAGTGATGAAATAGAGGGACCTGGCCCATTGGCATAGTATGGCGATTGGTCAAAATGGAGCCCCAACACCATGTAGCTTGACCTTCCTATTACAAAGGTCAAGCTGGCCCCATAGCCATATGAAGTGCCTTCAACATGTGCGATGATTACGATTGCACAAGAGGGTTGCATTCATATGCGGGCATGCTCCAAACCTTGGCAAACTAGGGGACTCACCAGATGTGCGATACCCTTTTAACATCCTTTAACCAGCTTCTGAAACAGTGGAAAACCACCATGGACTATAGCTGCACATCGCATGCACATAAGGTGCCTCATGGTACCTCATTTCACTCGGCCCCACCCTGTTGTCAATCGTGCTTCGCCGATGGCGCCAGCGAACCAATCGGCAGATCCAATCCATTTCGGAGGTCCGGACCCTGAAGAGGTCCAAAGGGCCCAGTGTTCACCGCCAGAAGTGATGTGGTCCAAACCGCAGAAGGCCATGGTCGCTGGCCAAACCTCCGTCCTCCTCCGGTCTTCGACCTTCCAGGCACCATCGCCGCCAAAGCGCGATGGCAGATCCAGTGGCCCAGCGATGGTTGGAGAGAAGAAACACGAGAAATTCATTCACCAGCAGTCACAAAAGGATGCTATCCATGGAGGTTAGGGGTAGCCATTATCCACTCACTGGATGGGACTAAACACCACCCCGTCTTGTGACTCCTGGCATATAGTACTTTTGAGGCACCGAATTCACTGAGCACACGAGTGCTCCCCCCTTGCTGGTGATCAGCGGATATCAGCGGATATCATTTATTTTGGCTGTGGGTCCTTAATCCCTCCCCGGTAGTCTATATATGTTCGGTAGTCAACCAGGGTGTCCCAGTATATACCATGTACCAGGACCCACTTTCTCGTGCGCGCTTGATCTGCGCCTGCCGCTGTTTGACCAAGCCTGCGACAGCCGGGTCCAGTTCCCACATGTTCCCCTCATGTATGACAAAGCTCCAACGGTTCCAAAGACAGATGCGACAGGATCAGCCTAGGCCATTCGTGGCGTCTTTTTGGGTCCGATGGATGGGTGATGGCTGGGACTAAATGGCCTGCTGCCATGGAGTGCTTGGGTTAAAGACCAATGTAAAGGTGTGGTTTAGTGATGCAGAAGAAGAAGGAGAAGAAGAAGAATTCCTGGTCACTAGAATCACCATGAATCCTATTTGCACTGAAGTGTGCAGTGCCAAGACCTAAGGTCCGGTGGCATGATGGCTTTGCAGAAGACGCTCGTTTTTGCAGAAAACGCTCGGGTCCTGCTGCAAATGCGGGGTTTGCGGGGTTCTCAAACCCGCACTTCGCCCTCAAGCAGAGCGCAGGTTCTAACCGTCCTATCTTGAGTCGAGAAACCGGACGTTGCGACGTTGCTGTTGCTTTGATCAAGGCCGAAAGTAATGACTTTGGGTACCCGAAAAAGCAAGTGACTTCGTTCAACCAACTCTCTCCCTACTTGGGTGTTTGATCATGTGCCACAGTTTGGTAAACACCCTATGGCCCCTTTGCTGAACAAGTCTTTGCATGAAAGCAACACCTATAGAACAATCAACTTGCAGAAACCAGGCGGCTGACTTTTCCTCTCGCGTTTGCTTTATGCCAGGTGTTCAGGGGGTTCAGGGGGTTCACCTCAGAGCAACGTTTGTTTCTTTTTTCTGACTCAGATAAGATGTATCGATCGTTTGAATGTGCAAAAGGGGCGAGAAATGCCAGGTGTTAGATACTTGTGCTAGATACTCAGATCATGAACAAGGGATCACCTATTGGCGGAAGAACTATTGGGGAAAAAAGCAGCTGAGTTATATATTCACATTGGTCACCCGGAAATGAATACTTGGGGGATAACAGGTTATTCAAGTATTTTGTTAGTGTTTGAACGTTCTCCATCAACAGTATATACAGTACAGTACCAACAGGCCCTGCCAGTGTTGGAGGTCATCCCCTTCACTTGGGTGACATGGTTCCTCTCGCCATTGGAATTCGGAGCGACCGCCTTGAAGAAAAACCACGTCGTTCGAATTGGAACAGATGGGTTCGGATTCAACATGTTAGGGTTCAAAGATGGATGGATGACAAGCTCCTGTGTGTGTCATGCGTTTTGCCTTAAAGGATTGGCGCCCTGCAGAGGCTTTGGCACACACTACAGAGCACCGTGTGACTGTTCTAGCTTGCGAGACATCTTCAGACTCCAGACAAGGAGTCTTTGGTAACTCGATCGTGGCCCCAAAATCGATCTGAAAAGCAAGGCGTCCCTGTATACACGTACTGTAGATATTAATGAACAGCATATATCCATTATAACAGCATATATCATTATTTGACACAGTGTCTATCATTTTTCCGCTTTGAGGGACCACCAATTTCTTGCTCCTGCTTCCGGTCGCGCAGTCCGGTCGAAGCCTCCGCATTGGTCCGCATTCGTTCCCCGCGATGCCTTCGCTTTCCGCGCCGCGTGGAATGAGGAAAGGGCAGCCGCCAGATCCACAAGTCCTAGATTTGCTGCAAACCTTGGTGAACGACCGAGGGAACACCGTGGTGGTTGGGGCAGCCCAGAGGTTTGGGCAAGTATGTGGGATTTATGCTGCTTGATGGGTGACCTGGTCAGTTCAGTTTGCGATGTTCGGGAGGATCCGGAAGGAGAGAGCTGCTCGAGGTCCTGCTGTGAATCAATCAAACCACAATGTAATTAAAGTGTTTGATGGTGCTTGTGGCCGGGGCTGCCTTGGCTTTTCGTTCATGCTCCAAGCGCTGTTTTCAGGCTCCTCCCGGAACAATCGGAGTTATGCTATATACTCAGCGAATCTCAGCGACCTCCAATCATATCTTTGGCACCGAAATCTTCAGGACTAAAGGATTAGAGATGTGTGTGTGTGTCTTTACTTTTTAAATACAAGGTTGTATAGCTCAGTATATATAGCTACCAAGAGCATCCTGTTTTTGGGTCTCCTAGCTACCACTCCCCAGCCCACTTCTTGTTTTGGATCTCCGGACTGGAGTGTGTGTGTGGGTACCACAGTGACGACGCCCACCACACCCACTCGCCGGACCGGAGCGTAAGCAGGTCTTGAGCGGGCGCACCAAGGAGGTCATGGAGGACAGAGGGGACAGGCCCTTTGCTCCTAGTAGCGTCCTTGTTACTAGTAGTACGGCCAGGAGCCTGTAGTAGCGTCCTTGCTCCCAGTAGCGATGCCCTTTGCTCCTAGGATGAGGATTTGGACAGAAGACATACCAGGATCCTTCAATGGGTGTCCAATGCAGGTCCAAGTCCAAGCAGTGTAGGGCCTATGTAGGATATATAGTCTATTGAACACCCAGACAGGATGACCCTGGTAGGTAATAGGGGTGTCCAGTTGACTGCCAGGACGTTCAAAGTGGCCTTTTGATATCCCAGGATGAGGTCACTTAAGCCCGTACAAGGTCGCTTAGAGACTCCAAAGAGGCCACTGTGAATGTCCTGGTGATCTCAGTCAGTTTGAACATGCGGAACAGGAGAACATGTCCGGTGCAGGAAGTGTCAGGTACTTGGTGAACAGGAACCACAGGTGACCGGCTGGATGTGTTAAGGACCTCCAGTCTCATGTAGTCCTCACATAGGCGCCTATATTTTATATATATATATACAGTAGGTGCTCTATGTTAGACCCACTTGTATTTTTGTCCTGTGGAACCCACTCTAAAGTCCACTTTCAGTCCGCAACTTCCAAATGAACGATGACGTCGTGTTCCTTCTTCGATTCAGCCAGTCGGCTTCCAGTTGGGGTTCTGAAAGGAACACCTCTCTTCACCAGTTGCGAACAGCCAGGGCCGGCCAGGCCCCGACTCGGTGCCGCTCGCGTCCGCGTTCGCCGCGTCGTCGCCAGGAGTGGTTCAGCTGCGTGGATGGCTTGGGACTCTGTGCCGAGCATGGCTTTCACCGATGGCCACCGCGCTCGCTCCAGGGCGACGGCTTTGGTGTGGGATGGAGGCGTCGGGAGCCGTGGAGGACGCGTGTTCGGCGGACGGCGAACAGCGGAAGGAGGCGTGTTTCACGTGCAGGGACCGTTCGGCAGGCCCAAATTGGGTGTGGACCGCAGCAGGTTCACACCAGGGGCAGGATGGGGTTATTCAAGGCCTGGGAAACATGAGCGTCTCGCTGCATGAAGCGCAATTTGTCCCCATACATGTATGTATACAGCTTTATTGTATTTCATTTCTTTTGGTTGCCACCAAGTGCACAGTTTACAAAGCTGCAACATCCCCAGGACTTGAGCCCATCTACTTTCGGTGGAGGGCAATAACCACAACATACCATAACCAATCATAACCATGTGATGCATGTTGTGTTCATTGCTTAGCAGCTTGGAAAAGACTGCATCCAATTGAACCAAATGAGTGATATATGGCGTCATTATGCGTTACTGTATGTTACTATATATTTACCATACGGCCTCAGGTGACGAGGATCTTCCACTCTCTTCCGCACTGAGGCGCCCCCCCCCACACCGCTTCACCACACGTTCGCCGCGGGGCGCCAGGTCCGAAGGCCTTTCGGACGATAACCAGGAGTGGAAGGCCCAGCGGACGACACGCACGAACACACACACACAGCTCTCTCCATCGTGTGTGTCGTGGGGCAACAGGATCCAGGAATGAAGGGGCTGTAGAGGGAGTTCTCCAATCACCGACTTGGTGAAGATTCTCGGAGCTGGAGCTGGAGCTGGATCTCTAAATCGAACCTTGAACAGGTGAAGCATGGTGAACATGAACTTCGCCAGATCACATCCACCAGACGTCTTATCAGTTGTAAATGCTCTAAAATTCCCAACGTTGAGGAATTTGGCTCAGGTTCTCAATCCCTCACTCTCCCAAGTCTCTCCCTCACAGGATTGTTTCATCTCCCTCAAACATCCTCGTCAATCGGTTCCACCACGGCATTGCGGCATTGCTCCGCATACTTGGCACGATCGGCGCGGCAGAACTTGGCCATCGAGTTGATCCAGCAATATGTGCGGCGCATCCAGGGCTCCATCCTCGAAGCCAAGGCACCATCGAAGCAACCGCGTTCGCGACGCGACGCGAGCGGCAGCGATCGTGCCACGGCTGCGGTGGCTCACTTGGTGTATGGAGGTTGACACGTGAAAACAGCTTTCTGTGGCACAAATGGAAGGTTGGAGGGTTTTGGGCCAGGTTTTGGAGTCATTTGAATTCAGCTTTTGGAGTGTGGCACGGAGTCTTCCAATCTTGGCTCCAGGGTCTCTTTGGGCCCTGAAGGAGGGCCTTTCTGGGTCGTAGCAGACGTCGACAGGCCTGTGCCATCAGCTGGAACTATCGAGAGGTGGGGGCCCTGGCGCTGGATTGTTGAAGCGTTCGTCGACAGTTTGGAGAGTGTGTAGTGAGATTCTGCAGACAAGAATATGGAGGTTTAACTTCTTTTAACGTGTTGTTCCTGAAGCTAGGCTTCTCTTGGTTTGTTTGGTTTCCTCTAAACATGCAGGAAAGAATACACACATCTCCAGGACACACGTTTCTTCGATGTATCCTTACTGCCTTGCTGGTCCACTAAAGGCTTTTGTGGATTCTCTACCCAGTTACCACTATAGCTGGTAACCAGTGGTTCCAAAAACTTAAACCATAGACTTAGAATCCCTGGTTCTATAAAGGTAACTGGGATCCACTGGGCTCTACATCATCCACTGGGATCCACTGGACCATTTTGCTGCGGATCGGATGAAGCAAGATCCACAATGGCCAATGGCAGTTTGAGCAATTTAGCCAGACGCCCTCGTACATCTTGGCCGAGTAACAGGAAATCTGTTTGCCGTGTTGGGAGAATAAAGACCCTCTAAACTCTAGATGTGAGATGGACGAAGGATGTCACATGCTGATCTCAAACTCCGTGTGAGGTACTGGCTGGTTGATTCTTTTCTGTCGGAGAAAACGCCCTCAATTGACTTGATCAACCTCAACCTCATGTTCCCTCAATCAAAAAAACCTCCCAGACGAGTACTGGCTGCATCACCCCTGAGGAACATATTTTTTCAGATCACCGGGCAACATGACATGTAAACATATATATATATATAGAATGCATGTGTGTTCTTGAGATACTGAGGTGTACCATGGTGTACCCCTCCCTCTCAATATCTATTCAATTCGCAGAAACGTCATGAAACCACCCACCCGTCCGGTCGATCAAGTTCGTGGAAGACGTTTTCTGCCGTTCAGTAGGCAGGCAATAGGGGGCTGTGGAAGTCTCGTGGTTGGGAGGCCAAGTCTTGGTAACAGCTCGGTCCTCTTTCTTTCACCACGAGGCCTCTCCCACCGAGCCTCGGGTTCTTCCTCTCTTCCTCGCAGAACATATGGCGCCATGACGTCGAAACTAGGTGGGTGCAGCTGGTGTGATCGATGACGTGGCCTTGGAATTGATGAGGTGGGGGAGGACATGCCATTTACATCTACGTTGCACCTGCTCCCCATGTGTCCGGTTGAGGTGCAGAAAAAACTCCGGGTTGATTATCCAGATAATGGAACATGCTCACTTACGCGGCACCTTACACTCCCTGAAACACTCATGGTTACGTGGATGGCCTGGCCCCTGGAAAGAGCATGTTCCGCAACATACACTGGATTGTCCACTTCCATGTTTGCGGGAGGGGGGCATTATTTTGAATTATATAGTTATGAATCAGTTGGGGTCTGTGACGAGGTCAAGACATGGATAGGACTGGATATGGAGGTAACTCTGCATACTCAGGACTACAGACTGACTGTATCATCTCTTACCTCTGCAAAATCTCCATAGTTATTGTCATATTGTAGTAGCTTACTATATCGATGGATAAGCCTAGCCTCCCGGAGCCTTGGAAAACATCAATCAGTCAAGAACAGTTACCTATTTGTTTGATTATGTTTGCCCTATATAGTTACATTAGTTACCTACTGTTGCCAACTGTTGATCAACAACATCAACTTGGCCACTAGTGACTAGACCAGACCCCTAGTGGCCCTAGTCAGCACTGCCAATTGAATTGTTGTTGTTGTTGTTGTTGTTGTTGTTGTTGTTGTTCTTGTTCTTGTTCTTGTTCTTGTTGTTGTTGTTGTTGTTGTTGTTGTTGTTGTTGTTGTTGTTCCCGCGCACCCAAAAAACCATCAACACCCAGAAAGCTCCCCGTTTCGCTTGGCAGCGCCCGGGCTGCGCCGCGACGCCAGGTTCTTGGACCCGGACAGTCCCAGTGGCTTGCTCCATGGCTACCCAGTAGCTCGGAGAGAACGGAAGGACTGGTGGATGCAGGGGTCGCGGGGGTTTGGACACACATTAAAAAATATCATAATCAAACCTGGCAGAGGCCTGGGTCTGTGCAGAATTGGGCAGAAGACCTGGCCAGCCTTTGAAGAGGGCATGCAAGAGATTTGCGTTCAAGCGAACCACATCAGAGCAACGTGTCATCCTGTGTCATGCTGTGTCATCCGAGCAACTCATTCGATCGGACCAAGGGGGTCGGACACATCGACTGAGTCGGACACAGCGAGCTGGGATCAGTCGAGGCCATATGGGTCACTTCAGAGGCCAGAGGCCATATTAGCACCCCAGAGGTGAAAGGACTTGCTATGCAATTGGATCATTTAGGATCTTTTCAAAGAGACCTTCTCTGTCAACCAACCCTTCTCGACACGTCGGGGCGTTCGGAGGACGTCGGGTGAAGACTTAGGTGAAGGTCTTCATGGGCAAGGGCTATGTTGAGGTCAAGCGTGCGGATGTCGATAAGGCCCGATAGTTTTTTTTGGGATCACGGCGGTCTATCTGGGTTTTGGAGGTGTCGACCAGGTCGCCGTTTTTTTCGCCTCGCTTGTTCATTGATCGTTTTTGCATAGCGGATCAGGTGGATCCACTTGGCAAAAACAGGTGCCTCTGGGAGGGCATGCCGACCAGAAGTAACTTGAAGGAACAGGTCGATGCATGTCGATGCATTGCATTGCATGAGCTTTTGACCTCGGCCCAGCGGTTTGGGTGGTTTGCAAGTTCGAATTTGAAGGGCTCTTGGGCATCGAAGATCTGAGGATGGGATTCCAAGATTCGGATGGACTCCTCGGAAAGAAGCCGGGCACTGGTCCACTGCTCGTTCGGGTTCGCCATTGTTCACTGCAAGAAATGGCATGGAGTCGGGCCAGAAAGCGGCGAAACTTCGCACTACACTCATAGAAGAAGATGCAGAAAGCACTGGAAATTGAATGGATATTCTATAGAGTGGGAAACAAAGTACAACTAGGTCAACCTTAAGTGGTTTGGCTTGGCGCTGGATGATCCTGAACATACTGAGTTTTTGGTCCTCCAACTGCCACGCAACGCCCCATTCTTCAGTGCTTCTTTGAAGAACGGTCACCGGTAACCTCCGCCGCCCAAGATCCCATCCATATAGATATAATGATATAATAGAAGGCAAGACCATTTTTGCCCTTGCCAGGGCGCCGCTTGCGTCAAGACCTTGGAGGACTCGTTGTTGGCGTTCTCCGATGCGCAAAGGGGAAGGCACGTACTATACTGGTACTTGAAGAAGCCTGGAGCCTGATTTGGTTCTGTGCATCCCCTGTATGATCTGTGGATCCCATGGATTTCCATGCTTTCAGTGAGCAGATGCGAGCAGGTATCCCTGACTGATTTCTTTTGCCCAGAACCCATTGGCTCGTGCTTTGATATAGGAAAAGAGCAACATAGAGGTCTGTCAGGTTCTAGGTATCTACACCATGCTCTACCTACCTGGGATTTTTCTGAGCTCTTATCACACGATTGTTGTCGTTGCACTGCCCAGAAATGGGTGTTTGCGACCTTGGAGACTCTAAGCCGACTCGGTGGTGGTTCTTCGCTGACCCCTGCAAGAGTCAGCTTCGGTCACGTGAAGATCCACGTTTGCCTTGTTCACCGGGCTCGTGCGAGTTCGCTGTTGTGAGGTCCCCAAGTCAAGTGAGTCGACCTGGAGCCTCCAAGAGGGTGTCTCAATCGCAATCCCTAAGTAGTGAAGGGTAGTCCAGGGTGAGACGTTTGGAAACCCAGACAGGATGGTGGTGGTAATGTGTGGTATATAAGTCAGATCAATGACACCCACCTCAGTGAGTTCATCAATGACACCTCAGCCAACCGAAGGAGATGGGTTCGGTCGACTTCGTCCTCTGTGTGGGCGATGACACCTCGGACGAGGACATGCGGCTCGGAGAAGAAGAAGTCATACACCCCGTGGAGCCATCCAAGGGGGGCTGGAGTGGAACTTAGGGCCCCCCCCAAAAGGGTCCCCCCTGAGCTCTTGAGCTTTGAATGTCTTTTGTTTGTAGGACTTCGAAAGGGGATGTGGCGACCTAAGTATCTTGAGCGAACTGGCATTTGGTTGTGCTGTTTTCGGGCATTGCTGTTGGGCCATTCAAGCAAAAGACCGATCGCACCTCCCCCCCAAAAAAATCTCACCGATCGGTGGCTCGTGATCCGGATCACCCCTGGACCGGATGGTTCAGTGGCCATTCTTGTAATGGACACCCCCATGGCCCCCGGGGCGGTTGTACTCCTGCTTGGCCCATCGCCGTTTTCGCTGGTGACCGCGGTCGCCTCTGGCCGGGTCGGCGAATGGAACCGACTGAGGTTCCAGGCGGTGAACCGCTACTTCCAAGCCAAGGCGGTGGGGTTTGGTGACGCGGGGCGTCACCGGAGGACTCTGGTTCGGGGAGGTTTCTTAGAGTGATGCCATTGTGGAGATTGGAAGTCGGTTTGGAAGAAGCCATCCATGACATGAATGGTGTAATTATGTCCATGCCATGAATGATTGGGCAGGTGAGGAAGAACAAGTCCAGCGATTATAGCCGACCACAATATGCTAGCCTGTCCGTATATGCAAGAAAAGACTATATAGACCCCCAAATAGATAGAACAGTAAATCCCCACTAAAAATGTATCGGACACCGTTTCTATCTATTTTGGGATCACTATAAAGAGTTCGGTCATTTACAGTGTTGGCGGCGTGGTCCTTTCAGAAGAACGATTGAATTTGGCTAACACAATGCACACAAAAACACCCAAAACGAGACAAATCGAACACGTAACATGACGCTGTTGTTTTTTGTCTTTTTTGGGGGTGATTCTTGAGTTCAGCGACTTGAGCTGGTCAATAGCGTTTACAGTCACATGTTAGACCACCAGGCAAACGTGGGAGGTTCCCCCCACCAGTCTGTGGGCCGCCCGTGAACCGACCTCTTCAGGGAGATGTGGGAGGGCTCTCCAGCGCTTTATCCCAGAGCTCCATGGGCTTCAAGAAGAGCGGCTGTGGGCCACTTGGGCTGCACCGAGAAGAAAAAAGCATCAGTTTGATGAAACATGATGAAATAGGATGAAACGTTAACAAAGAGAAACACTTCCACGCTCACTGAGTAGAAGTACCAAGCTCTTAGGAGCATCCAGGACCCAAATGAACTCCAGAACAGTTGAAGAAGAATCGGAGCTTGCAAAGAATGGAGCGAACATCAATCTGAATCGAGGAAGATCAATGTCTTTAAACCCCCACCAAGAATGGCTTCAAGAGGTTCCCATGATGGTTCACAGCTTCGCCCGCCGAGGTCCTTGGCCTCCTTGGATGGCCTGGACGTCTCGCCGGCGGAGTCCCCAAGGAACTCGGTGTCGCCCAAGGAGCGGGCGGGCGGTGCAACGAGGAAACTTGGTTTTTGGGTGTTGGACTTACAATGACTTCCTTTAGCATCAAACAAAAAGCTTATGTGTAGAAGATGATGCTAGAAGATTGAGTAGAAGATGGTAGAAGGTTTAGAAGGCATGTTGAAGCCAAACGCGGCCTATAGTTTATTTATTCACTTTTTCTTCACATGTTTTATGACCGCTGGTTTGACGCTGAGTTGGTCTTCGGACTGTGGGGGCAAGAAATCAATAATATACAATAATAAAGAAGTCAAGTCTCATGAGCTGCAATCACATAAAGATACGAAAAGGTCCAATAGGGAGCCTGTGAAAGAAAGCTGTAACAATCAGAAACGCATTGCCGCATTGTCTCAACACGCCGATCAGTAACGCTCGTGTCTCCAAACACATGGTCCCTGAGGTCCCTGGTCCATACCCTATTCCTGGAGTCCTGGGGAGTGTCTCACCCGGCACCGCCGCGCCAGGATCGGCCCCGGCCGCCTCCGCGCGTGGCCTTCACCGAAGACTCCGTCTCGGCCGCGGTCTCGGCGATGTGGGCCGAAACGGTTGAAACGGGTTTTGGGTGGTTTAAAAGTAAAATGAGTATAGCATAGTATAGCTAAATAGTTGGTGTCAAGCAAAGCGGACTGAGGTTCGGATCCGTGAGGGTGTTTTTTGTGCTTTGGAAGGATCTTTTCTGTGTGAAGGTTTTGGACTTATGCCTTATGCAAATGATTGATCGTGATTGCAGATTATAACGTCGGGTTTCGGCATGCACAAACTGTGGAAAGGGTGGTGTCACCTCCTTGAGGGCCCTGCTGTTGTGATTTGTGATTTGTTTCATTCTTGTCATATCCTTTCATGAACTAAATCAGGTTCAAGGAATATGTTTCTCAGCATGTCTTTGCCAGGAACTTGGCCTTCCTGTCTATTTCCAGTCTATTTTCCATGTAGCTTGGGTCCTCAAGACAGAACATCAACAAACAAGTGTAAACCTTCTGAGCCGACCGATCAAGCCGCTGAGGAGTTGCCGCTCTCCGCAAACTCTCCCATTATGCGGACGCAGGCGACATGGTGGAGACCGCGGGCACGTGCTGGGCATCCGTGGGTGTTTATCATCATTTTGTTCTTCTACTACAGGAAAAACATGGAAAAAACAGTATACAATATTCCAGGACCCTCCATCGCTACAAAAATTTTTGGCGATGTGGTCATTCGTATAGAAAACTGGGATATCGATACACAATCTCCAATTGCATGATCCATTTGGGGTCTCGAGCACTTCCTGCCACTTCGAGCAATTTTGTCATTTGAATTCATTTGAGGTTTCTTGTGCAAGACCAACTTGCCATGTCAATCCAATCTAGCCATTGTGGCTCTTGATTTAGTGGCACTGGCCCTTTTTCAATCCTCGATCCTCAAGTGCGCAGTTGGTTGTATGTGATGTGTGCACAGATCCTGAGCTTAAAGAATGAAGTGTCCATACCTTGGCCCCACAGGTACTTGACTGAGGAATGGGGTCTATGTGAGCCAGGTACGCTACCTCACTTGCCCTCGATCTGTTGGTGGGGGGTCACTGGGGTGGTGTCAATGGCCACATGATTGAATTGACATGTGCACACCGATGGCTATGTCGTGTTTCTATGTGTTTCTTGCCAGTAGCATTTTGCTCACTTACAGCTAGCTAAGCTAGGCTGCAAAGTATACCTGATGTGCTCACCTGTTTGTGATGACTGGGCCAAGAGCGAGACGCTCATATCCAGGGCTGGCTCTGGACGTCTTGTGTTGGCCCCCAATGACAAATTGGGGCGTGAGGACTTAGTGACAAATGAGGAGGTGGTCTCCGCAATCCTGAAGCATCTGGGTGTACGTACTACAATCGATCAGATTAATGAACATGTGGAGCTTTTCTTCAGCTTCTCGCGGCCAAAGGGCAAGCCTGCCTTCAGCCGTTCCATGTCTTCATATGGAAATTGATGTGCATATGTTTCACTTATGTACGATGCATGTACATGGTGTGAATGGAACTATAGCTATCAGTTTGGGGCAACTAAGGTGCTGTGATTCGGACCCAGTCCTGGATAATCAAGCGACTGGTGAGCATCTTCAGCAGGTGTTGCAAGCGGGGCCATTTTCCCCGGGAGCAAGCTATCCGACGAATCTACCTGGCTGCTGGTATCCCATTGCCCTCTGACCCTCGTTGCTTGACCATTGTGGCAGTCATGCAAAGTGTGATGAACGTTCTTATACCCCGATTTTATACAAACAAATATATTGGCCAATGTTCTTCATTGAGGTCACATGGATGAGGAACCTGAGGAGTCCGAGAACTCTTGCTCTGAGGGTGAAGAAAGCAGCCATGTCACAGAAGTTGCCTGGCTACACTTGGCTTATCTTCAAATGGTTTGGGAACCAGGCTGACTGACATACTTTTGAGTCATATGTGTCTAGATTTCAATTTGGATTACCTTGGATGAGTTTACCAATTCCTGCTTCGACTTAGGATACGGAAATTGAGCCTGAGGAGTCTGTCCATGCCCCAACCCCTCCTGGTCCTGAAGGCAGGCTGTGATGTCACCATGTCCCGGCCATATGAAGCTTCCAAGATGCCCAGCTCTTTTGCAGGTGTTGGTGAAGTTCCCAAAGTTCCTGTGGACGTCGGCCTTGGTGTCAGCAGGCGCACGCCAGACCAGGTTGAGGAGATGTCAGTGACCAGTTGGATCACACCACCTCCTAGGGGAAACTCTTTTGCACTTAAGATTAAAAGTGCAAACTGCAGTCATACTTGATTTCAAAGGATTTCAGTTTCCTTGATCACGCTTGATCCAAGTAAGTCACTTACTAAGGAATGCCTATGGAAGTGCCAAGCCCCGAGAAGGACCCAATCAAAAGGAAACTGTTGTTTTCACCTGGTTGGCCTGACGAATTGGAATCCATCATGAAAGAGTCAACCGAGATTCATTGGCAGGTCCTGACCAACTCCGGCCAGACATTTCGTCTTGGTCATGGCACCAATGACTTGCCTTCAATTCCACAACCCGCAGACTTTCCTTTGACCATTGAACCAGTTTCTGAAGTCACACTCATGACAGAGGAATTGGAACGGCTTTCGTTGGAAGAGTCTCTTTTGGAGGAACAGCTTTTTCTTGCCCAGTTGGAAGAGCAGGAAAAAGAAATGCTAGCCATGCAACAGGCTGAGGAGAAGCATTTATTGAATTCTACCATGTCGGCTTCCAGCAACCTCGCTCCATCTGAAATGTTCAGTATCTTGGTTGCTTTATTTTGGAAAGATTTGGGGGGAAACTCATGTGCAAATTATATCAAATTGTATGAACTGCAAACGATCATGCGCTCACATGGTGGCCCCAAGCACGATCATAGGGCAAACAGGGTGGCCTGCTCTCGACCAGCCTTTCCGCTGCCCAAGGTCCAGACATTGTGGAGACTTTGCCATTTGAAGCGACCTTGGTCATGGAAAACACTGACTTCAAAGATCCGGACTGGGCGATGTGGGATATGGGTCTTTGCCATTTTTGGTCATTGAAAGAATCGTTGAAATTCTAACTATGACATGGGTCCCTGTGGATGGTCCTGTCTAGATATGCATTTGGAATCATGAAATGTCTCTGGATGAATATTCCCCTTGATGGATGTTCGTGGACTTGATCGTTTCAGGAGCCATTGCCCTCGGAACAGCCAAAGACCTTTGCGAGCCTCCTTGGCAAGTCAGAGGGAAGTCGAACCCTGGTTTATGGGGAAGCTGAAGGGGATTCAGCACCACCTAGCCCACCCAAAGATCCCACAGGGGAGTTCAACCCGTCAGTGATCAGGATGATCATTGATGCAGGCTTCAGCAAGGATGAAGCAATAGCAGCACTGAAGGCCAATAGGGGTGATGCTGTCAAGGCCATTGAAGCTCTTGAAAAGCCCAATGATCTCGGTTCAGACAGACCTCCTGTGTTGGACAATGTGACTGCAATGTCAGCTACAGAGCAAGCAAAGCTGACTGAGGGATCAAAGAAAGGGCGCGGTCGTGGTCGTGGTCGCGGCAAGGGCCGCGGGAGAGGAGCAAGAAGGTCTAAGGGTGAATCCTCAGACTCGGATTCAGGTGAAGAGGGAGAAGGTGAAGGTGAAGACAGTCAGGAAGAAGCTGAGCCAAAAGATGAGAGAAGCAGCAGCAGGAAAAGAAGTGCCAAAGGTGAGAAACCTGAGGTCGGAGGTAAGAAGGCAAAGACATCAAAGCCATCTCCTGCAGCTGAAGCTGAGAAGAAAAGCAAGGGCGAGGAAGAAGAGAATGAAGATGAGGCTGAGGAAGAGGTGGAGGAT
>CAXAMN010014335.1:991195-1018178 GCA_963970005.1 Durusdinium trenchii
CCCCCAAAAGTTTGGAACCAGAACTTGTATCCCCTGAGGCTTCAGGTCCTGGGAAAAAAACAAAGGGTGTAGCTGCAGATGAGGAAATTCATGAACCCAGCTTCTCATGCTACTCTCCATCCCGAGCTCCGTCAACAGCAGCATCCACTTCTTCTGCAAATAAGTTTGACAAGTACTATCACAAGACTCTAGCTGGCAGTTTGGTGCAAATGCTTGTTGCAACCATGTTGTTTTTCGAGATCGATGTCGGCTATCTGTGCAATTCCTAGGATGAGACGCTACTGCGACCCCAAATACAGGAAGACTGTCACAGCATCGAAGGAGGTTCTCCAACTCTATCAGTCAGAGGAGGGTCGCACCTGGTTTATTGTAAATCGTTGAGCTTCCATGGGACGGTGTGTGTAATTGTAAATATTATTCCTCCCCGATCTCAGGTACAAAGCTCCGGGAGCTTTTGGAAAAGCACGGCGACTTCAAGACGGTCGAATTGGAACTCACGAGGTGGCACAAGACTATCAATAGATCAGGCCAAAAGGGGCGATGGGTAACCAGGAGTTATCTTGCTGATGTGGAGAAGTACACAAGGACAGCTTAGGGTTGATCAATCCTTTGCATCATATTTATTTTCCACTGATATTTATGATTTCTGCTAGGAGCATGATTGAGAAATCTTTCTCATGGGCAAAGGCCCGTGGACTCACACGGGATAACCCTGTCCATGGAGAAGAAGAGGCACGACTAGTCTTAGAGGATGGTTTCCAGCATGATGATGAGCGTGGTGAGATGAGACACCTGAAGGGGGAAGGTCATTTGGAGGACCCTGTTTCCACGCAGTTTGTGTATATATATTCTCAACCAACTTGAACCGCAATATCCCCTTATCGAATCCAGGATGCTGATGGTGCATTGCTGAGTGCTCCTGAGGGGATGGAACTCTCTGAGGGTGCTGGCCCTGAAGCCACTGGGGCCTCGGACCCCAAGTCTGAGCAAGCGGCTGCGGCAGCAGCAGCTGCTGCCTCTGGCAACTGCAAGTGTCAAGATAGCATTTGCCAATGTGTTGACAACATATACCATGAACAGTTTTGTTGAACATGGGCTCAATGGTTATTTCAATGTGGCCTGAGGCATGTCTTTCCAGCCCTCCAGAAGAATGATTCCCCTTTTGCCATCATCCCGACATTCATCCAAGTGCTGGGGAAGAAGATTGATTCAGCTATATCCCATCAGGACATGATCGATCTTGTCATGAGATCCTTAAGATCCAGCTGGTACATGTTTCAGGAACGACTTCAAGCAACAAAGAACCCACGAGCTCTTTCGACTCTTTCTTGCACGTGTACGTAGGTTCTGTGCGCAGTTCTATCCGTATGCATAGTCAGCCCATACATAATTAAGGATGGCAAAAGAGATCGAACGGCTCCTCAAGTCTATGAATGAAAAATATGACAAGCTTAGCCAGAAGCAAGCGGAGTACCTTTCAATGGATGCCACCAATTCATCGTCAGGGAACCCAGAGCATGTGGTAATCATCCAGTGTTCCTAAGGCCTGACATATAGAAATCGTTTTCCTGCACAAGGTCTCTTGAGCAGAAGAAGAAGGATGTGATGGACCTGTTTGCTGACATCACCAAGGAGGATGTCACCCTGAACAACTACATCAGCAGGAGCAAGACTCCTGACAGCTTTCATTGACAGAACTCCCTCCATCTCCCTCCAACATGATACTATTTGACTAGCCAGCTTTCTTCACGATGCAAGACATCCAGTTTGACATCCTGTCCGCCCTCTTGCTTGGGTCCCAACCTAATGCTCAGGAATGTCAAAGCTCCTGCCACCAGTGCTGCAACCAAGCCCGGATCTGGCCGTGCATCGAAAACAAAGGATAAGAAGAAGGAAAAGAAAGATGGAACAGAGAAAAAAAAGAAAACCAAGAAAGCTGATACCGATGGCCAGGATGAGGTACCAGGTGACAGTAAGAGTTCCAAGAAGGCCAAAAAGAACAAGTAGCGATTTTGTGATGCGTGAGGTTGAGCAGGTGACCACCTGGTGATGTTTTACATTTAAAAAATGCAATTCTGCAGAAATGTGTTTGTTTCTTGAAGGGTCAACTGCATTGCACTAGATATAGATTTAGACACCCGTGTGACTTCACACGAACACTGTGTCTGCTTTGGGGAGGGCAGTTGCTGAAACGCATGGCCCACGATCTTTGAAGTGATTGCATTTGATATCATTCGATGCCATCCATGGGGAAAATCATTTTGCCGTGAGTGTTATAGAAGTGTGGTATCCAGCACAGGTACAGTGCTGAGCCAATTCATATTGATGTCGCCCCAACGCAGGCCTTGATGAGCTCCTTCGCAGTCCAGGCCTGGAGGGGTGCTGGATGCTTTGATGATATGAATCCTAATGAAGCAAAAATGTATATCATGGACTCTAACCTTGTCCAGACAAGTGAAAAGACCAGGACTACCTTTTTTCCGTCCCCCTTGAATTCATGGAACAGGACCTTCAACTAGTTCGTCATCAAGCTCAACCAATGACGATGACTTGGCCGATGCTTTTCTGCGGGATGCCGAGGATGGGGTTACTTGGACCAGCTGTTGGCCCCACTTAGGTAAGATGTTTATGGCCCCAGGTTCTTCCCCAATCAATTGAGGTTGCTTCTGCCCGTGGGGTGCTCCGGCTAGCTCGTGTGGCATCTGGAAAGATGAAGAAAATGGGACCCTGGACTTTGACTTCAAGAGCAATTTTTATTTTAATGTTTGTCGGTGGAATACAACCAGCTAGATATACAAATCAACCCAACCAGTCCTAGCCCAGGTGTTTATGATCATGCAATCGACAAGCTGGCTCGATACTCGCGATCCAAGACTGGTCGAGCTGGCAAGAATGCTGCCAGGGATTTTCATCGGTACATCCATCGAGATGGGAAAGCGTTTGGGGTGGCAGTCTCTGAATTTGAGATTCCAATCCGCAGGAAGATCCGAACTACTCAGGGCAAACGACGTCGACGAGAGATCACAGTTAAGCATCCTATCATTCTACTATCGCGGTGGATGCAAGCAATCCTTTCATCCTATCCCAAGTTCTTTTTGGGTGGACATTGCCCAGAGTCTGATGGTGGATGACTACAGGGCAATGTTCAGCCGCTTTTGGGAGCGTTTCAGACCAGGTCACCCTGACCATCCAGTTTACCAGAAGTCTGTGGAGCAGCGAAGCTCCACCATACCCATAGCGATCCATGGTGATGAAGGCCGAGGCCTTGCAAAGGTACCAGTACTTGTACTTGCCTATCAGGTCATGATCCCTTACTCAGGTGAAAACAAGCTTAACTCATCGAAGTAACTTCATATTTGCTTTCAGCTATTTTTTTGTTTGGACTGTGGACTTCAACCTGAAAAAGAGTATGTGTTGTCAAGGGTGTGCCAGGCATGCCTTGATTGCACCTAGGCATTCCTACACCACACGGCTCTTGACGACCCTGTTGCCTTCAAACTGGTACGCCAAGAAGGACGCCAGCATCAATGCCATTCTGCAGGCCTTGGCTCACGATTTGACCCAGTTGCTGGATGTTGGGATCACTGTGGAGGCTGGGTGGTGACAGGGAAAGGCTTGAACATCAAAGACCAAAGTTTTGGGAAGTTGACTGACCTGTCAACTTTGAAGGTTTGTGGCAAACAGCAGCGCTTTTATGCAGCATATGTTGCCTGCAAAGGCGACTGGCCTTGGCTTAGAAAGGCCTATGCACTATACAGTGGCTTCACCTCGAAAAGGATTTGCCATTTATGTGATGTATCTGACCCTTTGATCTATAGTGACAAGTTTTGAGGGGTTTGGGTTTCAAGAAGCTAAATATCTATAAACATATCAGCTAGGACCCCAACATGTCCCAATCACCGAAAGCTGCAGGATTGGTGGGATGTCACAGCAAATGGGCAGCTTCGATCTTTGCGGCCTGGATACACCAACCCATGCCCATTCAAGAGATCTGGAACTCCTAGCCCACTTCGTTCAATACCTGGAGGGGGAGGGCCTGATATGGTGAAGCCGGACCTCATGCATGTGTTCAATATTGGGATCGGTGGGGACATGGCAGCCAGCTGTTTGATAGCCCTTTGCCACATGAAGCTCTTCGGACATCATTCTGTTCGATCCCTTCCCAAAAGGATGGATGAGGCATATCTCTGTTTTGATGCTTGGTGCTCAAAACATGGTCATTGTCCACGCATCAAGGATTTTGAACTGAAGACCTTCAAAGTGCAATCGTTACTAGATCTAGATTATTGGCCTTTTATTTGTAATTTTCCAACATTGTGTGGGATTAACTGTCTACTTCCTGCCCATCCCAGGTTGGCAAGCAGCTTCCCAAAAGGCACTGGGCGAGCGCACGACACCGCGCTGCTGTGCAAGTGGTTGCAGTCAGAACTGGATCTTCTGGGACCTCAGGATGTTGTGCTTGAGCAAAATTGGTATTTTTGGGTTGCATGGGGGCCAAAGAGTTTTCTTGAGGAATGCCCTTTTTCTGATTTCTATGGATTTCTATCATATCAGGATCCAGTGCATCAAGACTACCTGCAAGTGCTGCAATGGACCTTTCGGCACACCAACCAGTTCTTCAGCATGATCCACAAGGAGGGCATTTGGATCTCTGCTGCCACAGCCCGAATCATTGTGCAGCACGCCTATGATTCAGCTGAACCTTGGTATGTATAAACTCGATCCTTTTCCTGCTATAGCCTATAGAGAGCCATCTTGTCCCTACAGCCCTTGAAATAGATTGGTGCCCTGCTGAAACAATACAAGGAGGGCTATGGGTGTCTAGCTCGAATGAGCGCTGATTTGAAATGGGCCCTCTTCCGGTTGAGACCCAAGCTGCACATGTATCCACATGTGGCGAATCTCGGCTCATCCTTTTTTGGTATGTATGTACTAGTTAAACTTATTTTTACAGATATAGTTTTCACACTAGTCACTAGCTGCAAGCACAGAGTGAGGAAATCTATGGAGTTCCAACTTGCAGCTGGAGCACAGCATGTTCTCAACCCACACTGCGTCTCAACTTTAATTGGCAACCAACTCCTTTTTGGATTTAGGGTCCCAATCTCCCAATCCAACCTCTCAAGATAGTCCCTGAAGTAGGTGACCTGACCTTACATTTCCTTCCAGAGGCCACTCCTGCTGGAGTGACGAAGACTACATCGGGCGCGTATGCCGCGTGGCGCGGCGTGTGAGTGCTGGCAACCTTGTTGCCTACAGGGTGATCTCAAGATCCCTTCTTAAGTACCAAAGATACTTCAAACACAAGATTGGCCACTGAACGACCGGTCCTGAGGGCCTGGCTCCTTGAAGGCCACCAATTGCCGCCAGTGCATGAGTCGCTGGTGCTGTGGGGATGATGGGAATGGGGTGAAAGGGTAGCAGCTGTATGTCTCGAGGGTTTTTTCAGGAAACGAGCGCTTTTGAGTTCATGGCTATATCACAGGGCATCTCGAGCAGAAACTTTTCGATACAGAAATTTCTGTATCATTGTATGCCCTTGGTTATATATATATATAGAGAGAGAGAGAGCGCAACTGCGTTGAGAGTTTTTTGATGTTGCCGTGACATGATTTAGGTATGAAGACTTATTGTTACTTCTCTAACTCAGAATATGTTCAAACTCAGTGACACCCCGGAGCTCGAACAGCTGTCCATATCTGTGAACATTTGGTCCCACAACTCAAGCGGCTTGGTGGGATGGAACGTACAGACCTCCCCACCGGACGCACGGTCGACCCCCTTTCGGACGCGGACGGGGCACAGTGACCCGAAGGCCGGCGACCGGCCTAAACAATCGGCGTGACATGTCGTGACCAGAAAAGGAAGTTTCCTTTCCTTTGGTAGTGCAACATAGGGCGTCTTAGACAAACTTCTATAAGAACCTTCTATAGCGAGGACATGCGCATTTACCAGTGGAACTTCTGGGGTGGGGACGTCGAAATGAACTCTGTGGCCGCATCTGGCCAGTCTGAGTCTGATTCCAGTGTTTGGCACGGCCCGGACCCTCACCGGACCCCTCCGCTTTTGTGCGCCTGGACCTGGCGCCCAGAGCTTCCCTTGCTTCCTGGGCCCAGGTGATTCCCGCGACGCAGGTCTTCACCGCGACCATGGGCCGCAAACCCACCCAGGTGCCAGCGGTGTTTTCGAGCCACTGGGTGTGTGTGATGTTTTCCGAAGCTTCAAGCGCCGGAGCGGTGTCTTCCGTAGGGCTCCAACCACCTCCTGAGAAGGTGGTTAGACCCCCCAAACCCACCCCAACCACCTTGCCAGGAGGTGGTTGGAGCCTTACTGTATATAGGGCTTATTGGTGGTTGACCCTCCAAACGGGGTCTCCAAACGGGCGACCCGTGGGAGTCTTTAGCCACAGAGTGCATGGAAAAGAGAGAGAGAGAGAAGTGAGAGCGTTTGAGGTCTGGTAGTATAGGTCCGGTGGTAGTATAGGTCTTGAGGTTTGGGAACATGATTCCTACACTACTCAGCTGTTACTATTTTAGCCCTTTGGTTTGGATTGACATGGGCGTGTTCTGAGCTTTTGGAGCTGGCCTTTGATTCCAAGCAAGATGGAATAGTGCGGCACACTAATCATTCGCAGTCGACGAATGCAAAAAGAGAACTGGCCATGGGCCGTCCATTCGAACAAGTGTCCGCTTTTCGACCGCTTTTCGACGGATGAAGCATCACTCCGATGGCTGTCTCGAGAGGGAGGAAGGAGGAAGAGCGGAGGAAGAGCGGAGGAAGAGCGAAGGTGCTGCGTTCCAAATCCAGCCGTCCTTCATCACTGAGCAGTTTTGGAAAGGTGCACCGTTCCCTGCACATGACTTCTTCTGGTGAAAGTCCCTGCAGTATGGCAGACCCTGAGGGCTGTTGTGCCCAGGATGCCGGCCAGTTTGGTCCCCCCTTGCCCTTGCCCTTGGGCTGTTGTTTCCACTGTTGCTGGATGGGTCAAGGAGGGTGTTGACTTCCATTTCCCTCCCCCTTTTGGCGCTGGATGCCCCTCCCTTCTTGGGTTTGAACGGGGTCCAGACTCTCTCGTAGACCTCCCTCATCCAGAACAGGCTGTCTTGCTGGACCTGAGTCGTGGCTGTCCTGGCATCCTCTTGGGATGCCCACACCTGCCCGCCAAGTCGTTTACTGATGGAGTAATGGATGCTCTTGCGGATTGAGGAAGGTACACAGCTATAGGCTATACGTTCGTAGACTCACTCATCGACATCGTGTTGGAGCATTAACATTTTTTTGCAACAGGAACAGCGTGATCATGATCAAAGCAAGCTTGCCGCTTCCAACAAAAGATATTGTTCCAGCTGATGGATTCTGCATGGACCAAGCCCCGCAAAAGACATATTGTAAGATTCAATTGCTTTCCCCTTTGAGAGAAAATGGTGGAGGACTTTGTTTTTAAACATTATTGTAGAATTGTTGTTTTTTGTAGAATGCAGCATGCAAGTGCTTGGCATTGGGCAAATAGAACCCAACAACCGAAATGTTGAGTTATCTTGTTGACCCGTTTGTTCTGCATCAACTCCCCTTACCTTATTTTACCTCAATAAAGGGCAACTGCTCCAAGGTTCATACAGTATCACTGTACAGCCATGCCCCTTATGATGTATAGTATGGTCTTTAAAACCACACCAGACCGAGAGGTCGTATAGTATGACAATGTTTATCAAGTTTTTTTTGAACTTTGTTGGTGTTGGTTTCGATGTCCAGGTTGGGACTTGGTTTCAGGATCGCAGGCCAACCAGTGGCAGTGTGGTGTATACAGGAAGCGATACGCCTTCCCGTAGCTCGCTGGTTTTCAGGGTTGGTGCAGGTGTTGGGCTGCAAGGTGTTGGACACGCAACCTAATGTCACCTGGCCTAAGCCGTCTGCAGGCCAAAGCCTTCTTTGCGGATGTGAATGAGCTGACCCACTTGCTGAAGAAGTGTCTCATCTCTTCGGTGGTCCTGTCTTTTCATTGTCCCCTTGACCCGGTGGGTGAAGGAGCCTAAAACATGGTTTACGGAACATAGCTAGTAGTAGCAAGTGCATCGCTACTAGTAACATGACTACTATTAACAAGTCACTAGCAGTAGTAGTAGTAGTAGTAGTAGTAGTAGTAGTAGTAATAATTAGTAGTAGTAGCTAATTCACTTGTTACTAGTAACTTGTCATTGTATGAATTGTAGTGACCTGGGCGTGAACTTGCTTGGTGAGGCTCCAAAAGGACCAACATCTTCGAGACATGGCCTCTTACTTTTGGTCATTGACATTTGATATATGGAATGCATTGAACTTAATTAGTAAGAGATTGATGCCAGTTCTTTGCATATCATGAGACCCAAAAGCTACTGGTCGCTTCCCTGCTACTAGTAGCGATGCCCTTTGTTCCTAGCTTCTTGTTAGTGGCCAACCTACTTGCGATGGCCTCCACCGAGCATAGCGTCCGAACGCTACGGGACGAGAACTCGACTCCTGGGGGCTCCTGCCGAGGATCGCGACCGCTGCCATCGTAGCTGGGCTGAAGGGCTTGAAAAGGTTCGACCCAAAGTCCTGAAAGAGAACCCAACGTAGGTAGGCTGTCGCTCTTAGGTTGGAGGCCGTCGCTCTTAGGTTGGAAGCCATCGCTCTTGGGTTGGAGGCTATCGCTATTAGGTTGGAGGCCATAGCTCTTCCCCCTGCCGACGAATTCATGAACCCTGAGAATTGCCTGTGGAAGACCATGTTCCTCTACAATGCAGTGGTTTTGAGAGTCCACGTTAATCTGCAGGAAGGTAGAGCCACTTGTTTTGGCGATATGAATTGAGAAGCCAAAGTAAACTGGTGATTAGTTGGAAGTGTGTTGCTTCTTTGATTTACCTTTATACCAACATACAAACATTTTGTGCTTCACTTGCTATTTGACCAAGGAAACCATTGTTAGACGCTGTGAGGTTTCAGGAAGGGGACAGACAGCTCCGGTCGCCACAGAGAACTTTTGCGATACAGTTCCAACTGCTGTACTTTTGCTGGACTTCCCCAGCACAGTTGGATATTTGATCCAACTTCTCTCAGCACCCTCAATGCCAGGTTTTTAGTTGAGGAGTTGGGAAGGGCCGGTATCCTCAAGTCGAACCAGCAGGGTGACCTGGCAAGGTGGGTGGTCTATCCGGCACCTCAGGTTCGGTGGTACTTGACCCCTATATCCGGCACCCACCCCAACCATCATCGAAACGGAGGCAGTTGGAGCCCTATAGGGCATATTATCTGAGAGGAGACACGTACTTTCGATTGATGTGGGCTAGATTTGCGCCTTTCGATCGTCCTCAGCGCGGCTCCTTCTCCCGGTATTCTTCGATGCCGATGCTGATGAAAGAGGAGGCGTGCAAGAAGTTGGACATTGGAATTTGGGCGGACATAATTTATAGTATATATTTATGTGATGTTTTCTAGATTCGCAGGGAGATGAATTTCTTTATCCATGGATGCTGATGATTTGATGCTTGGAAGAATGCACATGCGAAAATTATCATGTACAGTACCATATAATAAGTTAAGTACCAAATTCCTTGGATGAAGGGGTGCGTTGCCTAGCACCGATCAATCGTTGTGTGAGTGGCAGATCAATCACGATGATCCAACGAAAAACACCGCCGGGAAAGCATAGCCGTCGTCAGGATCTCCATGAGCATACCGAAGAGGAGGAGGAGCTGGCGGATGCTTTCCGCCTTGGTCGGGCCACCACTGCCAGCAGCGTCGCTGCCTGAGCTGTGGGGGGGAGCTGTGGGGGGCAGCTGTGGTGTGGCAAGACAACCTTTGTCACGCTTGGGCCCGGTACCATCCAGTAATCCACCTACACCCTGATGATGGTGAAACATTTATATAATATACGCTGGCATGCCATTTAATACATGATGGTGCTGTGCTGTTGCTTGGTGACAACTGACAACCTTTGTCCTTCCAGTTTTGGGATGTCCAGTGTAAGGCCTTCCCAGTCAGACATGCCCGTCGGACCCTACTTTTAAAGACCACACCATGCCGTGCACTGACGGTGTTGCCAGCTGCTCCAATCAATTGGCGCTAGAATTTGAAGGGTTCAGTTCTTCTTTCCACCTCTCTACCTGGACCATCCAATGGGTGTCCAATGTCCAATGGACTACCCTGCACTACTTAGGGATCTCCGTTGGACACCCAGACAGGATGGTCCTGGTAGTTTTAGTCTTTCGTTTTTCCACCAGTCATGACAGTCGTGACCCCCAAGCACCGAATTCCGGACCGAGCAGACCCGGGTCGATGATCTCGCCGCGCCATGCGTGGACGGGCGAGCCCGGTCCACGCACCACGCTCAGTTCTTGAAGAAGCCTGCCAACTTGGACAGCTGAGATCCTGATAGGGATGACGGAGGTTCACAGACGATGTACCAAATGCATCCCAAATTCTCCTTAAGCTCTACCAACTTTGCCTTTACGAACAACCAAGTTTGACCTGGGGATTTGTGGGACACTTCTTTCGCAATGTCATACATATGTTGGCAGTATGAACCCCCAGGGGTGTGGTTGCTGGTTGCAAGTCATTGATGTGTTTGCAGTATGAAACCCCAGGGGTGAGGTTGCAAGTTCCCCTGCAAATCTCTAAAACTGTTTTGCAAAGAATCGTGCATAGGTGTGGTAAACTACGGTAAGCTAAATGTTTGCTTGTTTAGAGTCATCATGTAGCTTCAACACATTCATCTCATGTGCGGTCCTTTATGAGATGCAATAATATGATGCTAGATAGACCATGGTAGACTCAGACCTCTAAAGGCCCTTCATGTCTTTGTCCAGCTTAGTCAGCACTTGGCCACTGGCCACCAGCCGCCAGCGAGCACAGTCCGGACCCGCCGAGCCTTTGACTAGCGGCGGAAGCTGGCAGGAGAAAAGAGTTCGCAACGCTTCGCGCCGGCGCGAAGCGTTGATGCCCAGGGCTCATGGGTATCTGGCCTCAAATATATATATATATATTTAATTTTTTGAGGCCAGGAATTGGAGTGATTTGCTTCGTAGTCATTGGAGACAGAGATCCCAAGTAAAAGGTATCTCTTGACCTAATTACCTTCTCAGCTGGGTGGGGCCGTGGGGGGATGTGGAGTGGAAAACCATTCCTTTCGAGAATTCACCGCCGTCACCTTCTAAAGAAAAACAGCTCCAGCAGAAGTACCGACAAGTACGTTACTAGCCACTGTTATACCTAGCCGCGACACCAGAACAAGGCGATCAAGCTTGCCACGGTATGCTTCGCCATCGCGTGGTTTCTCGGTTTTCCCTCTGAGGTTCCGATTGACCACGGCCTTTCTGGTGGTGCCGCCGGCCAAGGGAGGGCGGCCAACAGCGGTTCGCGCATGGCCATTGGGGTTGGGAAAAGACTCCCAGTGTGAGGTGAGTTTCTCAGAGACCTGGTGGTTTCAGGATCTTAAAAGGACACATACGAAGGGACCTGACTTGGGCTCTTTGGCTCTTTGTGGTTTCAGGACATGGAGGGACACCGAACTGGCTGGTGAGAACTGAAGGCGACTCTCAATTCATATTGTTCGATGGCTCACGTGGCTCACGTGGCTGTGACCTGATCCAACCTGAAGGACCCGGACCACCAGTTTCTACTTTGAAAGAACGGGCTCCATGGATCCTACTACTTCGATCCATTGGATGAAGGATCCCAGAACAAGAATCCTTGGGGCCTAGTACTAGCTAAGCTTTTGATCAATTGTTTCTGGTTCAACACAGCTCGGTTCCCATCAGCCCCAGTTTGCAAACAAATATGTTTGGCAGCCGGTGCCGGGGACCTGATGGTGCAGATAGAAGCAAAATAAGTTGTAAACTAGCGAAGCTATGGGGTTCTTACTTCAAATAACAATGAGTTGCCCGTGCGCTTTCGAGACAGGTTGCTGGTGCTGGTGCTGGTGCTGTGAGCTGGCTGTGCATGTGGTGGAGACAGGTTGCTGGTGCTGGTGCCGGTGCTGGTGCTGTGAGCTGGCTGTGCACGTGGTGGAGACAGGTTGCTGGTGCTGGTCCGGGTGCCGGTGCTGGTGGTGGTGCTGTGAGCTGGCTGTGCACGTGGTGGGGACAGGTTGCTGGTGCTGGTGCCGGTTGCCGGTACTGGTGCTGTGAGCTGGCTGTGCACGTGGTCGAGACAGGTTGCTGGTGCTGGTGCCGGGTGCCAGTGCTGGTGCCCGCTTCTGACAGTGAAGTGATAACAACCGCCGCTTCTGACAGTGAAGGGTAACAAACCGCCGCTTGCAGCAGTGAAGGGCGACCAAGCGCCGCTTCTGACAATGAAGTGCCAGCAGTCATGGGCCGCATGAACTTATACACGCAGCATCATACGGTGTTGTCGCTTGAGCGTTCTTTGTCTATTAGCGCTGTGGAGTATTTACAGTTCTGTTTTGGCCGACAGCTGTGTCAAGGGCTGTACTGTTTGCGCGCATACTTTTCTACGTATAATGTTCTATGCGCAACGTCAGGCTCTCAACCGACCATTGTTCCAGCATGTTTCAGCATGCTACACACACACAATAGTCGTGCTGGATACTGATTGGCCTTGGGCGAGTGAAGCCTACGGGCTTTGTTCGCCGTTTGTGCGCATAATGCTTTACGCGCAAGGTCATACGGCCTTATCGTCCTGCAGATCGTTGCCTCAAGCATGCTACAAAGTCAATAGTGGTTATTCCCCAAATAGGGATAGCTATGGGGTTCTTGCTGCAAATAAGAATGAGCTGGCTGCGCTTTCGAAAGGGTGTCGGTGCTGGTGCTGGTGTTGTGGTCCTGGGTGCTGGTGCTGTGAGCTGGCTGAGCGCGCGTTTAAGACGGGAGGTGCCATAAGCTGGCTGTGCAGGCTGCGTGCATTCTTGCTCCAGCCAGTCGCATGTCAACAGGTCGTGGGATTCTGCCTAGCTATCTGGGTCTATGCTGGTGTAATTTATCTTATTATTATGTATTCCCAGAGTATCGAATGTCAATAATTATTACTGACATTCGTGAATGTTTGAATTATTTCTGACATTGGCCGATGTCAGTTCTGAGAACCGACATTCATAAACTGTATATTTTCATAAAAACTCCCAAAAGCATAGGCTGCAGTGCGCATACCTTGCTGAAATTTGGATTTGTTACCATGGTTTTCTACACTTAGTTTTGTTTGCTCTCAAAATACACACCCAACAAATCATAATTTGTGACAGCTAGTGCGAGTTTGTGAAATGAGGTCCTGGTAACTGGTATGTGGATTGATTTGAGATGAGTTTGCAATGTGGCATGATTGTTAATACTGTCCTGTTGTTTGTAAGAGGTATAAACAAGGTCTTTCTGCACCTCAAACCTTCCATGATCTTCCATGTTTTTTTGGAGCAACTCCCGTGCAAAGTGCCAAACATTGGCCATTTGTTTACGCTACCTTCAAAAGATGAAGAGGTATGCTCAGACTAGGCCATAGTGTGCAGTGGTACGCAATAAGTAATTAACACCGTGTGTGTCAAAACTTTCTTGATTGCTGTTCGTTTGATGTTCCATGAGTTTCCCATTTTTTGTGGTGGCTTTCCCAAATTGTGAAAAAATCAAAGGGTAAATTAGTTCTGTGGGTGTCTAACCTTCATGATAGATTGGGCTCACCGAAATGTTGTTGCTTAATGTTTTAATTTTTAGGTTTGAATTTGGTGTTCAGCTAACATCGTAAAGTCCTGACGTCTCGTATTCCCTGACGTCTCGTATTCTGCTAATTTTTTGATTAAAACCATTTTGCCGCAGCTAAGCTATATATATAATATACATGCACATACACAGAGAGAGAGACATTTTGCAGTTTTACATGGTAAGTAGTAAATTAGAATATGAACTGCCGCCAGTCGCTACATAATATCTAATTTCTTGTTGATTCTTCTTTGTTTAAACCCAATGTCCCTAATACAATCAAACCCTACAAGGTGTTCAATGGGCTAGTTGTGAAATTCAGTTCGGCACAGAATTTGTTCGGCACAGCAACAGAAGAAAACAGAAGCGACTGGGGCCATTTCTCTAACCAAATATGAACCAGCTGCGCGGGTACATGAGTACAACTTTCGATCAGCTCCATATTGACACATAAAACACAACAAACTTGGGGAGTTCCAAGATGGGGGTTCCTGAAACACTTGGTGGAGATGAAAACTTGCTTCGTGTGGGTGGTAAACACTTAGCATGTAAACGCTGCAGCCGCACTTCTACCATCTAGCTGCACGAGACCAGCATTAAAAAAAACAAAACAACATGATCAAACAAACAAAATAAATACCAAAAGTGCCAATCGCACAGGCAGCTGTTCAGCTTAGGAAGCCTTCGTATACCGCCGTATTGACGTCTCAAGAAAAAGAGATGGAACAAAAACTGTTGGGAGAGGGCTTCAATCACATGTTACAGGAAGAACGGTAAAGTGCCAGAGATTGTGCAAACATATAACTTCTTGTTGAATCTTATTGACAATATTGACAGAATTCTATTTTTTTCTTAGGCGCACTGCGTGTGAACAACTTCCAAAATCAATAAATATCAAGGCACATTGCGCGAAATCACGCTAAATCACGCCAAATCACGCTAAATCACGTATGACTTACAAATCTTCGTTAATGTATGTTCTCACAACTGACATTCGGCTGTTTTCTTTATGAATGTATGTTCTCAGAACTGACATTCATAAATTTGCATTTTTCCATAGTGTGTCAAATCACGCGAAATCACGCGGAACCACAATGCTGCTATGATCCCCTTTGCAAAGCAAAACCAGTAATTAATAAAACCTCATTGCATTTGGTTGTTTTGGTTCTTCAAAATCTCAGCCACACTGCTTATGCTACGCATCAAATGTCCTTTGCGTTACCTATTTGTTTGGTAGTTTACTTAGCACCATGGCCCTCAAAATGATAGACGAAAGATGGCAACGCAAATTCTGCGCAAAGTAGCATCATGCAGTTGCATTGATAGATATGGTCCTGGTCTATGCGTGTAAACCTCGGCTGCCTCAACCTTCCCAGTCGCAAGACCAGAACAACCTAATGCATTGTTGTGCCTTTTTCCGCCACTTTTGGCTAAACTTCGGCATGAAACTCCCCCAAATGCATGAACTAAATTGGGGTTGGACAAAGTTTTACCTACATGACTTTATTGTGTTTGTTCTTACAGTCTTAATAAGGGCCGTACAACAACCACATGTTGGCAAACCGACCTACACTTCTAGTGAAAGGAGCCAACTGGTTCACTGGGTGGTGGTTTGACACAGCCAGTTTTCCACATTTTTGTGTATATATATATATACATGTGTTAGATGTATAAGCATACAACATGTACATATTGTATATGTTTTAACTATGCATATTATGATGCATATCTGTGATAGTACATGAAGCACAGCTCATGGCTGGCCAGCCATTTCCAGCCGATCAAACGATTAGTACGTATCCAGGTCGAAACATCCCGTAAACCAATCCCCAATAAAAACAAACAGCAAGTCGGGACTGTTGCATGCCATCCGCCGCACTATTTACACTAAATAGTTAATGAGTTTATGCGAGGCTCATGTGCTTGGTAGGACTGTTCTCATTAGAAAACACTAGGTTGAAGTTCGAAGGTCTGACATGGTCCGACTAATTTAGATTAGCGCCATGATGTGGACTCAGCACCAACAACCTTAACGTTTGCTGGGCTCAATGAGTTAGAGTCTTTCAAATTGAGCCAGACAAAACCTCACATAGCATGTTACAAAATTCTTTGGATGGTGCTGTTGAAGGTAAAGGAATCCAACGCACCCTAAAACAGGAGGATTCCAGGTAGTAAAGTGCACAGCCTTCAGCATTCCAAAATCTTAGTGTTTCGTTTCTGGGGCATGTGGCTTTCATTCTTTCAGACCATGGCCTAACAACCTCTCTCAGTTGAATTCAGCTGGCAGTTGAAACCTGAGTTTTGATGAAGGGTCAGTCAAACTTTTACTGCATTGTAACACAATTGCAAGCATGCACAACAACATACAGCACATCATTAATTACCATAGATAAGTTCTTAAACTGAAAGTGTGAAAAGTCATCAGAACTCATCAAAACTGTCATCAACTGAAACAAACATATACTATGTCTTTAAAAAGAAGTCATGAAGAGTCACACCAAAGTTACACTAAACCATATAAAGTCATCCAAAGTCACAAAAAAGTCATAAAAGTCATAAATTATGAAGCATTTTCGTGAATGTCTGTTCTGAGAACCTACATGCCGAATGTCAGTTCTGAGAACCGACATTTGAATGTAAGAAACTATTGCTGACAGAGATTGTCTGGGTATCGGTGGTTTAGTATGAAGACTAGTAACATGTATTCTGTTCCATCACGCCTTAATTAGTCGGAGTGGTTCCCGAGTGGTTTCGTTCTCAATCATTCTGCAAGCACTCTTAATACTCTTACACATCGTGCTGCAAATCACTCAATCATTGGCGTGAAACCTGTTGGTTTTGCAACGTCAGTTTTTGGGCAGTTTTGCCGAGAGAATCGCCGGGAACTCACTGAACTCACTCGATCTGCCACGTTCTTCCTCACTTGGCTCATTCGATCAACCTGCCACAGGTCTACCACCGCAGGTCGTGCGACTGCCGAAGGTGACTGGTGACTGGACTGGTCCGACCTGACCCGCTCGGGCCGATAGGTCGCTGGCCCCGACCGCGGTCAGGTGCGACAAATGACCTGCCCATCTGCACCAAAGGTCCCGAGGCGTCTTGAGTCGAGGGTCAGGCGAATCGGGTTCTGGGCGGATGTGACGTATGTGTGGCAATAAGTGGTTTCTCTGGGTTTGGGGGAAAAGACAAAAAAAAACATGCAAAGAAGATGTGTTTTTGAGACTTTTTTAGGGGGGTTTGCTTCGGATTCCCATGAATTCCCTATGTTCATGTCAGTTTATTATTTTATCAGATGGTTGGGGAACCTTGTGAGCTTGGGCTGCTTTGTTGAAGTGCGTCGAATCAAGAGAAGCCACCTGAGCTGCCGGGTTGGATGACGAGATGCATTTGACAAGCAAAATCTGCACTTTCAAACATGGACGTGGTCCATGAGGATGCAGCATGCAGATCTATGTTCTATAGGTGCTCCATGTTCCCCTTCCACGCCAGGATGTTCCGGGCGAGTGTAGGAGAGTCCTGATTGGTGGACCTGAAACTTGGTCGTTGTTTTTTGGGGCGTGTGAGAAGGTCCCACACGTGTAGGTCGAGGTGTTCTGGTCAGCATGTCTATAGTCTGTATAGTATTGTATGGAGTGGTATAGTAATTTGTAGTAATACAAATGTGTATTACAATGTATTACACATTTGTACATCACACATATTATATTAGTAACAAGTACAGGATATATATACATATATATGTGGTAGGGACCTTTGGGGTTCATTTCGCTCGTGATAGAATGTGTACCCTTGACGAACCTTCCCAGCTGCTCACATCCTGAAATCGAATAGGATTATGTATAAACGACCTGCTATAATATTTGTGTTCCTTCATTGGTATAAAGATTGATCATATTAACATAGTTAACATTATCAATCATCAATTTGCAAATAGTGTGAAAAATTGATCATAAACATCTTGTTCCTATCCTTTTCCAGAAGATTAATATCTAAAAACATATGTGGCTGTTCAGTGGCTATTTCATAAAGTTTATATAAGACCTGCTTACTTTCTTGGATATTGTTTCTTTTCTTCTAGGTATTGCTGATAGTTCTTTTTGAAACAGTTCTATTTCTTTAAAGTTGCTGACCTTGTAGAAGAATAGGTGTGTGGCATTAACTCTTATCAGTGTGGTCAGTGCATTAAATTTGTGAACAGATGTTATAACACTAATACCATTGTGTCTACCTCTTACATAAAGGGAATCAAATATGTTTGAATATCTTGCTGTTTTGGGATCATCTGCTATATCATCCAAGACTATTAGGATTGTTTTTTTTATTTAGGTTCTTTTACTGTATTCAGTTATTCTATGTTGTGTTTCAATGACTTTCATTAAATCTTCACTGTGAAAGTCTTCAAACAAAACCTGCGCTCTTTACCAGTGTTCACTTTCATTTCTTCCTTTATGTATTTCTTGACTGGCAACCAGATGCTATCAACATTTATTGAAGGTGACCAGATATACACCCTTGAAAAACTTCCTTGTAGGTGTCCATATTCATGTTTGTTAGTAGCACTGATTTGCTACTACCAGACGGACCGGTTATGATTGATCTAAAGGGCACTTTAGAGGCAACAGCATATTTTGATTGAGTGAATTCATAATTGATTTCTTTGATAGGTTGAATATGTGGTGTGGTGTTATTCATCTATTAATAAAATTACATAGAAAACATTATCAAATATTAGCAGATCTCCTATGGACAGAGTGCGGTAGGTGAGGCTACGCTAATCCGCATAAGTCGGTAATTAGTTTGCTTTTCAGCAATGGATTTTTTGCCCTTACAGTTGAATTCGTTTTTAGTGTTCTCCCAAGCACTACATAATTAGATGGTGTTAAAGCATTATCTAATTATAGTTATATATTATGACGCTATCTGAACATGATGCTTATATAACAGGAAGAGATGATATGGAAAAAATGATAGTGCTAAATATCCAGTTGTTAAAGATAATAAACTTAAGCAGTGTTGTAAATACTCACTGGAAATGTCAAAATTGATAATTACTTATCTAAAATGTAATATACATGCCACCAAAAAGACAAAAAAAACAAAGATGAATAAAACACAAATCCCCGAAGAGTTTGAACTAGCAGATGAAGAACCAACAACAATAAAACTAGATGAAGAACAAAAACGAACAAGCAAATTCATGACCTTTGACTGTCCTTTATGCCAGGGAAAACTACAACTGAGAATGAAATTGAAATCAACACTAAAGGCAAAAAGTGTAAGTGTAATCCATATAGCTTTAAAATCAGCAAGAGTGATAAGATAAGACTATGAAAGTTTCAAACGATGATGGTGGATCTATTACTTTAGATAATACTGATAAAATTGATGAGCTGATAAAGAAAATGAACAGATATAATAATAGTCTTAAATTGATCTTACAGTTGTTAAAAACCATTGATGAAGAGACTAATGAGAAAAATGATTTAAGGAAAATGGAGAAGCATCTGAAAAGAAAAACATAGGTAGACCAGTAGGGGACTTTGAAACTAAAAGGAAGCAGTATTTAGAAATGTTGAATTCAAAAATAATAAAACAACCTAAAGAGACCACCATACAATATTACAAAATTGATTATGATGAAGACACTGAAACATACTCATGATAATATATTTTCTATGACAACATATTATTATGAAATTATAATAATTATACAGGTTCACACTTTGATGGCACACAGGAATCGAGACAATACATGGCATATATGCACTTTTTGATGAGACACATCGAGGATCTGAAAGGGCCATGTGTGCCATCATAGTGGTCAGTTGATGCTTGGGGGGATCGGCATTGTAATCTACTAGAGCCGTTTGGCTGGTATGCCATCTTATTGTTTGTTGCAGGCCTTAAGGGTGTTGTACTCTGTTTGCTGGTCTCTCTCTCTCTCTCTCTCCCTCTCTCTCCCTCTCTCTGTCGACGCTTTCCAGTTCTCCCACACCAGAAACTCAGTTTCCGCAAAAAACCTTTTCCATCCAGCAGCCCCAAGAGTGTCATGCACTGTAGGTGTCCTGTTTTTAGAAGAACCAACGGTACTGAAGGACATAAGAGTGCGATAATGAAAGATAGGAGGGTGGGAGGGCAGCAACGCTTAACTCTAGCCCTCTTGAGGCTCAAAGAGCCTGGGTCGAGAAGACCCCTTTTGTTTTTTTTTTGCGCGAGCCGCTGGATGGATGGTTCTTCTGCCTCTGGCAGATATCCCGGACATTCACGTCATCCCGGACCTCCTGAGGCAGTTGAACGTCGCCGACGACCTTTGGGATGCCTTCATTGGGACGGCAGGTGATCCTGGGAATGACGTGCGGCTCCTGGCCGCCATGCCGCACTGGACTATCCCTCAGATAGTTGGAGCTGCGCTTCTGGCAAATGGCAATCGCCTGACTCCCATACAAGCGGCTCAGGTGGGATTGGTGTGGCGCAATTCGAGATGGGTGACCCATGTGAGAGGGGGAGGAAATCCTGATACCTTTGTAGATCGGGATCCGTGGTTAGCTGAGGCTTCTCCGGGACCTCCTGATGGTACTGGTGCGGGAGCTGGCACGCCCATACCCCCAGGGAGTGCCGGAAGTGGAGCTAGTGGAAGCAAAGAGAACGTGCTGAAGATGGCGAACTTGGTGGATCAGACGGACGACTCCGAGACTAAGCTACCCGATGCGGTGCTCCTCAACGAATGGACGCAGAAGTACATTGCAGTCATGGGTGCTCCTCCTCAAGAAGAAGAAGAGCCAACAGACGCACAGTTAGCGGCACTTCATCACAGAGTTCGTGTTCAGAGACAGCCCCCATATGTTGACTTCTCCGTTTGGCTGCCCTTTGGGAGGAGGGTTCTCAAGAACCAGAAGTTCCGGGCCTTCCTGCCGATAGGTGATGGTTCGTTCATGATGAAGGAGCTCCCAGGACCCCAGAACTTGCAGCAGTGGTTGGTGAGCTGGCGGGTGTTCAAGGTGGCTTGCATATCGTTGAACCTAGTGTAGTGACTTTGGCGGCCCTCCTCCTGTACGAGAAGGTCATTGAGAAGCTGGTGCTACAGTGGCCGAAAGCGTGGGGCTTGATCGTCCAAGCGGATGACAAGGCAAGAGCGGAGAAGTTGGAGAAGACTAGAAGATCGATTGTGCTGGACATTGCAGCTGGAGGCGCACCACCTAGAGAGTTCTCCGAAGAGGAACCCTGGACGGCGTGCTTTAGGGCTGTGGCTTTGGACGAGAGGTTTTGGAATGAGCAAGTTCGTCACCCAGCCGCAGCGTGGTTGGCTAGCGGCGGACATGGTTCTCCCAAACCTCCGGCCGAAACGATAGCCATGGTACATCTTCCGGGACCTCCTGCAGAAAGAGGTGATGATGAAGACAGAGGTGATCGCAGAAGACAGGCGAACAGAGACAAGCGCATGGCCAAGAGAAAGCGATGGGCCTCAGAGAGAGAAGAGCTGGCCAACTTCAGGGAGCAGCGATCGAAAGGTGATGCCAACAAAGGCAAGGGCAAAGGTAGAGGTAAAGATCAAGCCGGCCAAGAGATTTGCTACAGCTGGGCTAAGAACGTAGGTCCATGCGCTGGACTTCCTGCAGGAGCTGAGTGCAAGGGGAAGATCAAGAGAGTGCATAAATGCATGAACTGTTTCTCACCTTCACATTCCGACGCGGAATGCCCGCGCAAAGCAGCATCCCCCTCGTGATCCCGAAGCGGACTAGGGACAAAGGGTGCTGCTCCTTCTTGCGGAGGATGCGAGAGGGGGAAGGGCAATTACGTGTGGTTTGGGGAATGTGTAGGTAGGGGTGAGGGAGGTTCTTGGTGAGTGAGTTGGTTCGTTCGGCGGTCCTTGAGGGAGCGATCGAGCCGTTCGTCGTCGTCGAACTTTCAGGGCGAGCGCGCGCGGCGAGATGCGTTGCGAACCGTGCAGCCTGGGCCCGGGACGGCCGAGGGCGCGGGGCGTTCGCGCTTGAGAGGGGGGGGGCATGGCGAGTGCCTCATCGTCGGGGCGGACGGATGACGGGGACCTCCTGCCGGAAAGGATCAGAGAGGCGCTTCAACAGGCGAGGGATTTTCCTGAATATCAGGAGGTGAGAGTTTTCAGGTTCCTTCACATGTTCAGCGGAGAGAGAGACGTGCTCGGCGAGTGCCTGAAAGAGATGGCGACCAAGGAGGGCTTGCAGGTTGAGGTGTACAGCCTGGACAAGAAGGGCGAGGGCGACGTGGACCTTGCGAAGGACCACCCCTTTCTGGAGCTGAAGGAGGAGGCCGAGGCGCACGCCTTTGACGCAGGGCATGCAGGATTCCCGTGCAACACCTTTAGCAGAGCGAGGTGGAACATGGACTTCAGGGGCCCCCCCCCGGTCAGGTCACTGCAACATATATATGGACTCCCTTCGAACTCGGTTGAGGAGCAGCAGATGGCCGATGTTGGCACGCTCTTGGCATCAAGGTCGGTGGAAGTGATCGGGGCCATCCTGAAGAGCCAGAGAGTAAGGCGGGTGCCACAAGCGGGGACTCTTGAAAACCCGCCAGGATCCACGACAAGAGAAGAAGGACCCGCCTGGGAGCTTCCGGAGGTCAAAGCGTCATGAACCTCTTGTAGGGCATCAGAAGACGGCAGCCGCGGCTCAATACACCAAGCAGCTTTGTGAGGCTTACTGCAAGCTCTTGATCGTCGCCTTCAAACACACGCTCCAGCTGGAGTACTGGCGGAATATGCTGAAGACCAAGGAGCAGGAAGTGTCGACGCTGAAGAGGAAATGGATCGAGAGCAAAGAACGCATGTATCAGGGACCTCCTAAAAGACGCCCCACAGCTGACCCGTCCAAAAGGGTTTGGGAAGCCACTCAAGGAGCGCAGGACTCGAGGCCCTTCACTGGGATGTCGAAGAAGGCCAGGAGAGAGGAGGAGAACGAGCGCTACATAGGTGGCTTGAGAAATCCTGGAAGAGCGGTGGAGAAGCTGTCCTTGTTGAGGAGAGTTGGCATGGATGTGGGACGAATTTGGGACAGGTTCATCATGGACTACCCGGAGGCGTTGGAGGTGGCGAAGAACTACAGCTCCCAAGGCAATCGACCCAATATGGAGGTAGAGATGGCATGGAAGGGAGCATTGAAGCAGTTCTTCCAAACCAGGGCCTTCACGGACATCGTGCTGAAGGACAAGTATGAGTTCGACTCCCCGCTGGACCCGGAGCTATGGGAAGCGTGGCTGAAGACCGCAGCGGACCCAGAGCAACACCTGGTCGAATGGATTCGTAAGGGAGTACCACTTGGTATGAGCAAGGAGATCCCATGTTGTGGCATTTTCCCAGCTGCGGATGACCCAGAGCAGGAGGTGGAGGAGACCCCGGAACTGGCGGATCAATTGGGCATCGCAAACTATAAGAGCTTCACGGACGAGCCCGAGCATGCCCGAGCCGAGCTGGGAAGGTTGGTGGCGGAAGGCTTCGCGGTGGTCCTCCCGACGAACAAGGCCAGTGCGATGCATAAGAAAGGCACGGTGTCAAAGCTTGCATTGCTGGTGAAGACCAAGGAGGATGGCACCGTGAAGAGGCGAATCATCATTGACTTGCTGCGCTCAGGGGGCAATGCCAGATGCAAGGTGCCAGAGAGGATCGTTCTGCCCCGGGTGGTGGATGTCGTGGACAGCTTCAGGTACCTGTGGAAGACGCGGGACCGGATGCCCACCAAGGCGCGGGACGAAGAGTGGGATCTGGACGAGGACAGGCCGGACGGCGGGATCTATGACTTTGAGATGGTCACGGCGGATCTGAGTGACGCATATTGCCATCTGCCTGTCCACCCAGATGAACATCACAATTGCCTGTCACCAGGCATCTACCCCTCGGAGACGCTCATGTGGGTAGCCATGCTGTTTGGCTTCCGTGGGGCTCCTCTTTTAATGGGGAGGTTTGCTGCGCGCTTGGCCGGCTCGAATATGGCAATAGCACCTTCGGAGATGCAGAGTCAGCTGTACATGGACGATCCGATGTGGATCCTACGAGGCCCGAGCTCACGCAGGAACAGGAACCTCGCGCTCCTCCTCTACACGGCGCGTGCGCTGGGGATCAACCTGGCATGGCACAAAGGGTCTCGGGGGAGTCAACTGAACTGGATTGGAGTAATGTTCGAGGTGGTGCAAACAGAGGCGGTGATCAAGCTCACGGTCCCGAAGAAGATGATGGAAGAGATCCGCAACAGCCTGGTGTCCTGGGAAGCGAAGGGCATGATCAGCCTTCGGGAGGTGCAGCAAATCACGGGCAGACCGTCGTGGGTGGCTGGCATCCTACCCAGGACTCGGTGGGCTGTCAGTATCATGTACGCGGTGATCACGGACGCCAAGCGGGCTGATGAAGATGAAGGGAGGCGAGCATCCCAGCGGTCAGACCCGAGACCTAAGCATGGATTGGTGTCCGTCAAGCGGCTCGAGCTACCCAGGCGCTGGTTCGTGAACTTCTTCAAGGGCCCGGAAGCGCTGGTCCTGAGGACAGAGCAGTTGGAGGAGCGACCTCCAGACTTTGCCATCGTGACGGACGCATCACCGCAGGGCATTGGAGCACTGTTAGCCACGGTGGACAACAATGTGGGCCAGAATTTCACAATTTTGGAAGGACTGGAAATTCCGGTGTTGGAGGAGGATGCCAAATGGCTGGGTGTCGAATGGAAGGAGTCGTCATCCCAAGGTCCACTGGAAGCATGGGCGGTGAAGCTGGCATTCAGACGATGGGGTACCAGACTGGAAGGCAGGAGCGTGATCCTTCGGAGCGACAGTGTGGTAGCACTGGCCATGACGAAGCGCTTGTCATCACCCTCGCCGGTGATCAACTGGATTGGGGCCGAGTTGGCCATCCGCTTCGACAAGCATGGCATTAAGAAGGTGATCACGCAGCACATCCCGGGCAATTGGAATGTGGAGGCGGATTGGCTGTCCAGGCCACACGAACGTAGCCCAGAGAAGCCGGAGAGGTTACGGGACGTGCCGATCAAGACCTTCCCAAGGAAATGATCCATGGATCTTACCTGAGTCCGCCAGGCGTCTCACCGGCTTTGTGGGGCGCGTCCGCAAGCCAAGTGTCGGGTGCCTTCGAGCTGCTCTGAAGGGATGGGGCGCAAAAGTTTTGTGCACCATTAGGCCCCACACCACCTGGTGAATCGTTCACCAATGATTCGAGACGGTGTCGTCCGCCTTTCCTTCGCTTTTCCCCGGTCGATTACGGACCTCGCACGTGGTGGGGGGGGGCGTGGGGGAGGGAAGGACGTTAAGGACGGACACATTGGACCGACGGCGCGTAGCGTGGGCTCGATGAAGGGGGCGGTGCAAGTGATCCCAGCACATGGACACCATGAGCAGCCGTGGTCCTTCGGTGAGATCGCGGTGGAGTTGGGCCCTGAGCAACTGTTGTTGCGGCCGGGGACGCATTGACACTCCGCGGAAACCAGGGAGGGCTGAGGAGGCGGAGATCGAGCGGGACGAGACCCCATGTTTCAGGAATTCAAGCAAGGGCAAAAGAGAAGATCTGCCTCGAGAACGGTCACCATCAGCCAAACAAGAGAGGAGGCGACCAAACAGCACGACACCAGAGAGGCGACCAAGCACAAGGGCTGGGATGGAGTCTCCAGAGGCCAAGTGGGCTCAGGCGCAGATCCTCGAGGCAATGGTTCAACGTGCTCAGCCAGTAGCACAAGACTTGCGAGACATGCATCGCCTTGGTGGTGGGGGTCCGGGGCCAGTGCTACGACGTGGTTCCCGACTCCAATGACACCGAGGAGGACTATGGGGGTGCTGGGCTATAAAGTCGGGGACCCTGTGAAGTGCATGTCGAGCTTAATTCGTGATAACAACACGACGGAGGAAAAGGAGGAGAGAGAGAATGGCAAGGCCTGCGAGAGGAAGGACTCCTTGACGTCGAGCAAGGAGGGGAGAATGAAGACGGACCTCAAACCGACTTCAAAGAAGGGGTCATTCGAAGAGGTCATGGACATCCTGCAGGGCGAGGACAGTTTGAGGCGAGTGAGAGAGGTGGTCAGGGGGGATTTCTTGGCAAAATCTTCAAGAGCCGCACAAAGATCCAAGAGAGAACAAGTGATGGTCATGGCTCGAGCAAGTGTGGGAGGTAACAGACCCATCTTCCCGCTGAACCTGGACACCATCGAGAACGTGGCAGCGGCGATAAAGGCCGGTGGATGGACCTCAGGTGACCAGTACCTGAACGAGCTCAAGTTGATGCATGTGGAGGCGGGGTTCGAAGTGACTTCGCAGATGAACAAGCTGATGGTGGATTGCAAGAGATCCTTGAAAAGAAATCGAGGACCGGTGAAGAGAGCACCAGAATTCAGACTGGATGACATCGAACCCCTCAATTGGATGTTATGCAGCACGGCAACAAGAGGCACGATGAGACCAGCGCTCTCCTATGCCTGGGCAGTCATATGGATGCTGAGAGAGATAGAGGTCAGTGCCATGAGATGGAAGGATGTCACCAAGTGCGAAGCCGGCAAGAAGATAACGATCTTCATCCCCCTATCGAAGGGCGATCAACAAGGCCTAGGAGTCAGACGAACTCTCCAATGCTGCATGGGCAAGACCTGCTTCAGGTGGTGCTGTTGGAGAGTTTGGGGCGAAATCTGCAAAGCCTATCGCGGGGCACTTCGAGATCCGCAGGAGTACATCTTCCAGGACACCGGTCAACGCAAGGTGTCAAAGACGAAGATGGTGGAAGGATGGGCCCGCATCACGAATGAGCACATACAAGGGCACTCTGCGAGAAGAACGGGGGCCGTGAACTATGTTAGGCTGGGCATGCCGATTCAGGAGCTGGCGTTCTTAGGCAGATGGAAGTCCACGGTGGTGCTCACCTACGCTGAGGATGCCCTGCAGTCAGAGCCGGCCAACAGGAACTTGGTCGCGGGCGGCCTCAAGAACAACAAGAAGAAGGAGAAGGCTGCAGACCTAAGTGACAACCTCCCGCTCGTCGTGGACACTCCGAAGGACACGTGTGAAAAGAAGCCGGGGGTGGAACTAGTAGTCACCCAACTGCCCAAGAGGTTGTGGGTGGCGTCAACGGCTTATCACTCTCAAGAGAGAGTGTGGCACGAAGTTGAGGGGGCCAGTTGGGACGTTCCAATTGAAACATGGTCCTCAATTTGCGGATGGCCCTTCAGCAGGCATTCATCGAAAGTGGCATTGCAATCCCAACTGACATGGAATCAACGGAAGTGCAAGAAGTGCCTAAAGAAGACTCGCGGCGAAGCCAGGGAGGAGTTGGATGCGAGTCACAGTTCAATGGCAACAAGCTAATGAAC
>CAXAMN010014335.1:1085850-1145687 GCA_963970005.1 Durusdinium trenchii
CCAACACCGGCATTAGAAAGCTTGTAGTTCCACTGCGAGATTTCGAGCAGGTTGGCATTGATCTTGACCAGTGCCTCAGATACCAGTATAGCGCCCCATTTGGAACCCATGCTAAGTTGTCCACAGAACCAATATAGAAACAAAAACAAAATATTTATGGGAATGTCTCAAAATAGGGGCGCCCGAACGTTTATTTTTTGAACTAACATGTACAGATTTGGGGCGCCCATATAGGCACCCCTATTTTGAGACATCCCCATATTAATATGATTAGCAAAATTAAAGCTACAGCTCGCGCCATCTGTTCTTCTGTCTTGGGTTTCGCTGACTTCCTCTTGGGATCAGCGGGGGCATTCTCCCCGCCCTTGTTCTTGTTCTTGCCCTTGTTCCTGCCCTTGCCGCCATTGCCACCACTCGGTGCACCACCCCCACCACCAGCTGGAGAACCGCCGGTATTCCCTGAGTGCTGCCCGTCAGCCTCCCGAATCACTCTGGCAGACCTGGAGCTAATATGTTCCGTCTCTTCAACATCCTCCACCCAGCAACGATACAGCCGCATGTCCTAATCGTTGAATCAATCCAAATGAACAAAACAGAAACATAAATTAATGAACAAAGCATAAACAAGGCTTACCATAATTCATCAAGCCAGTGGCTTCACGCCCAGGAAACTCAGGGTCTTTCCAATCACCAGAGACCAGCTTACCAGTGATCAACTCCTGGACCAAGGCTGCATTCTGATGATACTTGACCATCAAATCCTCAGAATGAAATGCCTTCAAAAGAACATTGCTTGTGCCAGGTAAGTACACTGGCAAAAGACACGCGCACAGATTTTAAAAAACAAAACATACTATTTCAGCTCACCATGAGTCCATCTTAGTCAGCCACTTGTAAGTGCCCCGGGTTTGCTCCCTCTCAGTGTTCTCCGTGCAAATCACCAAGACGGATGACATCCAGTCCTCGTTGCACTCAATGTATTGGCTGAACAGAGCACGCATTGACCTCCCTGTGCGGTCCTGGGATGCCTCCATGAACTTCCTTGGAACTAGTGATGCCAGAACCGCATTTGGAAAAAACACATTAAAAAAAACATTTGCACCCCACACATATCACCAAAACTACTAGTCGAGATTAAGGGTCTCAGTCACTTCTGGCGGTGCCTTGACAGACCTGACACTCCGATAGAACCGCATGTACGCTGCCCTAGCCTCTCGGATGTCATCGGCTGATGGCTCTGCTTGCTGTGCTGGTTCTGCTGCAGCTGCTGGTGCTGTTGCCTGCAGTGGTGCTGTCACACCTGGCTCTGCAGATCCTGCATCCGACTGCACTGCACCGGGTGGTGCTGGGTTTGCCTCCACCTGTGCTGCAACAGGTGGTGTGGACTTTGGCATAGGTGCCGGCCCAGGTGGCATGAGCTGCGGGCTTGCTTCCACTGCTGCTGCCGTTGGTGGCGGAGTGGCTGCAGGGCTTGCTGATGCTGGTAGCTGCGGGCTTGCTTCCACTGCTGCTGCCGTTGGTGGCGGGGGGGCTGCAGGGCTTGCTGATGCTGGTGCATGGGCTGTAGCAGCCTCGGATCCTGTTGGTTCCACAGGTGGTGGTGCTACACTCTTTGGGCCAGCAGAGACTGGTGCTGGAGAGGGCACATACGATGGTGTTGGGCTTGATAGCATCGAGAACTCATCAGTGCTCTTCCTCCGAATCGCCGACCAAAAGGCTTTGGCCGCATCAGCAGTGACAGGAGCAAAGGTGACTTTGTCATCTGCAAGTGCCACTGGCGGAGCTTTTGCCTTGGCCTTTGGCATTGGGCTTGTCTGGAAAGGCTGGCTGCTGCAAGCATGCACTGGTGATGGTTGGATTGCCAGTGGCGGCGGTGATGCCTCCATCGGGGTTGGAACAGCACTGGGTGATGGATCGATGATCACAATTGGTGACACTGGCTGGTTTGGACATGGTGTTTCTTCTTGCTGGCTGTTCTCCACTGGTAGTGTCACAACTGGCTGGCTGTCATCGACCAACATTGGCTCCACCCTCTCAACGACTGGTGCCATTGACATGGCAGCTGGACTTGGATCCGGTTGGCTTGTCTCAACCGCAGATTGCAGCTGGACTTGGTTCAGGCTGGCTGGTCTCAACCACGATCACGGACTGGCTGGTCTCAACGACAGGTGCCATCGGCATGGCAGCTGGACTTGGATCCAGCTGGGTGGCCTCTACCACAGGTGCCATCGGCATGGCGGCTGGACTTGGCCTGGTGCCTGGCTGTTGGCAGACATCACTGGGGGATTCCATGGGCATGGTGGCTTGCTGGCTGTCCTCAACCAATGGCGGTTCCATTGGCATGGCGACTGGCTGGCTGTCATCAACCATTAGTGTTGATGAATACTCCATCGTCTGCTGGCTTCTCAAAAGTGCCTCATCCAGTGTTTGCTGGTCATCAAGTTCTTCTTGAATCTCCGCTGGAATCACCTGTGGTACCGGCACTGGTGGCAGAACAAGACGTTTGGTCTGCGGTGTAGCCTGCGACTTCACCACACCATGGGGCACCACAGCAAGATCCTGATCATACAAAAATACGATCACAGCTGGTAATGCAGCCAGGATAAACTAATGATTGTGCGCCTGTGAATAGAAATCTATATAATTGATATATATATAGCTTTGGCAAAAAAAATCAAAATAATGGCACAATATACTTAAGCAACCAACCAGGTTCAACACCAGCAGTGGCATCATCATCCACATCATCGAAGTTCAGCGCACGCGGATCTAATGAATCTGAAGATTCCACCAGTGGCCTCCTTGGTTTTAGTCATGTAGGCATGTCCGGCCCCAAGTGAAATTCATAAACATAAAAATAAAAGAATTACAACATGAAATCAAAGCCTAGTTTCTTGGATTCTGGTGTCACTTTGGTGGACTTAGTCGGAGTTGGCCTAGACCGCTTATCCAACCCAGCCCCTGTCACCTGCGCTGCAACCTTCTTGCGTCTCTCAGCAGCTTCAAGGGCCAACTGAGCCGCCTTCCAGGGAATATAGCTTATCCAAAAAAAATATCGATGTGAACGAAATTTCCCCTGATAACTCACCATATTGTTCACCACATTGTATGTCAATAAGGTTGATTTGTTTAGCTATACTGTTTTTTTTGCTCCCACGCCTTCACAAACGTACGGTGATCCGAGGATGACATCAGCGGGTCACGCGAGCGACTGGATGTGTGGCTTGCTTGGGCACGGAAACGAGCTTCCGGCGTGTGTTTTTCTCGATAGGTCACGGGTCCTGAGCGGGTCCTGTACCCAACGATCGAACCAGGTTCCCAAAGGGCCCACCCAGACCCCAATCACGGTCCGTCACGGGTTGTCACGCTGGAGTCCGACAACGACCTCATTTTTAATTGGAAAAAATAGATAAATCACGCTCTGTCACGGTCTGTCACGGTTCGTCACGCCCTGGTACCTGTTCCTCACCTTTGTCACGGATACCCACCCAATCCACAATGTTCTTCGAGGGAGTGGTTTTACTAGATCTTAAAGCTTATACGATAGCTATATTCACTGCAAATCCCTGGTGCTGATACCATCCAGATGGCTTAGACAGACTCAAAGTGGTTCCGACTCACGATCCGAGCATCCAGTGGCTATATTGGACTTCAGCCCTCCTGTTTGGATACAATCTCACTGGTTTCCACATGGTTCTTAGTTGAACACATCACTAATTCAAGAATCTGTGATGCGTTTCCATATATATATGCATATATATTGTCGCCACCTAGAAAAAAGACAACACACACAATGAGCTTTACATGAACAAACATTATTGGCTTTTAAACAAATATGCATACCGGCACCGCCCATGTGCCCAAACGGATTTGTGTCCCCTGTAAGGACAGCCCAACCCACCCAAGCAGCTCCAGCACAAAAGTGCCTGATAGATTTCTTCTCGGACAAACCGCTTGCTATCCAGCTGGAAAAATGCAATGTTCAAATGCACCAGCTGAACTTGCAAAACTAGTAATTTCTCGATCGGTTTTTTGTGAACCAATTTGGATACGTGATCTTTCACCAGATGAATTAATGAACTGCCTCAAAAAGGCAACGAGGGATCCGGATTGAATCGACCCCTCAATTGCTCCTCCTTTAAGAAGGCCTCCAATGCAGGCAGATCAGCATGCTTCCACAGCAAAGGCATCTCCTTAGGTGCGGGTTGAGGAACATCCACGTTAACTACCCGGCTTTAAAAACACCTACATTATTAATGTAGTCTTGTCCGGTTCTCTATTTTACTGACATGGTTGGAAAGACTTATCACTAGTACTTATCGACTTATCCCAGACCCCTAGTGAAGTGAAGAGTAGGTGAGCAAGATGTGAAGAAAAGGTGAGCAAGACATGAACAAAAAAGGTGAGCAAGGACTGCAATGACAAAGGGAGCAGCATCAAACTTGCCAGGCCGACCTCCAGACTCACAAGACAAGCAGAAGGGAAGGACTGTGGCCGAGACGGAGACACAGCAATACAGCTGCTGGTCGCAAATGCTCCTGTGGCCCTGAGAAAGGCTGCATAGTTTCCTTCATCCAGATCATGACGGGTATGCAGGAGGCACCTGGAACTTCCAGTCAGATCGACGATCTGAAATGGCCCGCCTTCGGAAGAGCTACATGCCTTACCTGCAGACTGTGTTGATGCTGCACATCACTGGTGCAAGTTTGACGCGCACCTGAACCAGTGCAAGCACTTCACACTTGACCTCAAACTGCCATTGAGCATGGCACTCGGATTGAACCAACCAAGCGAGATCAAAGTCCTGTTCGATTGCCATGAATGAAGGTCCAGAGAGACCAGAGATGAAATGCACATGTGAAGATGGATCCCCTATATGCTAGCAAAACACAAACACATTCTACCCCAGAAACATAATTTCCACAACCCGCATTGAAGCCCACTAGAACAACAGAAGCACTTCCACAATTTGTCACACAGACACTTAATACAATTATAATATATATTAGAAGCTCAGATGAACACAAGTTCAGTTGAAGTTTCTGCAGGCTAGCCCTTTACTGTGGAAATGAAACGGCCAAGATTCAATATTCGATAAATATTCGATAAACACCAAGATTCAAAACGGCCATACTTCTGAAGCACTGCATGCCGAGCATTGTACCACTTCTGTGCAGTTACCTTAGCCCGATAATCATACAGTATGGCACAGAATACCCGATATAGAATCTCCCCCAGCACAAATAGATATAAACCACAATAATGAGCTGGGATACAGATCTTCTCTTCAGAAGTTTGGCAACATGCTTTCCAAACCCAGGAGCATATGCACCAGAAGATTTGAGACGTGGCCCCCCCAGTGACTCTCACACGGCCATCAGGAAGAACCTCCTTCTTGTACATGCCCTTTGAAGCTTTAGATAGGTGCTCCCGTAGATCTTTGGACACTTTTGCTGTAAAGGTCTCCACATTCGGCCTCAGATAATCTAGATCTAAAGCCTATAACATCTTTGCAAGATCTAGATTTTACACCTGCACACATACATCCGAAAAAAACACTTTAAAAAATACTACACTACACACAACAGAGTGTGCTCAAGAACAAGCAGCCATGAACCAAATAGTTGGCTCGGTTTAATGCACCAATGGCCATATGCACCCATGGACATCCTCTTGAGGTAGTGAGGCCCCATGCTCGTCAACACATGGCTGATGTAAGGTGAATCCTTCAGCACGCTAGATCCCGGTTGTTCAGCCTCACTGCAGCTGCTAAATATAGAAAATATATATATAATTAAGAACACGACTGAAATAAATAACCTATAATCGATAACCAAATTGTGCAAAGAAAAAATCTTTATTATAATGTTAACAACCAGTAGCACACCAATAGATCCCCCGGACGATGGCCACCATAATCAACAAAGCACACCTTGCTGAGATGCAGTTGCCCATGGATACACTGGGGATTCGATCATCACCCAATATGCCAAACTCTGATGAATGTCTCTTGGTCGTCGATGAGGCGATCCACACCCAACTTAGTTTATGCAATCACATCGGTATCAATAGGAACTCTTCCCTACTTTTGAACAACTAGCTTACTACACAAATATGAACATCAACACGTACTTATAGTACACCCAAGCCACCTATTGCAGGGCACCCCTAGCCAGTACAGGCCATCATAGCGAACCCGCAACACCTGCTTTAATGCGAGCAAGAACCCCTCACTTGTGGTGAGGTCGTGCAGAGGCCCTTTTGTCAGGTCGGATGTTCGGACGTCAAAGCCGGCTTTTCCTCGGATGTTGGGAATGGGCATCAACCCTGAATGTCAAGAAATGCCAACAGACCCTAAAAGGCAATTTTGGGCGCGACCTTTTTTAACATGTTTAGAAGCTTTTTAGACATAAGAAAGGTTGCGTTCAAAAATTGTCTTTTAGGGTCTGTTGGCTCATGTTGGTGCACTGGATCATGATTTGCATTCCCATACTTAATTAAAAAACATGTCATTTCACAATAAAAGCAGTAGATCTTACAGCATTGGATACCCAAGCGACTGCACTGGTTGGCCAATTCCCCACAACCAGAAAAGTGCTCGAAGAGATCAAGGTCCTAGAGGGAGCCACACGTGCAGGATTCAGGGATTGTTTCTTCAGCATCCTTTTGAGGTCAGCGTTTCCAAAACCATCCCTGACAAAATTTAGATTGTGTGGGCCATGAACCATCAACCAAAACCCTGTCCCGAGACCACTGTGCATTTGCTGCAGTCATCGATTGGGAAACATAGTCCCAGCAGTGCAGCCTCAGGTGTAGACGGGTACTGGCGGTATGAATCTCAAATCCTTCAACAATACTAAATATACAGAAAATAAATTCAACAATATGTTTTAAATTTAGACTGGTAGCAGAAGTATTGGTGCACCATAGAACATCCGAAGGGAAGCTTTTCGCTTTGTCAAATCGAAAGCCATTGCCCACTTTGGGACCACAGGTCTTTGGTAGGGATGGGCCCTGGAGAACAGCACTGTCAGCTTGAACCCCATGCATGAAGTACAGAACCATGAACAACATTCCGTATCATGAGATCATGTTTGCAGAGCCACCAGTACAATATTGGCCACCATGCCCTAAAGTTTCTCCACATCATTATGGAACATCAGGATTCTCTACAACACTGTGACACATGTCAGTGCAATGATGCAAAAGACCTAGCAAGTACAGCCGATCTGACTATCAACATCCCAGTGTCGGGGTTGACGCTCATCTTTTTTTGCAATTCACCAGTAACCCATCCAGCTTTTCAGCCAGTCCCTTTTAAATGTTCGATCTGTTGAATATTTAAAAACTCTCAACATGCAAATTAGCTATAGCTAAACATATTGCTGGATTGGTTTGGTTTTCCTATGCACACCCCAAATGGTTGGGAATGGCTGATCCTATCTGAATGGGCTTCTACTTCGATCTCAACCTACTCAATCCACCCAGCAGTGCGCTGAGCTAAAACATATGCCGGAAGCCATCCTCCACGCTTACGTACTGAGATAGTCAGGCCATTCTTCTTGTTGGGAACACACCCATCCGGAGCAGCACTTGGGACCAGCACCTTTGTGACATAGATTTGATCCAAGGTCCACCTCAAACGGATCGGAGATAAATTCATTACAGTTGACCACAATACATCCCCTGACAAAAAAAATAGAATCTTCGGGATTTCCAAATTCAAAGAAAATCAACATCAACACTGCACCCAACGACCCATGACTGGCAATTTTCCGCTTGGTTTCAGCCTTAGAGCTGGCAATTTTCCTCTTGGGTTGGCCAAGGACGGGGCCATCCTTGGCCAACCCAAGAGGGACATTGCCACTTAGAGCTGGGCGAATTTATCAGTATCGACAAGTGACCTGAAGACCGCTTTTAAAACCTAAAAAACATATCCCCAGGACACTTGTTACAAGTGAACCCAAAGTGGAAAATTACCACCCATGACTATGCATAAAGAAAACAAAAAGAACTCATGATTTCATGTACAAGCTACAGAATTCCAATTGCGCTGGCCCCCTCTTTGGCTCCACTGGTCGGCTTCACGGTAAAGGATTTCTTGTTGGCGCCAGCCCCATCTGGCACAGGCACGCCACTTTCGCGAAGATCGATCTCCTCCAGGATGAGGGCGCTCAGCCGCTTTATCTATATAATATGGTGGGCATCGAATGCACTTCCATGACGACCGATCGATTTTAACAATCAAGAACAAATTGGGACTGAGATGTTGCATCCTATGCATATTAAGCACTGGTACCTTCATACAGTTTAGGTCGAGTCATGCAGCAACAATCTACAATCAATCCTTGGCATTCCACATTGCAACCAGCTCAGGGTCTGGACCCTTCCCAGTTGCAGCACCAGTAGTCGGAGCAGGATCATCATGAGAAAGCATGGGAGCATTGGATGGAGCACTTGGTTCATCCCTGCAACCAGCTCCCTGGTCAGCCGGTTCGGACGCTTCGCCACCGTTTGGGTCAGCCGGTTCGGATGCTCCGCGGCCTCGCCCCCGACCACGTCCCCGACCACGTCCGGGCTTCTTGTGGATAGTCTTGGCCACCTTGGGATCTGCATTGGCCTTCTTCAAGAGATCCTCAGCAGGGAAAACATATAGTTTGCCGGTTTCTAATATTATTGAACATGTTGAAGCTAGACAAATCCACAATGTTCAACATGTATGCCCATTGCATTCTGAACTGGGATGCACATAACTATATAGATTTCTGTTATGTACATGTTTATTCATGGTCATTTTGGTTTGGAACAGTGGTTGTGATTGTCTAGACGCACCTACTGGTGAAGAAAAAGGGTCTGTTGGATCTACACCTCCACCCATGTCCTCGGCCGTTTGAACCTTAGCAGCCTTGGTCGTTGCCAGCTGCGCCTTATGTAGATCATCTGGCGCCTCCACATGTGAACCACATTTTTCCACAAAGAGCTCTGCTGCAAGTGCATCGACAGCTGCACTCTGCACTGGTGGTTCCACCTCCAATGGATCCCGGTCCTAAACCACACAGCACATGTTAAGGAACTATGCTGTCCATGCACGAGCAGTAGCAGCAGGACAAAGGGCAAAGAGGTAATCAAATTATCCAGCCCCACCCCCCCACCCATCCCAGGTGTCAGTAGAACTGAAGCAATATTGACAACTGGCCTTCTTGATGGGTTTTACTTCATGGACTTACAAATCACTTATCCCACCCATCATTTGATCAAGAACTACCAAAAAAACAAAACCCTACTCGAACACAAAAGTTGAACTATATATTAAGCTATTCCCTGACAATGCATGATCATTTCGATTCAATTTGAGTCGGACGTCCTTCTCAGCTTGACGCCGTGCACCATCTGCATGCATGGCATGCCCCGCCACAGGAGGAACTTCTGAAGCTGCACCCTCGAGAATGTTCTGCACCTGGGCCTCAATCTGGGTCTCCATGTCGTCAGGGGAGATCTGCAGGGTTTCAGAAAAGAAAAATCTGCACAAAAGTATAGCTAGCTACAGACATATATATATTATTTAAGTACTCTATTCACAGGCATTGCATTCAGACACAAAGACGGAACCATCTGGGGTCGGTCCCGACCGTCGCCCTGGGTGGAGAACAGGCCAGGGATAGCGCATGACACCTTAAAGCTCAGGAGTCCTGTTTATGGGTCAGCAACTCCAGTGGGATTGGGCTCCGTGATATATATAAAAATATATGCATGACACACTCATGTAGAGATTAGCTTTCCAACCTCGTAGGATTAGTGTCCCTCCAAGAAATCAAACATGACAAATGGTCATATTGCAAGCCCTTTTTTGGAACCTAGAGCCTTGGTCTTCACAGTGCCATTGCCCCTCTCCAATGGCGGTGCTGGTGAACAGGTCGAAGAGGGAGTAGCCACCGATGATTCATCGGCCCCACCAAGTGCAGCATCAAATGCTGCACCCACCTGTGACTCCGGGTCCGGAGTCACCACCACCTCCGGGAAGATGTTTGTGACTGAACTTCAATATACTTTCCCCAGAGGCATGAAATTAAACCTTCCCTCACACCAAATACTGACTATATATTTCTTGAACCCAATCCTGACTTGCGCTTCAAATCCAAGATGAAGGTCTTGAGGAAGCTGACCTTGGGTGACCTTGATGAAGTGGACCGCCGGCACAACAGCAGCGAATGCACCAGCATAGCCCGTACGGCGCCAGCTTCACGCCCAGACCACTCCTGAAGTCTAGATCTATATGGCTGGGGGGCTTCATTACTTGGACACGCTTTCCCAGATAAACACAATAAGAACATTTTGCTTTCTCACCCAATCCTTAATGTCGCGGCCCTTCACATTGACACCCAGCAAAGCATACCGTTTCGCCAAGGTCACCAGAACCTCCTGGCACAGGGGAGCTGCTGAGGGGGAGAGGGCCAAAGGTTGCATGAATCAAAAAACTTCAACATCATCATGATCAAAAACAGCTACACACTTTGAAATTAACACCAAACCTGGTGCATCTTCACCCCCGGAATGTACAGATCCAGCGTAGCCATGTAGTTGAGGATGAACTCCCAATGCATCTCAACCTATAGGTTCTTGAGATCAGGACCCTCACCTACGTCTATAGTCAAGATGAAACGAGGTTCAGTGAAACTGTTCCCAATTGCAAGGAAGTTTCTAGTTACTGACAAACCATGACCACACATAGAAAAAATATATATGACCTCAGGATGTCACCAAAATGAAAAAACTAACAAAACCAGACCAGAACTCATGAGATCAGACACCATCTCGACCGACGCGGGACCTGTCTCTGGCTTCTCAAAAAGAGCATGGTCCACCGAGCGCCGCAAACACTCCAGCTTTGTTAGGACAAACTCGTTCAAGAGGTCCTGGTGGGGAAGGGTTGAGAGGCACCAACTCAGTTCTTCCCTCGATCCAAAGTATAATAATGTTTCAAACAAAACAGTTCTGCACAAGATTTTGGATGGAAAACCAATCCTCCAGCAGAACCTTCACTCGATCTTTTGCAGTGGCCATTGCACTGAAGTCAAGCTAAGCGTCACCCTTTCAAGGCCTGCTCCAATCCAAAATCTGCAGTATGCACACACAGTGCTTGGTACCAGTCGAAGGGGAAGATGCAAACACAGTGGGACACTTTATCCAGGTGGGATTCAAACAGAAAAGTCATGAAGCACTTTGTTGGATCCATATGCATGAAATCCATTTGATGGTGAACCAAACAGGTGGATAATTCTGTAATGCTTTGCCTCTGGGCCACATTGTGCTCATGCCCCTCAGGGCCCCAGAATTTCAGCGCACATGGCTCAATCACCAACGACTCCGAAGATTCCACCGCTGGCCTCATCCAAAGATTTCACTGTTACATGTTTAACCCTGACGATCCAAGACCACACATAGATCCATGACCACCTAGTATTTTTAGAAATGACCTCAGGATTTTATATACCTATATGGAGTGACCTCAGGCTTTGTGATGACACCAAGCTACCCATCGATGCCAAACGATACCCCTATGGTTCCTATCCAGGTGGTTAATGAACCCCAATCAACACCAGTGGATTGTCCACACCCACATCCTGTCCCACCCAATCACGATCGACGACGCTCGGACGCAGTGTGGGGGGGAGGGTACCTCCCCAGTGGGCCGTGAGCGAAGTCGGCGCCACCACTCGTTCAGCTGGTTGTGCAGCTGGTTGTGCTTGTTGTTGAGCAGCTCTTCGGCGTTGCTCACGATGTAGCGCTATGGCGCGCTTCATCGATCGAATGAACCCCTGTGTAAAATGTACATGTCTTTGATCATGTGTGTTTCTTGCCTCATGCGTGTGTGATCACATGTGAAGTCACATGGATTCGGTCACAACATATGCAATATGGTTGATCAGCATGACCATCACCCTACCTCTACATGGCCGCAGCCTGTGATCACGCATACATGATGTCACCAAGGCTCGATTTCAAAAGCCCATCGACGCCGATCGATACCCTACAGGTTGGTTCTTGTGATTTCATGGTCTTATCCTCCGACAATGATACTGGAATTGTATATACATTTCAGGTACCCCAATCTGTGATTCGACAACGTCTTCAAATAACACGATCAATAGACATGTATAGCAAATCCTGGGATCATTTCTATTTGTGACCTATGTGTGGTCATGGATCATCAGGGATTTTAAGGCTTACGCCTGACAGCCGGGCACCGGCGGGCATGAAGGGAAGAGTTGAAGAGGTTGCTTGTCTTCATTCCCCTCTCTCTCTGTCGCTCCCTGTGTCTCCTCTCTCTCTCTCTCGCTCTCTCTTTGTGGCTCTTTCATTGGCTCGGTCTCTCACAGGTTGAGGAGGAGCGAGAGAAAAAGAAAAGCCTGAGAAAGAGGAAGAGGCAGAGGAAGAGGAAGAGAACAGGAAGAGGAACAGGAAGCAGAACATGAGGAAGGGAAAGAGCAAGAGCAAGAGAAAAAGCAAGAGCAAAAGAAAGGGGAAGAGGAAAAGGCAGAGGAAGAGGAAGAGAAACAAGAAAAGAAAAAGAGGAAGAGAGGAAGGGGAACAGAAGAGAAGGAAGAAGTTAAAGATTACAAGATATGACAAGCAAGATAAAGAGGAACAGGAAGATCATATGCAGACACACAAAATGCTAATACTGCAAGGCAACTCGGGCAGCAGAACTAGCACCACGGGTCTTTGAAAGAGACTTGAAGCCCAACAACATCCAAATCATTAAGCATGGGAGGACTACAACAAAAACGGACCTTTCGTGGGTTGGTGGGGGTGCGTCCATTCTTCAACCTTCGGTTTAAACCAAAGACCTGCGGTGTTGGCGGCGGCGCCGGCCGGCATGAGGGGAAGAGAAGAGAAAGAGGTTGTTTGTTTTCCTTCGCCTTTGTCTTTGTCTCTGTCTCTCTCTCTCTGTGTGTCTCTCTCCCAGAAGATGGCTTTTCCATTCGCTCAGTCGCTTGCTGTCTCCAAATCTTGTTTGTCTCTCTCGGAAGGGAAGAGAAAGGCAGAAACAGAGGAGCAGGAAGAAGAAACAGCGGAAGACAAAGAGATATAAAAACACAAGCAGGAAAAAGAAAATGAGGAAGAGCAAGAGAAAGAGAGAAAGAGAAAAAGAGGTACAGGAGCAGGAAGAAGAAAAAGCGGAAAACAAAGAGAGGAAGAGAACGCGCAAGAAAAGGATAACAAGAAAGAGGAAGAGGAAAATAGCATACAGAGACACAACATGCTGATAATGCAAGGCATATCCGGCAGCTTAACTCGCACCACTGGTCTTTGAAAATCATGTGAAACCCATCAACTTCCAAAAATCATCAAAGAACGGAAGGCAAAAATACACCGCAAAGCGCAAGGCTTCAGTGGTCGGGATGGGCCTGGGAGCGTCGATCCTTTAACCGTTGGTTAAGAGGTCTAAAATATGCGAGAGGATGCAAGAGTCAAAGCTTTCACTGTCCCGTTTTCTTCCTCTCGCGTTTTCTTTTTCTCTTCCTCTTCCTCTTTTTGTTGTTCTTTTTCTCTCCCTCTTTCTTTTCTCTTTCTCTTCCTCTGTATCTTTCTCTTTCACTCTCTGTTTCACTCTCTCTTCCTCTTTTTCTTCCTTTTTCTATCTTTTTTTTCTTTCTCTCCCTGTTCTCTTTCTTTTTCTCTTTCTCCTCCTCTTCTCTTTCACATTCTTTTTCTCTCCCTGTTCTCTTTCGTTTTTCTTCCTCACTGGGTTTCTCTATTTTTCTCTTTAACTTTCTCTTCTTCTTTCTCTTCCACTTCCTTTTCTCTTTCTCCCTCTCTCTTTCTCTTTCTCGTTCTCTTTCTCTTCCTTTTCTCTTTCTCTTTCATTTTATCTTTGTCTTCCTCTTGCTGTCTTTTCCTCTTTCTCTTTCTTGTTCTCTTTGTCTCCCTCTTTCTCTCCCTCTTTCTCTTCCTCTTCTCTTTATGTTTTATTTATCTTCCTCTTCTCTTTCTCTTTCTCTTCCTCTTTCTGTCTCTCTTCCTCTTCCTCTTTCTCTTTATTTTTCTCTTTCTCTCCCTTTTTCTTTGTCTCTCTCTCTCTCTCTCTCTTTCTCTTTCTCTTTCTGTTGTCTTATTTTTTGTGTTTCTATTTCTCGTTCTCTCTCTCTCTCTCTCTTTCTCTTCCTCTTCTCTCTCTCTCTCTCTCTCTCTCTCTTTGTTTCTCTGGATGAGCAAGCAGAACACAAAATGCATTATAATGCATATCTCGCACATTCTCGCACCACGGGCATTTGAAAACGACTTCTCAGCCATCAACATATCCCACAGTCATTAAGAAAAAGTAAAGGCCAAAATACATCGTAAAGCGCAGGGCTTCCGCGGTCGGCGTCCACTCCTTTAACCTTCGGTTAACTGAAGGGCCTCGGAAATTTTATTGGCTTAAGCGGCTTACGCCCGACAGCGGGCCAGCAGGGGGCATAGATGAAGGCGGCATTTGTGAAGAAAGAGAGGGGCGAGTGGGTGTCGGGGGTGGTGGTTCTGATGGTGGTGGTCGTTCGTGTGGCGCTGGTGGTTCGAGTTAGTTCCCGTGGTGGTCGTGGTGGTGGTGGTGGTGGTGTGAAAATCAAACACCTAGAACAAGTAGAACCAAAACCTAGAACACTCAAGTGAATTTCAAAGTCAACACACGTGAACTAGTTAGGTCCGACCCGCCCAACGCCCTCGGTAGCGCGAAATCTTTTCGCACTTGAGCCAATGACGAGTCAGTCTCACGCCGAACTTCGCATGGTGCGCGATGGACTTCAGCAACTGGTACACTTCTCTAGTGCTCAGCAAAAGCTCTCACGAGTTTTCCCAATGCAATGTCTGAGGACACCACAAAGGAGATTTCACCAGCTTAAGGTACGAAGAACTCAAGCAGTGTCTGAGGACACAACTCGAGTATTGCAGTGTTACGAAATGCTTAATTGCACGGAGTGCTTATTGCAGTGCACAACTATAGCGCGTGTCATCCTTGCAAAAACCAGCCAAAAACATCGAACCGACAATCCGATGCAGCGAAACGAAACAAGGTCAGACTGTCACCACCTGTATCCTAACAAGCGAACTAGAGTTTGCATGGAAGCTTATGGGCATAACTCTTCACACCCCCGCTCAAACCAAGTTCGCGAAGCATGCACAGCATCAGAGTTACACAGTCGATTCCATCAAGTTGTCACAACTTTAGGGTTCTGCTATGCAGGAGACTTATAGTCTTTCAACCGATTCCCATCTGACCTTCTACGAATTACAAGCGAATGCACTGCTTGCATGGCTTCAATCTCCAATTATTCGGAATACAACAAAGGCCATTCTCTGAGTGAAAATAGCTGCCAAATTCAAAACTGAACTTGAATTCCTGTTCATAGTCCGTGATTCCATCACTGGCACGGTGACTCTTCCGGCGGCACTGGCGAACTCACCTCCTTTGAAGATGCGCTCACGACCTCCCAATCATCACCTTTCTCTTTTCTCATATTCTTTCCAGCACTTCCATCTTGGAGATCTCCGCTCTTTGCTAAATTCTCACCTCCTTTTGGAGGCACATCCGAGCTCGAACTTGCCATCTGTCCAGACTCATCACGAGCGCGCTTCGACCGAGCCTCACTGTCCTTCACTTCCACCTTCACCGACACACTTGGAGCATCCACGCCGATGTCTGCGGGGAATCCACAGTGATCACGATCTTCGGACTTTGCGACATGGCCAAGCTCAAATGGCGAAAAAACTTTAAACGCAAAGGTATCATGCAAACAACATCTAAACTGCATCCTTGTTAATGGACTTACACGTGTGCACTTTCTTTATGCAAGTCATCGTGACAGGGTCTTTCGACCAGCCAGGAACCACTCGGCAATCTGTTGTGCAAACGAATGTGGATATTCTCCCAACTGACTTAGACTCTGTCTATTCAAAGGTAGATGGCTTGCACACTGACATGACCTAGGTTCACACAACTCGAAGTTGCTCTCAACACGAAAAACATGCTTGGCTTGGGCCCCATTCTCATTCGTATATGCGCATCTGTTGAACAATGTGCTGCAAAACAACCCGCTATCCCGGCTGACCCGGTACCTTGTCCCAGTACGAACATGTCTTTGAGAGTTCCAAACACTTGACATGGCAACGCAAAAAAGTGTTCTGACCCTTCTTGAGTAACACTTCAAACATGTTCCAATGGCGCTGTTGGATTTCTGCTCGCCTCGGATTTGCAATCAGGTTCAACACTGGCGACCCTCCCGAGCAAGGAGGTGAAAACCAGCGCATCACCGACACTTTCACCGACACTTTGGGAAATTCGGCCAGGATCATGTCGATCCATGCTTCAAGACGCAAGTGAACTGATCTAAGATCGTCCTCCTCAGTCACAGCTAGAACGCACAATCCATGGAGTGTCCCTGTTTGGACCACCTGTGAAAATCCCGACCTGTCTGCCGCACACAGTTCAACAATCAAATGTGATCAACATTTACCTGACTTGAGGCTCGCTTCAATGTCGTAAACTTTCGTTCACGCTGCCGACCGACACTGCTTCAGTGCTCGAAAAAATCGACAACGGGTTCTCTTCATTCAGCACTTCGGCCGGTTCATGGTCATGCTGTACGTCAGCATCGTCAAGTACTTGTTCCGACTTTTTGGTAGTAACTTTGTTCTTCTTCAACTCTTTTCCTGTCATGACCTTCCAGACTTCCGGCGCTGTCACTTCCAAGATTCCGATCTGAGCTCTATGAAATTCGGTGAGATCTCTATTCAAGATCTTGGTCAACAAATCAGATACACACAGTTTGCCTGGAATCCAAACCAGCACCAAGTGTCCATTCTCGACCAAGGATTGAATGAAACATGTTATGACATATGTCTCACCCTTCTCGACAAACCCTGGTTCTGCAAAGCTGCCAGACATGACTGGGAGTCTGAGTAAACCAACACAGGATAACACTCACGTCCCTCCGAACTTCCAATCTGGTCAAACTTCACAGCAGCGATATCATCTTGCCGAACCTTTCCAATTCATGCATGTCTGCGAAGTTCTCGAGAAATTCGACAAGATGTCCGAGTCCTAGACACTCTTGGGATGTCTGGCAAACTGATACCACTTCAGCTTCACACGATGACAGGGTGATGCAACCTTGAAGGCGACTGAACCCTTTGACCACGCTTCCCTTCCAGTACAACAGTCCTCCACTGACCGATCGTCTCTTTTCAAAATCACTACTACCCCATGATGCATCTGACACTCCAATCAGGCCATCGTAAAAGGGAATGGAAGTACTCTCGGAAGGAAACCGATGGAACAAATGGGCATTGCTTCGAACAAACCTGAGGTATCTTCTCAACATATTCTCATGAATGTTTGTTGGCTGACTCTGTCCGGTGGCTAGCAACGAAATGAACCTAGCGTGATCAGGTCTGGATTGGCACCACCATGACAGTTTCCCAATGATCTTCTTGTACCTTGATGCAGCCTCTTCTGACAGCGGAATCACGGAGTCCGGGTCACGAAATCCCTTTTCAAGGAGTACCAGAAGGTCAGGAGGAATCGGGGATGCTTTCAGATCCATGCAGAAGGGCTCATGAACAAACAAGTCTTCCAAATAGCTGGGAGGTACTCGAACAAACAACTGGTCTGAACGATTCGGACGGATGATCTCCCTGCCTAAGAACATGATGCGTCCCCCTTCTTTCGATGAATTTGTAATCGCTCCAGTAATCTTGACTTTCAACGATTCCTCCAAGGCCTTGCGTACATCTTCCATGCCTTTCTGCGACAATGATGCCACCAGTAGATCGTCTACGTACACAAGAACAATGGACGGACTGCCAGATGGATTGGTCACTCCTGCCATAATGGTCTGTTCACTAGGACACTTTATCAAACCTGCATTGTCTTTCAAAATCCTGGAGCATGTGTTCAGCCATGCCTTTGATGCAATCCTCAATCCGTTCATGGCTCGATACAGGTCCAAACACACTGGCTGATATGAGTCAGCAGCAAAAGAAACATCAGCTGGCATCCGAATGATCGCTCTGGCCCCTACTGGTAGCTCGCTGTGTAAGAAGGCTGTTGAAATCTCAAGACTTGTCAGCCACAAATTGAAATGCTGAACAGCAGCTAGAAATGACCTAAACGCCTCAATGCTAGGTGTGGAACTAGAGATGCCTAGATTCTGTGCTGACTGAGCTCCAGTAGCTACATCCTGAACTACACATCTGGCCCTACACTGGTTTTCGATACCTTCTACTGTCTTGCTGGTCAACACCCATCGAGAACCGATGATGCGGATGTGCAATTCCTTGGCCATCTCTCCTGCGACCTCTTCAACGATTGGCACACCAACTTGAAGCTTGTTCATGGCCTTCAGTTCGACCAAACGTCCATCTTTCACAAGTTCTGGACTGAAGGTTGTCTGTCCGTCTTCGTAACTCTGGTTCAATGAGATATACCTGACATCCACAGAATTCAAACAGTTCACTCTGTAGAACAGTAGCCTGCTTAGATGGCACGTATATCGGACAAAAAACCCCTTGTGAATCTCGACCCTGTACAAGCTCTTCAGGCGGCGGTGTCAGTCGGTGCACAAATTGTGACACGTCCATTGGCATTCTCATTGGATCATGATCGTCATCAACTTCCATGTCCATGTCCCCTGGTTCCGTAGGTGCATAATCACTCATGTCAAGATCCCCTGATTCTGGCAATGGTACGTCCGGCAACGCGCTGGATTCTCAGGTGCGGGTCCCCTGTCGCCTGAAAAAGCAGGTGGTTGCTTCGAACTGTACCGAACTCGACCCGTCGGGCGATCTGACTTGACATCTGAGGAATGAGACTCAGATTCCAATGGCTTGTGGATGGGTTCACTCATTCGTTTCCTTTCTATCGTCAGCAGCATGCCGCTGAGTGTTTTCGACCGTGTCTACTCACCGAGTTGCACGCACCGCAATTTGGGGTTGGACCGTGTTCCAAAACCCAAGGTCTGGGGGGGCCGGCCTGTACTTGGCAACGACTCTTCAGTCCGGACCTCATCATCCAGCGGCTTTGCCGGATGCATACCACCATCCAATGCAGGAACGTCGATGGGCTTTCCAAGATCCTGAAGAACACTGGGCGCTAAACTCGCATCCCAAAGCAGCTTATCCATCACCTTGACCTCTGCCTGAAACGTGTGTTCTTTTCCTGCGATCTTGGTGGACACGACATGAGCTAAACTGTTGGCCTTTATGTGCAAATACGCTGAGGGAATGAAACGACTTCGTTCGGGGGCCAACTCAATCAACGACTCTGGAACTTTCGCCACGCATACGCTCCTGAACATGGTCGTAATCGGCTTCTGTCGATCTTTCTGATCAGTCTGCTCCAATGCCTCGAAATCAACGTGAAGGCTTCTCCTCAGAATTGGAATCATAGCAGCCATGTCGTCATCACTCAGGTTAGGTGGCTGCGCCCCATTCTCGACCAAATCATCCGCAACCATCTCATTCCCCAACTGGTACCTGGAGGTGTGGTGGAGGTATGGGTAAGGAGGGAAGCACTTGTCCTAATTTAATCGAGAAAACTAGAACGCATACTAAAAAGACAATAAAAAGTAATTTTATGTTTGCTGCTGTCGAAACACTGTGAATCGGCATCCTTTGCGGCAGCTGCAGTGTCAACAGGCTGTGCAAAGGTTTGGGACAAACTCGTTCTCACCACAAAGAGAGATGATGATGATTGCGCTTGTAGTAGACGTCGTCGTGGGGAATCATGAATCCACCGAGTCGAAGGTTTCTTCTCTTCATGATCATGTGCTTTTGGTGGTTTCCACATCCCATGAGCAGACGGCAACTCATAGTCCATCAGCTCATCATCCACCACAATTTGGGTTGATAGTGTCGTCAACACAGGGTAAAAAGCGAGTAAGTGCTCAGGCAAGGAAACGATGATTCTAATTCGAACCAAACAAAGAGGCACAACCATAAGGTTGAACTTGTTTGGACAAACCGTGACAAACCATGACAAACCGAATAAGTGATCCACGTGGGATTGGCAAATAGATTCACCATTGATCTTTCAGAACGGCGAATGTCAGCAACGCATTTTGTTCACCTTCACTGCTCTGCTATGGATTTGAGTAGCAAAAGCAACCATTTACGAATGCGCATGTGTTTCACATGCAATGCCCCAAGACACTAGGTGTTCACACAAGTGTCATCCCACACCCTGCACTTCAGCAAGGCAGCCAAAATGCGGGAGCAAGCACGTCACTTAGACAAGTCTCTTGCAGACATCCTGCTCGAGCTTCAGCTCCCCAGGTAGGAACCAAAGGGGCTTAGCCGCTGCGATGCACTTTTCTGTTGCGTAGCGACGAAGGCGCCACACCTCACGAAAAGAAACACATAGAAAAACACCACAAACCCTCAACTCACACAGGTCGTCAAAGTTTCAATTTCACATCCCTCAATTCAAAACCCACTGGGTTGAAAATTGCTTGAACCACTTTCTAGGCGCAAGTTTCAGCGGGCTCTCATCCAGCAGATTGAATGCGAAATATGATGCTACATTGGCAGCCTTGAGGTTCTTCATCTGAATGGCACTGGGCCTCCACAGGAGCTCATTCTCGGTGTCAGGAGCAATATCGAACTTGTCGTCGGACTGACCCTGCTGTACGGCAGCAGGCCGTGGGCAGGTGTGTCCACCTAAAGTATACTCGATCATTCCTTTCCGTTCCACCTCTTGCAGCGCGGATCTCAAAGTCATCACGGGACCGTCCGAGCCATCCTCCTCCCAAGGTTCATATGGGACACAAGTCAAAATCAAAGCAAGAAATTGGAGAACAGGGGCCCTGTTTGGCCAACAACTAGCTGATTATAGTTGATTCGGTCTGATGCAACTGAAACCATCATCCCTTTTGCATTATCTAGATTCATTTTGAAGGCTAGGTCCTCAAGGCATACCAGCGGCTCATCGTCAGTCCACGAGCACGGGATGCCTTTGTTCGGGCTGCTGGCGCTGAACTTGCGAGCCTTGTCCCCAATGAGCCACACCCCTGCACCGTGCATGATCAGAGGGGCCTCCCACGGCTTCAGGATTGTCGCCTCCTTGGCTAAGAGGTAGAGGGTAGGTCCTGGCCCCACAAGGAAAGTCGTGTTCTGCATACCAGGCATCTCAGTCAGGTTCTCTGCCCCACGCTTTGCCTGGAGCTTGTCCAGGCCAATCAAAGCCTTCAGACTTCACCCCTCAGCGGTCCCCTCAGCCTTTGCCACATCGGCTGATGGTGCCGGATTAGATGTGACTGGTCCACCGGCTGCCACTCCATTTGTTGACCATTGCTGGTCAAACTTCACAAGCAGCTCTCGCCATTCCGGGGCCCACACCGGGTCAGCAGCTTTTGGTTGTCAATCTGACATACCCGGAGGTTTGGCTTCTCAACCTTCTTGGGAAGATCTTCCCGCGCCACATCTTTCTTGTAGCGAGGTGTTTGGCGATCCATGGGGGCAGCCGATGTCTTCCAAGCCTTCCAGGATTTGTGTGGTTTATAGAAGGTTAACTTTTCACAACACGTACCAATATGTACAAACATGTGTTTTCACAGATGAACACGCTCAAGGAAATGTCGCCTGACTTAAAGCAACTTCTTAAAGTCACTTCTTCTTCAGCTTGTGTCTTGGCTGCATGGTTCCTTTTACTTGCAAGTCCATTACCTCTCTTCATAACAACTGTGTCACATGTCTAAAAAATACTTGTTCACTAGGTATCAGAAGTAAGAAGCCTAGGTAGCATCTGGATCAATATTATTTGCTTGGAAGACAAATAAATGTTTGTAAGTAATATGTGTCCAAGTAACATGTCGTAAAGTATTTGTCTACGTAGCATTTCTCTGAATATCGCCTCTCTAAGTAGCATCTCTCTAAGTAACATAAATCTAGGTAACAGTTGCAAGGAAATACATGTAGGTCACCTTGCTCTCAGTAGTAGGTGCTGCAAATCTGTGCAGCTTCTTACTGTTTGTGTCTTTGGTTACTTGTGTTTAGAACCAATCTGTATGTTTTTAGCAAAAACTAACTCTTGAGTCTTTGACAGGCTTTCAAGGTAGTGGATGTCACATGGCTTTGTCCTTTTCCAGTGAGCTGTTTGTGGTGGAGGCAATCTTAGTATTTTTCTTTAGTGCACCCAGCCCAGGAATGGAAAATGATATGATCTGCATGACGCCACCCTTGGGTGACAGAGATTTGATCATCTCTGGCACTTGGAGAGCTTGGGGCAATTGGGCCTGGTGGGTCTGGATTTTCCAAAGTGGATGGTGTGAATGGTATCCTGCAGATTGGTGTGTGAAAGGTTGGAACTCACCAAGGTGAACTTGAATCAGTTCACAAACTTTGTAGTATTGGCATGAAATAAATATGTTGAAATGATTCAAAAGGTAACCAACAGTATCATTCATGAAGTTAGGTTTATTACAAAGTATTTGCGCAACCAGACTTGCTGGAACCATCCAACAACAAAATCATATTTGTTCATCTATTGTTTGTATTGTTTTTGAAAAGTGAACCCAAAACACTAAGAAGGTGGTGCCACTTTGGTGCCACTTTCAAACAATGTTTTTCAATTCTATGGAAGGGTTGTCAAATCAATCAAAAGTGGCACCAAAGTGGCACCTGAATGTATACGAAATTTTTATATTTTCCATCAAAAATGAACAAGTTCATTTACAAAAAATATCAAAACAGCAGATTACATTCAAACATAGTCAGCTGTTTCTGTTCGGTTTTCTTTTGACATTTGTATTGATCCAAATGGCTCTGCCATGGGCCACCAAACAGTTTCATATTTGTGAAACTGATTCGATCTTCCAAGTGGTTATCAGTTTATGTCATTGCATGGTGATGTTTGGTTCTTGAGCCCCTTCAGGCAATGACAAATGACCATTACTTTATTTTTGTTGTAGTGGATTAAGTTTGATGGCCTTCTGACTTGGATTTTATATACAGTTCCTATGATTTGTCCTTAAGTAATGTAGTGGATTTTTTGTATTGTTTCTATGATGGCCTTCTTCAGCCTGGAAGGTGCTACCAACACATAAATAGACTCAGGCAACAAACAATAGTACAATAACACAACAGCACAATAGCAAATGGATTCACTACAACCATGCACAAACAACAGGTAGTACAGAAAGACTTTCTACCAAACAGAAATGTTTCATTGGAAAGTAACTGGTCATAGCCACTCATTGTAATTACAGGAATTATTGAAACTGATCGATATGGAAACCAAAAAACGATACAACAAGCTGGAAGAGTATGCGTAACAAAGTACCAAGAATAAGTATCACCAAACCAGCACTTTGGGTGAGCAATGACCAGCAGCAAGAAGAGACCTGCTTCAGCAACACATGCTTGGCCCAAGCCCAAAGAAGCAAAAACTGACAAGCCAGACGAAAGTGAAGGGGAGTAGGTAGAGAAGGAAACAAGAGAAAAGAAACCATATGAAAAAGAAGGTGATGCAAAAGAAAGTGATGCAAAGCCAGAGAAGGATGAAGATGCAAAGGAGGAGGAACCTGAAGATGATGAGTCAGCAAAAGGCAAAGACGAGACCAAAAACAAGCAAACCAAAGCAGCCAAGGGAAAAGCAAAAGCAAAAGCTAAGTCAAAGGCACTTGCAAAGCCGAAGCCTAAGGCAAAGAACAAAGGCAAGCCACACAAGGATGAGAACAAGAACAAAGGCAATAAAGATGTGAAGGAAGAACCAAAGAAGGAAGACTTGCTGTCCAAGACAGAAAAGTGGGCACATGGCTGCTTAGAAGAGAAGGGAGAGGGTGATGCTGCTTCAGAAGAGGAAGAAGAGCATGGAGAGAAGAGAAGCAGAGGTAAAGCAAAGAAGTTTAAGAAAATGCAAGATGCTGGTGCAATCCCAGACCACATCATGGAGCTCTTCAGTGGTGAAGCTGCAAAAGCTGGTGGCAGAAAGTACAAGACCGATCTGATCAACAAGCTTTTCAATCAGAATGGCAAAGGAAGCTGGGAAATGGATGCCACTGCTCCTTGGTTTGAAGCTTCAAAGACAGCCTACCACAAGAAGTTTGGGAAAGAAGAAAATATAGGAACACCCAGGGATGTGTTCCTGTTTCAAAGCTTCATGGGCAATGAAGCAGCTTTGGACAAAGCAATAGAGAATGGCTCAGTGCAACAGTGGGATGAAGCTGGCATCCTGTATTGTGGATATCGCAAGACAACTGCAGGAATAGAAAAGTCAAAGCGCGAGAGTGTAAAGACAGGTGGCGGTTCAGTGGATCTGAACCAGGAGCAGTACAAGCTGATGGGAAAGGCTTTCAAAACTATGAGTTGGTCTTTTGGAGACCTTACAATACAAGATGATTCCGGGGAAAGGTCTAGTTCCAGCAGCAATGTGAAGAAGCAGAAGAGTTTGGAGAATGTGGGGCTGACAAAGCCTATGATCGATCTCATCACAGATGCCAAAGGATCACAAGACAAGCTGCATGCATCTGCAATGAAGTTGCTCAACAAATGCAGCTCTCTGGCAGACAAGCAAGAGTTCAAGGCCACTGCGCTGGCCTTGAAAGACTTCAGCCACAAGAATGAACATGTGCTGACTTGGAAGGACCTTTTGCCTTCTGACTCAAAAGGCTGCTTTCTCTTTACCATTTGTAACATGTCACTAAATAACATTTTTGTTTGCAACCTTTGTCTAAGCAGCAGTTCTCTAAATAACATTTCTCTAGGCAGCATCTTTCTAAGCAACATGCACCTAGGTAACATTTGCCTGGAAATACATGTAGGTCACCTTTCTCTCTAAGTAAGCCTATGGCTAAATGGTTCTTTTCATTTTGCTGCAAACATGTCTTTGCTTGAGTGTTTGCAGGAGCTTCCTGGAGAAGAGGTCTTGACACCCACCAATTTTCACCAGTTCATGAAGCACCAAGCACAGGAAACAAGAAGGCTGAATGAAGAGGTGGAAAAGTTCAAGGCCTTGCTGAAAAGCAGGAAAGAACTGTAAGCAGTGTGACTGGGGCAGGTGTTTGCAAGTTCACCATAGCCACAGCCTACTTTTGGCAAAGCAGCTGTAGGGATGCTTCTCTCAGAAGCCTTGAAGTCACTGTAGGTACATTTGTTTCATTCCTGAAATTGCACAAGTGTTTCTTGTTTCAATGTTTGTAGCAAGCAGAGGGAAGATTGTGGCTGCTGTTTCTTCGAACAGCAAGGCAAGAAGAGCAAGTTCAAAAATGAGTTGAGCAACAGTGTGTTACTGCGCAAGAACTTTCTTTACTTTATGCGTGCGGCAGCAGGTGCACATGTGGCATGAAAAACCAGCTCAAGAACATGTTGGACAAAGCTTATCGCAATTGTGAATTGTTTGGTTGCTCAAAGTCACATTTGCAAAAACTAAGTAACATGCAAAGCACTAAGTAGCATGTGGTGCCATGTGAAGTTCATAACAAATAGATGCAGCTGGCAACAAAGCATTTGACAACAAAACACTTTTGTTTGATAATAGCTTTTCAAACACTGTCTTGCTCCATGGTTTTCTGGAGCAGCTGCCATGGCAAAGCCTCTTTTTAAAAAAGAGAAGGGGTGGCATCAAGCAAAGGATTGCTGCTTCTTCAAGGGAATGCATGCCAGAGGAAAAGACTTTTGTTCGACAGTAGCTTTTCAAATACTGTCTTGCTCTTTGGTTCTCTGGAGCAGCTGCCATGGCAGAGCCTCCTTTTAAAAAGAGAAGGGGTGGCGTCAAACAAAGGATGGCTGCTTCTTCAAGGGAATGCATGCCAGAGGAAAGTCAAATGACAAAGTCATATTTGGCTGATCACCTTCTGGAGAAATGGGCTTGGGGACAAAGGTCTCCACAAGAAGTTCAACAAGAAGCACAAATGGCTTGCAAGGACATTGAATGTTTAGGTGGCACACCTCCAAGAGATTTAGCCTTTCTGGCATCCTTGTGCACTTCAGGGCAATACAGCAACAAGATGCACAAAGAACTCTTGGCCTGGGCCAACAAGAAATGCAAGCAAATGGTACTTCCTTACTTTGTCAAAATGGATTTCAAGGAGCCGTACAAGAAACAGCTTCAAAGTATGCTGCTTCCTCATGAAATCTTCAGATGTCTATATCATGAGTACAAAGAAAGCTGGAAGCAAATTATTTTGTCTTCTTCAGCAAAATTGAAAGAGTTCTGGGAATTACAGACATCACACCCAGCATATTCTACAATGGCTGCGGTTGCTGACTTTGACAAGAAAATGGTACCCATCGCCTTTCATGGTGATGGGACACCAGTCATTGGCATTGGAAAAATATGGAGCAGGCAACTGACCATATTCAGTATGAACTCTTTGCTTGGTCTAGGAAGCACTAAGCAAATGCAAGTCCATATTTGGTCTTGCTTCGATGAAACTATGAGTGACCAGACTCTACCACAATTCTTCAGAATCTTGGGCTGGAGCTTGTCTTGGTTGCAATTGGGACAATGGCCACACAGGGATCACAATGGAAAACTGTATTCTGCCTCTTCCAAGGAAGGGTTGAGGGCATTGACACCCTTGGTTTCTGTGGAACTGTCTGGTCTCTTGTTGGTGATTGGGAATATCTGTCAGCAGTGTTGAAATTACCACACTACTCTTCCAAAGCAAGCCCCTGTAGTCTATGCAAATGCACAGGGGGGTCTGAAGGAACAAGCTGGAAGGATTGCAGGCCAACAGCAGCATGGATGGATCTTCAATGGACTCCCAAGGAGTGACTTGAAATGGTAAATGTTTCAAGCAATTTGTTTTCTTTTGTTTGCTTGTTGTTTTCTGGAGAAACTTTTCTTATGCTGTCCATGAGCTTTCCCTTGGAAGCCTGAGCCCCTTGTGCTTTTTCAGGTGGAAGAAGTGGGATGGCAAGAGTTCTTGCATCCTTTTTGAAACAGTTCCAAAGCTGACAGCTTGCAACACAAGCTACGACCTGATGCACTGCAAATTCTTAGGTTCTGACCAAGTGGTGTTTGGAAGCTGCGTGTACCTTCTTTGCTTTGCTATTTTGGACCAAACACCATTGCAGAATTTGCGAGAATGCTGGAACTTTATCTTGCAATACTACAAGGACCATCAAATTGTTGAGAGATATATAGAGGCATGACCAAATTGAGTCTCTTCATGAAAAAAAGGGTGGTCCAAAGCTGAAGGGCAGGGCTGCACAGGTGCAATACCTTGCAGCACCTCTTTGTGCTTTGTGGCAGAGCAAAATGAATCCACATGTGGAAGTTCACAGAAAGATTTTGACATTACTCAAAACAAGTGTGGAAATGAACAAATTGCTCCAAGCTACTCAGCACAAACTTGCTTTTGATCCTGAGGAAGCAGAAAGATTCAAGAAATGTGCATTTGCTGGCGCTCAAATTCACAGAGATTTGTCTCAGCACTTTGCAGAGGAAGAGAAGCCTCTATTTGCTGCCATTCCCAAAATCCATGCGACGTTGCATTGTGCTGTGGCTTCCTTCTACCTGAACCCTCGACTTACATGGTGCTTCAGACAAGAAGACAGCGTGAATGTGCGCAGAGTTTTGGCAAAAAGCTGCTGTAAAGGAATCAAGGGTCCTTTAGTCACTGCAAAGATGGTGGCCAAATTGAGGGTAGCCATGCACATCACTTTCTGTCAGGCATGAAAAAATGCCAAAGGGCACTGGAAAGGGTGGGAGACCTAAGTAACATGCAGCAGTGGTTTGCATGCTTAAAATTAAGTAACATGCAGCAGTTCCAGAGGGTTGTGTGTCGAAACTAAAGAACATGTTGGCAGCTGTGGGTGTGGCTTGCACGCTGAGAACTAAGTAACATGTAGCATTTCTTGCTTTTTAATAAAAACACCAAACAAGATGTTGTTTTTCACATGTACAGAAGGTGAACAAATTATAAAACAAATACATAAAATTTGAAATTTTTGCTATTTGAAAAAGCAAATTCCAAAGTTAGTTGAGCAACTAACCTTAAGTCTATTTTACTAAATAACCTCGCTTAGACTATTTACTTGATCTGACTAATAGTCAGATATCTGCCTCAAAACAGCAAACTAACTATTAGTCAGGAAATAGTCTTATCTGGTCTTAGAGGAAGGACACACAACTGGTCAAGCGAGGCCTTTGTGACGCCTGTCTTCGAGAAGGGATTCGGGGCCATGACCACCTCATGGCATATTCTTTCGAGCACAATAGCTGCTTCCACTCCTATGATAGCTTGTGCTTGTCAGCAATCGATGTGAATCGAAAGCTGCGCTTTTGCAAGCAGTGCTGCTACATCCCATAGACTGATATAATGTTCCTTGAATTTGAATGAAAACAACTTGGACGGATTGATGCAATCCCACAGGAATAGATGAACACCTTTCGTTAGGAGATGTAAACATGCCATGTTTGGTTCGTGCGGGGGTGTGAAATACAGTCACCATCGTTGACCATTTCGTTCGACCACAACATGTCATGCACACAATCGGAAGGGAACATCGTTCGAGTCGCTTGCATGTGTGCTGCACCCATCCAGGGTGTTTTTGGCCGGTTTTCGGAGGGATGACACGCACAAATCCGAAGTGTTGCGTCCCAGCTTCCTCGAGAGCACCAATTGAGAAATTTAGTGTACCAAGTTCATCGAAGCCGAACCTTGCCATGACGAACTCAGCAATCGCCAGAGCCGTGATTTGCTTGGGGTGAAGTCAGCCTTAGCTGACGGCATCCTTTAGCTTACAGTGCACGTTCGTAAGGACCCATTGGGTGCAACCAACCTTAGTTGGGGGCCTCAAATCCGTTGGTCATTGGCTCAAGGCTCAAGTCCGTGCGAGAAAAACGCGCGCGGGCGCCGGGGCGGTGGGCGAATCGGACGATCGCGTCCGAGGGTTCGCTATATAGGTTTGAGGTCTCATTCAATTTTGTTCAAGGTGCACGTTCTTTTGGGGAACAGTTCACGAGAGTTTTAACTTTCATAGGTGGTGGTGGTGGTGGTGGTTGGTGTTCGTGGTCGCTGGTGGGGTTATGGTGGCGGTTGTAGTAGTGGTTGTGGTTGTGGTGGTGGTTCGCGCCTGTGGGTGGTCTTGTGGTGGTGGTTGTAGTAGTAGTTGGTTGGTGTTGTGGCTGTTGCTGTTTTGGTTGTTGTTGTTGGTGTTGTGGCCGTGCAGCGGTGGCTGCTGCTGTGTGAGGGCGTGCTGTGAGTGTTGTGCTTGTGCCGGTGTACTCTGGCTGTTGCAAGGCGATGTGGGCTGCATAACTTGCACCGTTGAGCATCGAGAAATGTTTGAAGCCGCGCGTTTTGCGACATGTTTCCAAACACAACGTTTTTTATCGTTTCGGTTGCCTACGTTTGTCTCCAAAGCAGAAAAGATCGGTGTTCGCGAGGGCTTCTAGCCCTTCCATTTGCCTCCGCGGCCGGACCATCTTTGTCCTTCGGGCAGCCACCTTGCACGGCGGGGTCCCCCTGCGGGCCCGATTTAGGGGGCTATAGCGCCCGCAGTCGCTGACCTCCGAGAGGGGTCGGAGGCATTTAGTGGAGCGGTCGCGCGAAGTTACTTCCCCAACTGTCTTTAGAAGCTTTGAAGTGCACCCATCTTACTTACATCCCGACACCTCAAGAAACCCGCTCTTGGGTCACAAGTCAGAAGGCTCTCAGCCAGCGCCTTTGTGCTGGTGGAAAGTTGCAAGCGCTGGTGGAGATACCAGCATTGTCGCAAAAGTTCATGCTGCGCCGGAACTTCGCAAAGAGTCTGTCGAAAGACAAATACACCGAAAAGAGCGCCGTGATGTTCCCTATCCTCGGAACTTATATATGCTACGCATGATTGTCGTTTCCTGACATTGTATGGTGGTGAGTTTGGGCGAAGCAACAAGCATCGCTTGTTTTTGCTTGGGTATGTGCATTATATAGTTGTCACACCCACACCGGCCATGTTCTGTGGTGATTGGCCCTGAAGAAAGTTGTTCAGGATTCAGAAGACGCAATCCTTTTCGAAACCCCCAAGAGACCGCATGTACCCCGGCGGCGCGCGCTGTCTTAGCGGTGTCTTGGTAGATCCCACCTCGTAGGCGGAGGGGTCGAACCAAGCTATCCCTGAGAGAGGAGTGGAACCAGCAAGGGATGGAAGAGGAGTCGAGCCTAGCGGCAAAGTCGAACCCGGGGCCAAAACTTTCGCAATGTTTTTCCGCGAAAAAAATTTACGGTCACCCACGAATTAGAATCGCCAAAATCACGAAAGCTAGCGAAGCTAGCTGGAGTTACTCTTGCGATAGCAAGGTTTCTTTCGACCGGGTGCAAATCCTAACCCCTGATCTTTCAGGTCGAAGACCCCCCCCCCCCCCCCCTCCCCCCCTCTCCCCTCCTCCCCTCCCCTCTCCCCTCTCCCCCCTCTCCTCCTCCTTGTCTTCCTCCCACCTTCCCTCCCTCCCCCCTCCTCCCTCTTCGCAAGTTCGACTCCGTCCTGTCGTCGCTCTTTGGCATGCGGTTAGCGTTGCGTATCTTGCGGCCGCACTCGCTCACTCTCACTGTTTCACTGTCTCACTGTCTCACTGTCTCTCTCTCTCTCATCTCTCTCATCTCTTTCTCATCTCTCTCATCTCTTTCTCATCTCTCTCATCTCTCTCTCCTCTCTCTCTCTCTCTCCTCTCTGTCTCTCGTCTTTCCGTCTCTCTTCTCTCTCTTCTCTCGCAGGAGGATCCGGGCAAAGAGCCACATATAAAGGACTCTTCACCCCTGCCTCCAAAAAGAGCGCCGTGTTTTTTCCTACCTCGCTGCCCTCCACTTTCCCATTCTGGAGCGCTAGCTTTCGCCCCCCCCTTGGCCTCAAGTTTAAAGCATTTTCAAATTTTAAGGCAGATCTTTGGTATGTGATGGCAGCGTGACATAGCAGCGACATCGTCCACCGCTCACCGGAGTCCCTCAACAGGAACACGCCGGCCCCATTCTGCTCACTGCTCACGCTCATGTTCATCGGCTTGGACCGGGGTCGGCGGATTATGTTTGATTCATTATATACTATTTTTTTGACTACAGTTTGTTACATTCTTGTTGTGCACGATAGCTTTAGGAGATGGTCAGCATGCTGGTCGGTCGACAAGGGCACAAGGGAAGTTCCAAGCTTTGAGCCACCTCCTGCAATCACCCCATGTATGGCATATTTGTAGTTGGGGGCGGCTTCACGGTTTATATAGCATCCATGATCCATGGAGTGTTGGGTCATGTTTCGCCCATAGAACAGCCACGTAAGGATCATGAACTGCGTTTGGAATCGCACTCTTTGTCCTTCAATGAAGCCTTGAACGGAAGCGACGAGGACAAACAGTTCCTTTGTGTGCTTTAATTTTGCTGTTTGTCACTGCCTTGATTCAGAAACGACCTTCCCAATTTTAAACGCAATGCATTGGCAATGCAATATCCGACGCAGAGAAGGGTCCGAAAAACAGCGATTGCCCAGCGCACCTTCCGTGCAAATCGCATATAGCCAATCTCTGCAAGTGAAATTTCAGCCTGACGAGCGTTTGCGCTGATGGCAAGGAATCTACTCCGTGAGCCAGCCATGACAAGAATGCTCACGAACAGGCTGCTATGGGCCACCCGGCTTTGGCACTGTGCAGCGCTGCTGGTTGTTTTTGCTATGATAGACAAACTCAATAGATCAACACCTGCGGTTCCAAGAGAGGAGAGAGGAGATCCCTGTTTGCGTTTTTTTACCTGAGAAAGATGAACAATTTGAAATTCAGTTTGGACCATCTTGGGTGTTTCTTTCGTATATAGTTTGCTGGCAAATTTTCTGTTTCCATAGGTTCTTGTCAATGGTTCCTTCAGCCAAGTCGAGTTGTGTCCTTCAGAACCAAATGTATATTCTAGAGACGGATTGACTGTTCTAGGTCGAATGTTGCTGTGTTTCGGCTTAACTAGTTGGGTTTGCGAATGAGTGGCACTTGCAATACGTACCGCGTTGGTATTCGCGCCTCAAGGGACTCGCAAAGGACGCACTCCTTTGCTCTCCCCTCTGCACTGTCGACTCGTCCATCTCGCCACTCCCTAGCGGAGTGAGCTCTCCACTCCTCAAGGGCACGCCGCCCTTTGAGGGCACCGCGGTGTGTCTCCCGGCGCCAAACACCGCCTGCGCCGCAACGGTGTTTGGCACCTCCTCGGTGCTTCCTCGATGCTTCGCTCCTCGCGGCCACACGGGAGCGAGCGAGCTCGGTGGTGGTCGAAGGATGTCGAAGGGTGGAGTCCTGGGTCGAACCGAATGTGGTGAACCTGAGACGCTTGAGGACCTTCCGCGGTTCACGTCACTTCTCAGGCGACAACTCGTTCCACCAAGATCGGAGGGGCTCGAACCGGCACCTGTGTACGATGCCCGGTGATCACCTTCCTCTCATCGATATCTATTGTACGATGTCCGGTGTCACATGTGGTCGTATTCTTGTATTATATTGCTTTTTGCATTTGTATCACATTTTCCACCTGTACCATGTGTCTAATTGTTCTAGGTATCATTTTGAGTTTGACTTCGACTTCGGCTGGGGTGGCAGCAACTGGGATGGGGCTGGCCGTACCCTGGACACCGCTATGAAGCTCATGCACCGCTTGCGGCAAGCTGGAATCCGCGCACACTTTTGGATATGACTGCAGAAAGCAAAAAGGAGCATCGATCTTTTGGTCAGGACGAAGAATCCTCAGTTTTGTTTCAATGAGAGTTTAAACCTAGCAGTCAGCTGCTAATGAACATCAACGGTCGATCAATTGGTGTGCCATTGCAAATGAGTTTGGTTAATGAAAAACCCAACTCGCAGTTTCACCGGCAAGACAAAGGGCTATCAAGCAGATGATTGGCCTGAACCACAGAATATGGAATTTGATTGTTCCAGCACAGTTGCTAGTGATGCATTTAATTGTTTGCACATGGTTTGCATCATGCATTGTCATTGTCATTATGACCGTTATTATTACATCATCATCATCATCATCATCATCATCATCATCATCATCATCATCATCATCATCATCATCCTCATCCTCATCCTCATTTTCATCCTCATCGAATCCTCATCCTCATCCTCATCCTCATCCTCATCCTCATCCTATCAGCAGCATCATCATCGTAATCACCATCACCATCACCATCAGCTGTGTGCAATCGCACGAGATTGTCGCTTGAGGTTTTTTTAGCAACCCATCGCGGCCGATTTGCCATGCGGCTCAGAATTGGGGTTGAGGGAAAACCACCCACCCCGAGATATAAGTTTTCAGACTAAACACAAAACATAGAGGCCGTAGGAAACTCAATCAAGTCGAAGAAATCCTATCCAAACGAGTTGGGAGCAGAGTTCTTCTCAGGTCTTTGGAAGCGACAAGAAGCGGAATTGTTGGCCCCGAGGCCTCAAAAGGGCTGGCGTGCACCGTCCCCTGAAGCCCCCAGTCATCGAAAGTGGCAGATGTTTTGCAATCTTTTGCAAGTATTTTGGAGGTCAACGCAGATCTCCGGCAGGTTAACACAGATCTCTGGCAGGCGCACTGTCAATCCTTGCGGAAAATCTTCAGACAACATCTCTCCCCACATCGTGTTTGGTTGGGACTGAAACGTTCCTCCGCGCCAGTCTGACAACATCGGCTGGAGTTGCAAGGAAAAGCAATCGCCCAACAGAGTTCGATGGACAAAGTGTTTCAGACCCCGCTTTGACCAAAGATCCAACGTCCCAACGTTCGCGTCCATAGATCACGCAATGCATGATGGCAGGTGCAGCGGATTCGTGCGGCCGTTTCGATGACGGGCCACGGGTTCGGGTTCATGTTCATGGGAGGCATAACGAACTGAACATGGGGGGCGTCGGTCCACACGGCAATTGGTTAGCGGGAAGTCTTCACTAAAAAAAGAAAAGCCGTGGCACAGCTGTTGAAAGTCATTCCGAGTGTCCAGTTGCATGTGCTTCAGAACTGCCGCAACCGCGCCTCTCGTCAGCAAGGCCATGGCTTTGGCCTTTGGCACCATCGCTCGGTCGCGGAACCCAGAGCTGTTTTCCCAAGAGGGGGCTGGATGGGCTGGTGTTCTTGCGTATCAGACCCAAAACAAGACCCCAAACAAGCAATGCCCAAACAAGGGGGGCAGATCTTCGCAACCCGAGATCGATATCGATCATTGGTTCGGCCTGATGGAACGTGGAATCACACGACCGACCTGGTCGGTCAACGCGTTCCGTGTCTCTCCGCCACTCTTGGCGTCTCCGTGTTCCTGTCAAAGTGGTTGTTGTTTCCAAAAAGACACACCGGAATAACGTGAACAAAGCTCGTTTTGGATGCTCCACGATCGGTGGGTATTTGGCACTGGATTCTCCGCCGGCGTTTGTCTTGCATCTGAACCGAGGGTCGTTTTCTATTTGGCAGGTTGGGACTCAGGAGGATTTCGTCAAGAGATCGCAGTCAGGCTGCAGTCATGTCCTTCCGTTCCTGTTTCGGAACCGGAGTATGGATCGGAACAAGACTTCCTGGTGCCATAGTGCCATCACCCCAGAGAGCATGGAACACTGAAAATTCACCGCGGACCGTTGTGTCTATGCTCAGGCCTCCTATCTTGGAAGGAGTGCCGGCGGGGATGGTTGGTGATGAGTCATGAAGGTGTCCATCAGAGTTTGTACTAAGTTGAATCAAACAGAGGCCCCCCAGGTCCCAGGTAGAAGAAGGCCTCAACTTCACCAAATGGGGAGTTTCAAGTTTAATATCTTTTTGGTGATTGTGTGGAGCCTCCCACTCTTCCTAGCCATCAGGTTTTTTTTCTTGACAGACTTCAAGTAGATTTGTTTAGGATGTCCATCATATACAGCTTTGATTTCTTTCTTTCTAAGTATTCTGTTCACTATTCGGTCTCCCTTTTCTTCATGTTATATATTTTCTCAATTTAGCAGGTTTGACCTGCTGACCTGTAGAGAGACCCTTTGTTCCATCCGACCTTCCGACGGACGGCCGCCCTTTCAGCAGCAGCTGTACCTTAGCCTTACGACTCCTTCGGTTCAGCAGCAGCAGCTGTACCTGGCCGAAGCTGTCGAGAAAGAACTGTTTGGCCGGCGGAAGCAGCCGTTGAGAGGGGGTCTTTTTTGGCAGACGCATCCAGTTGGGGTGTAATTCGTCAGCGAAAGTGATTCTTTCTAAGCGATTCTACGTGTAAGAACCTAACCGATATAACCGATATATAAACACTGTCTACCATGGTGTCGAGTTGGTGGTCACCCTTTAGTCAGCAATTGATTGCTGGAAGCTGATGCAAATCATCAGCTATCTACCGTGACATGGGAGGGACATACCTTAATTTAATCCGTGAGTCGACCGTGATTTGGGGTCCGGCCACCGGTGCACCACCGGTCCTGGCATCCCGGTGGCCGCACGGCAACCGTCCGCGCTCAGGGGCGATGCGCGCCGGACGAAGGCGGCGTCCTTTTGGGGCGAGCCTCGCGCCCGGTGGCACATTCAGAGCAATTTGAGAAGGTAGCGGATGGGCCCTAGGGCCCCTAGGGTCTGAGTGGTGTCAATCATTATGATAACATAACGAATATTGTATCGTCAAACACCATCATGTTTAGCTGAGTGGGAATAATGCCACTGTTGGACAAGGAACATCATCTAAAACTCAAAGGTGTATTTGTGCGCTACTACAGTCTGCTACAGTGCAGGACTGCTCGGCTCAGTTTTGGTCCGATCGAAGGTTTTTTGTGTTTGTTGCTTTGAGGGGCAAAGAACCTTCCCCATGTGTAATTAGAGAAAAAGACACCAATTGAATGAATTCACGATAATCCATCTGTCAGGTTTCCTCACAAGATTTCCGCATTTGGTATGCTTGGCAATTTGCGACCACTTAGCTCACCAAGCAAAGCCCAGCCTGTGGTGGTTTCTCTGAAAAGATGTGAAAGTGTATCATAGGCCGGGAGTCAATATCTTGGATGCTTTGCCCGAATTGACTACTGTCCGCACCCACAATTTTGTTCGGTAAGATATGGGAAAATAGAAGAGAAACAGCGGAGCATGAATGCTTCAATTGAAGAGTTCATTGCGGATCTACCAGCACCATCCAATTGGCGTTTGATGGACTACCCTACGCATCCCTACGCTACTTAAGGACCGACATTGGACACCCCTTGAATGGTCCAGGTATATTTACGTAGTACTACTCTTACTTGTATCTTCAGTGCTGTGCTTTGGTAAGTTGCCCAACCAAGGTTCCAGCCCAAGATTGCTTCGCTTGGGTGGGGTCCTAAAAACTGTCGCCTTCCTTTCAGCGGCCCTAACTCACAAGTTCTGTTGACTTTCTATGAGGTGCTTTTCAACATCTCTCAATTGCTTGAGACTCCTGGACGAACGGTGACCAACCAATCAAAGTACTTTGAGCATTGACTGCAAACAAAGCTCCAACTACCCCAAAGAAAGCAGGGGCTGGCGGATACTTATTATCCGGTTCATCAGGTCAACAAACCGCCGGCGTCTTCGCAGGCGGATGCGAAGGCAGGTCCGTGGGACTGGTCGGCCGTACCGCACCGACCCCCAAACGGATCATCCCGTTTGGATCCGTTTGGATCATCGCCGCTGAGCCAAAATGGAACGGTTGTCTATGGCGTTCCATTGGGTGAGACCCCCAACACCCTTTAGAAGAAGGAACATGATGAAAATGGCATCAACAGAGAAACATCCGCACCGATGCGCGCTCGATGTGTGCGCTCGACCTGGAGGTTGCTAGCTAGCAGGTACTGGTAACGGTGGGCTGGTCCTGGTGATCTTTTGGAGATGTGTCGAGTCGATGGTTGTTCTTGCAGATAAGAACCTCTGGTGCCAGATGCATGTGTTGTTGGTTCCGTTTTGTTTGTTTGTGTGTTTGTTTGTTTGTTTGTTTGTTTGTTTGTTTGTTTGTTTGTGTGTGTGTGTGTGTGTTCTAAATGAGTTAAAATTGCGCACACTTTGACGAATACCCCCGTTCTTTTCCCACCAAGTTCTTTCGTTGGTGCTGCACTGCGCTGAACGAGAAGGTGAAGACGAGAAGGTGCGGCACAGATGGGGAGCAAGATGTAGGAACCTGACCGAACGTGCCACACAACCATGAAATCGATGAACAGCGCTCGGAAACGACCGCTCGGGACAGGGGAATCTTGACCCGGGCCCTTAAAGCGCAAGCCCTTAGGGAACTAGAAGATGCTCCAGATGAGCCTAGGAGTGTCCGGACGCTACGAACAGGGCGCTCCTGGCCTTACGAACGGAACAAGAAGCTACTAGGGGCTCCTGGCATCGCTACTAGGAGCGTCCGGACGCTACTAGAAGATGCTCCAGATGAATAGCCAGAGATTGGATGAGTCCCTGGGCCTCTTCGGGTTTCACATCCGGAGTGTCGAGCAAGATGCAACCATTCGACAGCCACTGAGCTGGTTGTGCAGTCGACAAAACTTAACTTCGCCAACGGGCAGGGCCTGGGTTTGTTGATACCGCGTGCCGGGCTGGTGTTCCTGTCCTTGTTGTCAACGTGCAAGTCAACCCTACGTACTACTTGGTACTCTTTGTTGTGTTTGTTTCGTTTTCACCAGAATTGGAGCAGAGACAGACAAGGCAGGAAGGCAAAAGGGTACCTGTTCCACCAGCTGTTTCCGCGTCGGTAAAGAGTTGCATCCCTTTTGAGAACCCTCTTCTCTCAGCCAGAAGAGTTGGTTCAGGCACCGAGCTTTATAATGAAAACTTCGTCGTTGCTTCAGGCACCAGATGCCTACTGGGACATCGATTTGCCGAAACTCTCGATGTTTTTTTGTGAAAATCGCGGGGCCAGCGCCAGCGCCAGATCAACCACCTGCTTGGGCATCTAGATTCAAGATTCATAGATCCAGAGTAGGCGGGATCTTCTATTTGGGACCCATCCTCTCGGCATACATTGATGCCATGGCCCTACATGACAACCTCTGCAGCACAGTTCACAGCTTTGAAGATTGATATACATGTCTTCAGAGGCTGCAGGATCACGCGGATGATCGCGCGGGTCAAGGACGTTCTAAATTGCAAAGTGCATTGATGCTGTTGATAGACAAGTTCTGAGTCTAACTCACGGCGACCATATTGCAAGTTGTGAGTATTCATTGGTCTCCTGTCCTTAGGCCCCACCTTCACGAGGTGTTTCCTGGTGACAACAGATGCCCAACTCCTTCTCAGGACCCTGCCCAAAACTATCCAAAACTTCTGTTTCGGGGCCTGGTAGGGGCACCAATCGGTTCCCGATGGAATTTCAAGAGCTCCAAGAGACTTGGTGGCCACACACGACTTGCAAACAAGAACAAGTTAGGGACTCGTGGGACTTGACCTTCCGCCCGAATCCTCACGTCCGACCACGGGGCGCCCAGGAACTCGAACCAGGGACATTCATGGTTGGTTTCAGCAGGTACCCAAAACCGCCAAACAACCAAAGTGCAGCTCGATCAGGGTGAGGTTTCTATTTTCTCCAAAACCCTGAACGGATGTTCTCCTATTCCGGAGTATCTTGGACTTTCGCGGATAGAATTCGAGCCTATATTTCTTCCGTGTCATTCTGCGGGGCATATACACAAGGTTTCAGTTTCATCCTTGGCGCACCTGAAGTTGCAATCCAGAGGACTTGGCCCTGTGTCCCATGTACAATAATCAAGAGCCTTGTCGCAGTTGTCGTTGTAACCCACTCATGCAGTTAATGCCAGCTCTCAGGATCATTCTCGCCCCGCCCTAACAGTTTCAGAAGAGCTGATGATTGCCTTTTCCAGGGCCGTGTCCCTAGATGCCAGGAGACCCCACTTTGGGTGCAGCCCATGCCCATGTCGGGAGACTCAGCGGCTGGATGTCTCTTGCAGCTTTGCCCCACAAAGCGCTTAGAAAGCACGTCTCCAAAGTGCTGGAAATCAGTGGAGCAGTGCTGGACGGGGAGGTTTGTGTGCAACTTTGCTGCAAATCTGTGTTTGCGTGCTTTGCTACACTGTATGGTGATTGTGTAGGGATCTGGGAACATTGCTCGACTCACTTGGATTAACCCAAGGTGAACCCATTGAACAGCTGCGCTTTCAGTGATATTTTCCATATATCACGAAAGGTAGCTTGAGCTACCTGAGTTCTCCTTGCTTTAGCAAAAATGTATTACAATCAGGAGTTGGGATTGTGCATTGAGTTTGGTCCTGCAAGAAATGATTCTGTTCGTCGGGGGGGCCCCCCCTGGATCAAATCCTCCCGGCGCCGGTTCACGCCGTCATGGATACTTGTGATTGCCTGCTACCTTTCGTTCACCCCCTCCTCTCTCAAGTTTCCCAATCTTGTCGTCCCCACCACAGTGGTAATTCCACATGGTTGATGCGCCAGGGGTGGTGATTCTGCCCGGGTTCCTCAGTTGACGTGGAACGGTCGTTCCTGTGTGCGCATTGCCATGGGCAGGTTGTTTAACTAACATGCCACCCAACTACTTTGAGCAACTGGACAGTCTGTGTTTGCCTTGAAAATTTTGTTCTCTCCTTGTCTAAAGTCTAAAGCAACCGTTGCGATCCATTGCGGACATTGGTTTATTTTTTGTTCAGCATAAACATCAAGACATCGTTGTTGTTTTTTAAATGTTGTTGGTGAAACAGTGTTGCCCGCCAAATGATTGATTTTATTTGTGTTCCAGTTCCCGAACACCCTGGCAAAACATGTTGCGATATGTTGCGATGTGAAAAAAAACGTATGACCTCCTCTTCCGAACCATGCGCCCACTTGCGACTGGATCGGTCCACTAGGACAATTGATTTCATCCGGTCTTCAGGATTAGAGTCAAAAGGACTAGATCAACGATGAACCGTCAATCTAGTTTGGCTGACGCAACGTTTCATGAAGATGTTTGGGAAAATTATATAACATAAATAAACTAAAATGTAACAAAGATAAATATAAACATAAACTATCTAATATAGTTATTCTGAAACACTGATTGTGGAACATCTCGAAAACCAAAAGACAATTGGATGTTGTTATGACAAATTCCACCGTTCTGACCATGCTACAGATAATCCCTCGACATCAATATTGTACTGGTTGTGTGAACAAATGAGCCAGACAAAAACGGTACCCGGTAACCTTTGTGTGGCACCACGTTCCTGCTGATCAGATCCACCAAGAGTTAAATATGTTTATTACATATATATATATATATAACCCGACAGTAAGTACATTGAGTCTAAACATGATTGAAAACCATGTGAATGTTTTCTACAGTGACCGTCCTACAGTCCTCCCTACAGGGCACCCAAAACTTTCCTAGGGCATTTAGGCGTGCATGGAAGCTAGATTCGCCAAGTAGTCTCTCTGGCAAAATACATACCCCGCTGAAGACTAACATTGACCCTGAAAACCTCCATGAAAAACCTTTGGAAAACCGCCTTCCAGGGTGCCATTCTCAGGCTCCATGTTAGTTTCCGGGCATGCAAGACTAATGAACACTTACCCGGACTTGATCTCTGATGAACATGAACCCTGTTTGTCAGAGGGGTACACCTTGTGGACGCGAGGCCTTCAGTTGCCTCCGGCAACGTGTGAAGCGACTGGATGTGCACGAGAGAGGGGGGAACCGGGAACCCATGGAAACCCACTTAATTTGTGCGGCGAGTTTGTGGTGAACATCAAGGTTCCGTAGAAGTGTGCTGTTGTTGCCAGAGGTTCTATTTTGCAAATTCTACATTTCTTTGTGGAACAAGATAGAGGAACTTTCCGGGTTGGAACAAAAATTTGACGATGTTTCTTTCCGATGCCGATACACCATGCCCGGGTCCTTTCCACATGAACGGAGAGGTTGCTTTACTTCTTCTTTGAGGAAGGGAATAGGATCGAATAAAAGAATTCGGGAGGAGAAGATATCGAAAAAGGTTCTGGAATTTGGACTTCTAACAGGGAACTGACCAGAGATTCTATCTCGTGACGGTAGATCAACTCTTCTTTCCGGAGACCGGTCGAATCGGTCGAATCTGCCTTACCCAGCGCTCCTTGAGCGATCACTCTGAGCCCGGCCTAAAGGCTGAGAACTGGATCGATTTAAATCAAAACATCTTCTGATCATCCATTCAGTGGCACTCCTTGACGGGTGTGGGGTGATTTTGGCACCTCAAAATGGTAGCCGGGCCTGTTTGGTTGTTTTCCTCTTCATGGCCATGCAATGGCACAGTGCTCATCACCAATCCAGGTCTACCTTCAGACCCGGGTCGCACAAAAAAGGACCGTCTCGGTGACCTGGCACCCTCGAAGATTCAACTGCACTCGTTCCATGCGAAAGTCCCCCTCACGGAAAAAGAGACGTTCCGTCCCGAGAGACGTTCCGTTCCCGTCGAACCGGGGGAACTGCCCTCGTTCCGGGCGCCGCGCCCCGGTTCCGTCGCACCGGGATCCCCGTCGCGAGCGTCGTTCGCGACGTCGGAAGGTCTTCGTTGGGTGGACCTGAGAAGACGCGTGCGCGGCTGGTCCTGAAGGCATGCAGCCAAGAGGACATGGTTGGGCCGAAGTGGACATGGGGAACTGGGGTGACCGGTTTGGACCTATTCCAACCGTGCAGAACTGCGGAACTGCGCATGACTACCAATGCGGGCGGCCACGGCAGGAGTGTTCCAAGGACCAAGAGTTGCTTTGTTTGGACGGTCAGCCATGGATGAGTCGGCAGGTCTGTTCTGTGTCCACCTTTGTTTGGATTCTTTGGGAGTGCGTCCATATACAAATCAAAGTCAAAAGACCTGTCAGGATATGGCAAGGCTTTTGTCAAATCCCGAAGATATATGAATTTATTTTTGCACCTGACCACGCAAAGCTACCACTTGAGACCTGGGGAGTGTTTTTTTTTGGAGGATTTGTTTTTTGCTTATTTGTCAGAGTTGTAACTACAACTGGTTAGTTGGCTGGGTTTCATGACATATTCTGGAGGTAGTTGCACATGCCTATCTTAGGGGCCCTAGCTTGTGAAAAAAAACATCTCATCCTCCTCCCGTCTCAAGATCCCAAGAACCTCCGAGACATTCTGCTTTGTGACAGTGGACCAACACCGCTCGGACGATCAACCTTTGGAGACTGGACAGACATGCACGGTCGACCGCAGACCTGAGGTCACAGGTCGACATCTACGTCGTACGTGACAGCGTGTCAAAACTCGGGAACGCAAGAGGCTCCAGACGGTGATCATCGCCTAAATTGACCGAAATGGACAACTGAACTTGTAGTTGACTGAACACTTGGGTCATTAGACTCTGGTTTGTCTCGTCCAGATTCATCATGCACGAAAAACACAAAAAACCACATCTTGCTCCATCCCATCGTCCAATCCCTCAATCAGGCAATCAGGCAATCCCCTTTCAGGAGCCCTTCCAAAAAGCTACGAAAGGGACGCTACGAACGCAACCCAAAAACCATCGCAACGAACGGAAGCGATCGGACGCTGACTCGGACCTCCTGGCCGCTATACCCAACGGAACCGATCGGACCTGCCGGACCTGCCGCGTCTGTTCTGCTGCGTCCGGCCGAGCACCGGGCCAGGCCACCGATCACCAGAGCGACACCGTGCGCTCGGAGGAGCTGAAGCGCCTTCTGCTGGAGGTCGCGAACTCGAACTCGCTCGGTCGGCGGCGGTGTAACTCATGCGAAAACAAACCGGGGGGGGAACATTGGGGCAGATCCGGCAACGTGATGTTTGTGTATCTTGTGGCCTGAAAAACCGGTTTAGGCAAGTTAGGTAGGCGTTCAGGAACTGAGGTTTGGGATTTGTTTAAGGTCCCGATATCGAGTTTCTTGAGTATCTGGAACCCTGAGGCCCTGGATTTTGGAGGGTGTTTGCTTTTCATCACCCAACTCAGAAGCCACATAAATGGACATCGCTGACATCCCCCCCAGGCGACCCTGCCGATCCGATCACCAAGCCCGGACCGTACTCTGCAGGTCAGGGACGCGCGAGATGGCAGGCGCTTTGGACGTCCCATCCGTGGTGGCTGCAGGGTGGAGAACGCAAGAGGACTCGACTTAAACAGTGACCAGCCGCCGGGGGGGTTTGGTCTGGAGGGGGGTCCCCGAAAAAGTCACCTGCCATATGTTTGATTCACAGCACCTGTGAAGGGTAGATAATTACATGCAGATATCAAAGGACAGGGTGTATTTTTCATTTGGACAGCAGGACGGTGGTCATGGGTTCTGCTGTTCCTGTTGTTATATGTTTTTATTTTTTTAATGTTTTGTTTATCCCCATCGGTGTGGGGACTTTTGCACTTGAAAATTGGTCCGGATTTGTCAACAACATGTACCAGATCTGGAAAATATAGAGAGAACACCTGTATATACCTGTATGTATGATAGTGCTCAGAAATGTGGATTTGCCATATTTGTTTGATGAATTCGAAGGCAGAACCCCGGCATCGGAGAGTCAGTCGAAGCGGCTCACCTCACCCTGTGCTCCCGGGATCTCGCGAGTACGGTGAGTGTTTTGGCATCTGTTGACACATGTTTTGGACCATTGTTGTTTTAGCGCGATAACCAAACCGATACCAAACGATACCTGGAGCGACACCGAAGTCCAGTCCTAGCCACCTTTTCATGTGTACGTAGGGCCACAGTCACTAACGCTACGTGGCATCGTTTCCTCATGTCACGATGCCACGTAGCAAAGAGCTTGTCGAAGGCCTTTGCAATTTGTTGAAATCATGGCTTTCATTTGGGAGCCTTCTGAGAGGAACCACAAAATATCCATTGAGTTGTGTTTTGAACAACGTGGGACTCTGTGGATCGATATGGAACTTTGAAGAGCGATACCATGGCCACAGAATGACTAGCAAGTTCAGCCGCCGCACATGTTCAAACATCGGTTGAATCGGTTGGTAGATGTTGATCACCAAGCAAGCTGCTGCAAAGCACCTGGTGAAATGCGGCAAATTTGTCTCGTCTTGGGTGATAAGAGCTGCTTTCATTTGGTCTGGCAAGCACGAGGTGATCTCCACCTATCGATAGAAAGATCCGGCAGTTCTTAACATACCATATTACGTGTAGGCCTAGGGGACCCCCCCCGCCACCCGCCTCCACCAGTGGTTTGAGTCAACCAAAACCAGTCGAAGAACACGGCGGCCAGGTGGCTCTTGCCCAAGTTGCGGGAACGGCCCGTCTTCCAGAATGGCCTCGTGGCTTTCAAGTGCCTGGTGGTGCGCAAAGCAAAGCAGCCGACGGACCGGGAGGAGGAGAGGAGCACGGATCAGCCAGGAGCCACAAGTAGCTTCACTGGAGCAGTTGGTCGGGAGCACACCACCCAGAAAGATAAAGACAGCTCAGCAAGGTGATTTAGTAAAAACAACAACATATTAAATATCAGTTGGCCGAATCCCTTCTCCCATTCAAAAACATCAGCCCAGAAAAACATTCTGCAAAACACAGCCCTCAAGAATTGATTTCTTCACACAAGCAGGGCTGTTGAGTTCAGGAGAACGAACTCTCCTGACTTCCCCAAAGTGGTGAGGTACTTCAACGGGTGCTGCAGTCGGAGGCCGTGATGGACTGGCCGCAGCAAGGGCCCTCAGGCGATTTCGCCATGGTACAAGGAGTTTCTGCCTGTCACACTGCTCAAGGAGTCCTGTCACACACTGCTCAAGGAGTTTCTGCCTGGATGTCCCCATTCGATTTGCTGTAGATAGGCGTTGTGGAGATCAGCAGATGACCCACATGGCACTCAATTAGGGACATCTTGGAACCCCAAAGATCTACATATCGACCTGAGCTGAAGTACATCCAGTGACAGCATGACAGCCCATGACAGCTCCACTGCTTCACATTATTTTTCGGCTGAAGCAACTTAAGGCCTTACACTGAAGACCGTTCGATCAGGCCCCACGAACGTTGGAATTCGACGATGCCATCCTCAGACTCCTCGGACATGCGCTCCCAAACGGGTCTCGATTGGTCAAAGGAGGTGAAAAAGGAGCGCAATCTTGCCACGGAATCCAAAGCCTCTCCCCACGCTAACTGTCAAGCCCGAGGCCACCAGAGGCCACCGGAGGGGATGTCCGTTCTGCCCATTCGTGAATTCCGCCCTCGCCGCGAAGTGTAGTACGTAGAGGGGGGACTGACTAATTCACCATGGACAGTGGCGACCAGTGGTGCCTTGAACTTTGGGATTACACCATTATCTAGATAAATACAGTAGATGATGTATATACATAGTATTGTGTATTTTACAGTGTAGTACATATATTATATAACTACACAATTATACACAGTAGATATAGATCTAGATCGAGAGTGGTGCCCAAAGAAAATACAGAGTGGAGAAGTCACCGCTTGTCTCATTTTTCGTGGACGGTTGAGGCTCATTTGAAGTGGACGGAGGTTCTTCCACCTCCTTTGGCTTCGCTCTGAGGCTGAGTTCATTCCTCCAGAGCTTCATTGAGCACTGGGCACAGGTGGGATGGGGAAAGAAGGATTCTTTCATGGTAGCTGTGAATCCAAAGTATACAAACAACTAGTATACACGTTACCATTGGATCCTATGGGTATCAAAAGAAAGGTACGAACGAAACCATGGTATAAGTCAGTGCCAGACTCAGCCTGCACCAGACTGTCAGGTTCATGTATGTCCATTCGATAAATGTGCAATGGTTCATGTTCTTGCATTTAGGGTTGCTTGGCTCTGTCCCATGTTGCTTTAATGATTCATGTGCAGCTGGCTGCTTTGTATTTGTTTGTGTTATCTAAACTCTGTTTACTAGATAGCACAAAGGGAAACTACGTAGATGAAAGTGCAGTGCTCTTTGATATGGCTGTATCACTATCGATCAACAACTGTTCAGCCAGAAATATGGAAACCATATGGAAACCATGCTTTCACCATCCGAACGACGATCCAACCCATTCGTTGGGGCGGGAGTTCTTGAGATCCACGGCTGGACGTGCCGTGCTTTCGCGCATCCCGAAGCTGGGCCGCCTCTTGAGGATTGGTTTTGATATCCTCAGGGTCGACCCAAAACCATATGAGTTGAACAAATTAACCCGGCATGTAATCTGTATTAAGTAAGGAAGGTTCCCAGATGTTTTTTTCAGCTCAGATTATAATGATATTGATATTATTATAATATGTTGTGTTTTATAATTATCATTACTCATACACTGACTCACCATGGTATATAATATACGTGACCTTGTGACTGCGTGACCGGTGACCTCGGTCGTAGGACGTCACAGGTTTGAAGGATGCAGGATCCATTGTCATTAGAGGGGTTCAAATTAAAAGCCAGGTCATGGATGGTACTGTAACTTCCATGATCTTGCATGTTTGAACATTCCTTTCAGTCAAGGTTGACTGCAGTAGGGGAAAAGCTCAACCTGTAACTTTTTGTTCAGCCCCACAGGGTAGATCTCAGAGTGAGCAGTACCAGAGTTTATAGCACTTTTCCAAGCTCACAAGCTCTCAGGGTTTGCTCCCTGAAAACTGGGTTGACAGCGAGATGCCGGGATCAGCGCTGCGGGTTTGCTGGGCGGGCTCCGGCGAAGTGGTCAGTGAATTCGGTGCGGCGGAGTTTCGCACCATGCTGGAGGAACATGGCAACAGCGCCTTTGGCTAGTTCTGAGCTCAAGGCGGCTTGTTGTTTTCCCTCCTTAATGCATCAAAATTGGACATTTGCATATGAGAAAGAAAGTCTATGGGACATCTCCTGTTGATCTTTGCTTAGTTTGCTTTGGCAGGAAATCATATGCACATTTGTGTGGGTTTTGCTCAAGCAAATCTAAGGTGTTGGCGCTTTGAAGCTGGAACTCACATCACGTCACCTTGGCCCCCGAGGAACCGGTTCCTGCGCCTTTTGCATCAGGAAGTCGCATGCAGAGATGCCTGATGATGAGCTGCTGGCGCCATTGGAGTTGCATTTGGTGGCTTTGCCCCTTTGCCCGCGAGACCAAGAGCAGGATGATCAGTTCCGCGTGTGAGAAGGTTGTAAAGAAGACGTGGAGAAGAGCCTGGAGCGACCGCAAGATCCCAACATTGCCAATGATTCTGGTTGGACTGCTTTGCACGCAGCAGCCAAGTCAGGTATTATGTAGTCCAGACGTCGTGGCCTTGTTGTTAGAGGCTCGAGCCTTTCACAATCGAACGACACAAGACACTTGCGCTACTCCTTTGCTTTTGGCCGTTGCAGATGACCACGAGGAAGTGGTGCGTTTGTTGTTAGGTGCTGGTGCTTCTCCAGATCTTACTCTAGCAAAAACCGGCACAGCTCCTTTGCATTTCGCAGCTGAGAACGGGCAGCTTGAATTGGTGCGCTGGGAAGCTGGCGCCAGGTATGCCTCGAAGCGACACTGGTACAAGTGGTGGGCTTGTTGTTGGAAGCTGAAGCCTTTGCAGATGTGGCGAAAAACCTGGCAGCGGCCTAACTCCTTTGCATTTGGCGTCTAGGAAAGGCGAGCTGGAAGTGGTCCGCTTGTTGTTAAGTGCTAGGGCATCATGTGATAATACCACAGTTCCTGATGGCTCAACTCCTTGGGATTTAGCTGCCCTGAATGGCCATGGGAGAGTGACTCCTTTGTTGCGCGATTCGGGTGTCAAGAGAGCGCGGAGAGACGGGATGTGAGATGGCTTGCAACTCGCAACAGCTGAGTGCAGCAAGAAAACCAGCGGATTTGTGGACCGCAAGAAAGTGCCAGGGAAACTGCAAGGATGAAGCTTTTTCAAGGGTCCTTGTTGATCCTTTCTAGGATGCATGACATTTTGACATTGTGCACATTGACAAAAACTGTGCAGGGTTGGCTGGATGTGGGTTGGGACCCGAAGGGACCATTTTACACGGACTATTCTGGAAGGAGCTTCAAATTCACCAGGTGTTTGCACCCGCACGTTTACACCGGAGTAGTTGGAAGTAACTTTGAAGCAACTTGGTTTCATTCTTTTGAGAACTGCCTTGAACTGAGTTGTGTAGTTCAATAGAAGTTTCACTAGACTATATTTATAAACAATGTATAAATTGCACATACGGTATATACTCTTTGATATATAATAGATATAGGCAGTCCGATCAGCTCGGAATTCGCCCACCCTATATATAATAGACCCTTCGTTGCCACAAGGCTGAGGGTGGAGGTGCTCATGCTCAGGCGGGTGGGGTAGCCATTCGACGAACACCGCCGCCATTGGGGAGTAAGGAAGAAGGAGTTGGTCTGAAAATACCAGGACCTTCAAGGGGTGTCCTGTTTGGAGATCCCAGATAGTAGTGGGCCAGGCGACGCCTTTGAAGGTGCTGGTATGTACCGCAATAAATATTAGAGCATCCGAAACTCTGGAAACTGATCTAGGGGCCAACCCCGACTTTTGGCATTGGGGACCCCGTTGAGTCGATGGGGTGGACGAGACGGGTTTTTCGTGTGGAAACCATAGAGCCTGTCATGCAAGAAAACGTGTTCCCAAATGTTTTTTACAGTAAATCTTTGCTTTGACGGTTTCTTCAACCATATCTCTTCAGCCTTTCCCCAATCCGTCTCTTGTTCTTGTACAAGGAGCCCCATCCCGCCAGACGGTAGCAGCACAGCATACAGCAGCTGTTCAGCCGCTCAGATAGCAACGACATGTGACAGTTCGCGTCGCGATCTCCACAAACTCTTTCATGCTTCTTCGGTCCATCTTGTTCGCAGGTCTCAGAAAGTTTGCATACCTTGATATAGAAAACCAGACGAACCCCCTTGCAAGCCCGGGTTCATTGATATTTTGATTAGATGGTATTAGATGGCAGACATTTTCCACGGGTTCATTCTCCACTTCGTTCATGATTGTTGGGGTCATACTGCGCTCGCTTCTATATGACAATGACTTCTGGAGCATTTGTGGCACTAGAGCATGCGGTTCTTGGAAGCGAACGGTGCTGCTCAGCTCAGCAGTGCTCAGTTTTTCCTCGCGCACAGGGCACTGCATATCGCACAGGCCCATCTTTCGGAAGCACGGCGCGTGTGCACCAGCGCGGGTGCACCGCCGCGCGCCGGCGAGCGGCCAGTTGCTGGTGGAGTACGCTCGTGTGGTGCAGTCCAAGATGGAGCTCATGAGCCGTGATGGAGCCGAATCAGGTGGGGAAGCGGTTTCTTGAAAGGTCTCAGCTGAACAGAGGGTTTTTGGGGGATGGTATATAGGATGATGATTACCCCTTTGACACCTCTTAGGTTTTGTAGTCAACTTGTTGGATTGATCATGGTTGGTCTAATGCCACCTTTTGTGTGTTTCTCTTTGCCTATGTTCACATATTTTTGACCTTCCCAAGGGGTTAGCGTCCTTGTCCGACCCACAGTTTTGTTTGTTTGCAGATTGTGTTGTTTGTTGATGTTGATGTCGTTTCGCGTATTGGTTGTGTGTTGTCCTCCTTCCACATGCTGTTTCTTGTGTGATGTGTGTTGAACTGAGTTGGTTTAGGGCCGGGACAAACATGATGATTCTGTGTGTGTACCATCGCTTGATACATGATCGAACATATAGTGTGATAAACAATCATGATCATACGTGTATATTGTATATTGTAGAAATAGTATCGTAGACAACTGATAGATATGTCAGACATTTTTAACTTCATGTTGATACTATCTGAGAGAACAGGCTGCCGTTTGTTTCGGAAGCCATGCTTGGTCCGACTGGATCCGGCACACCCCGGCCCCTGGCTGACCTGGCTGACTGGTCCAGTCCGAGTGGATCCCAGTGGGTGTTCGGACCGGCTGGGCGACCGAAACGACCGACTGGTGCGACGAAGCTTCGGAATGAGGGAATGGATCCGGAATGGGCTCCATGGAGGTCATCTAAGGTCATCCGATGTTCCCGGATTCGCCCAGCTAAGACACCCGTTCTAAGGCACGTGATCGCCCAGCCAAAAGAAATGTGATCCCAAAAAGAAGCGATGGGTCTGCATTCTCCAAATCCAGGGGGACCCTCTTTGGCCTCCAGATACGGTCCCAGATTCGCGAGGCGAAGTGCAAAGTTGGGCGTCCCAACTGGGTTGTTTTTGGGAAATGTGTAGAGTCTGTCGACCGGAGTGGCTGTATACAGCAGGCGGCTGTGGGAAGTTCAGCGGGACATTTACCTTTAGCGCCTTGGCCGTGGTGAATGGCAGCACATACATTTGGAGCGGTCTGTTTTTCAAGGGCCATCCTCAAGAAGTATAAAACACAGTTAATTGCCTGCACTTCCAAAGGAGTGTTGATTTTTTTAAAAAAATCTAAGTGAGTGGATCATGGGCGCTCTCGCAGTGAGTGTGATCATGGAAGTGCCTGGATTTGGAGCAGAGACCTGACAGTGGTCGACCATCCATTTGGAGCAGAGGCAGAGACCTGTCATTTTCAATATGTCATCTCCAGAAGCTCAAACGCACAAGGAGATCCAGTTGAAGCTACTACAAATCACTGATTTTTTTTCAAGTAAGGAGAGGCCATGATTTCCACATAGCCACACGTACCGTGTTGCAAGACCTGCCTCCCGCTTGCCTCCAAGAGTGGTGAAACCTTACGGACACTGTTTGCTGTAAAAATTAGTCATGCATTCGGCGTATTCCTAGCTGGTCATGCAAGTCTGAGCTGCCAGGGCATCACTACTTATACAAAGGAACACATTCAAAGGGCCATAAAGAGTCTATAGGTGTCGTTCATGAGTGGAGTCTTTGCCTAGGGTAGGGTCAGCAATGATGTGCGATGCGTGTTTTGATGATGTAGTTGTCTCCTATTTGTCTCTTTGTCCCTTATTTGCATTTGTTTGTCTTTGTTTGTCTCTTATGTGTCTCTTCAATGTTGGAATGCATGAACACCCTTAGCCTCGTTTGTCTTCTATATATTGGTCTCTTAAATGGTCCTTTGATCTTCCACCGGGCCTTTTGGGGAACAAAAGGGCTCACAGGCGGCTCGGCTCGGACGCGGCCGAGGCCGTTGCGTCGCTGAGCCCAGCGACCTCTTGCAGGCGAGGTGGAGGGAGGAGGAGACCGTTTCACCCGCGGCGTTCCTCCGCGGCGGAGAGGAGCGATCCGGGGATGAACGAGATCCGGAGATATTAAAGATGTGGTTGGAGAAGCTGTGGACAAGCGTTTCTGAGATAGTATAGGTGAAGATGTCATTCCTAGCTCAGCTGTTCCATGTCGCAGTGATGTTTTTTCCCATCCAGTGAGTGGATGTGACAGGGGCACCCCTGCCCTATCCTGCCCTCCAAGAAGCACTCCACTCACTTAGACAGTAAAAACACTCATAAAGACAAGTCCTTTGGCACTGCTGGCCTGATGTTTTTGTTCTTTAGGACCTCTTTGTCTCAAACTCTCAGAACATAATGTCGCACTTTGTTGGTTTGCGCCAACAAATTCTCCCTCTTTTTGCCTCCAGCGTCGCTGCTCCGCAGCAAAAAATGGAGACCGTGTGACCCTGGAAGTCTGAGAAGCGAGTGCTCCCACCGGACTCAACCTCTTGGGGCCTTCTGTGCCGCACCGGTGTGCTTCAGTATTTGACCGGACCTCTTTACATGCCGACCACATGCCTCTGAATTGACCGTTCACCGGGTGGAGACGGTGGAGCCTAAGCTCAGCCAGGCCTTGGCCTTGCTCCTGAGCTTCTCAGAGAAGTTGATGCCCTTGGCTCACCTCTTGGTGAACCAGGCGGGAGACCTGACGGACCTTTCCCGCCGCCTTGTTCCGACCTTTCACGACTTGGCCACCCGACTTGGCCGACGTCGAGACATGAAGTGGCCATGTCGGTTCCGTGTTTGAAAGGTGTGGCCGATGTGAACAGAGTCTCTTTTGCTTGAGACTCTGAAGATGACTGTTCACCTCCTGTTCAAGACAGAAATCACAAGTATTACGGACCAGCAATGTGGCATCCCTTAAAGCCTTAGCACTAAACCTTTGCAATGCTGGTGTTGGTGATCTTCACCAAAATTGTTCATGCTGCATCTAAATTTGGAGTTCCCCACTATCCAGACCTGCTAGTTGCCACTTGAATGATCCTCGGACGTGGTCTTCAGCCATCTCCAGTTTGCAGGAAAGCCAACTGTATCCCAACGCAGACTATTCTGTTCGCTTGGTTGCGGTGCACCTGAAGCTAAGATTCTGACTGGAAACAAAGCACCTTTTGTAATGTTAGGTCCCTGGACGGCTGAACTGGGCTGCCCATATCAGGTAGTAACGTCACTGGACACATCACCAACCCTACCGGCTCCTTGCGCACCCAACCTGAGGTAAGGCGAGCCCGGGCCCTGTCGTTCTTTTCCTTTTGGAAGTTGAAGTCATCTACGGAATTCGGGTCTACTAGTGAATTCATGAAAAAAGACTCAAGCAAGACACAAGAACTGTCAGGAATATAGTTAATTCCTTCTCCTTCTATAGTGAATTCATGAATTCTGGGAATGACCGAATCTCCAGGACTGGCAGGACCAGTCGCCCTACGCACGGCTCTACTTGGGGGTGCGCACCGGTATCATCGATCGGGCGGGAGAGCGGTGGGCGGGAGAGTCGGTGAGTCGGTTTCTAAGGGTGTTGGTCCAGGCTCTCAATCCGATACTTAAGGGATATTCTAGAGACAATGGATCCGCTACACCAGATTAACTACTGCAAAAAACGGGTCAAATGCTTGACATTCTGTCCATCAACCCGATGCACTGTGGCTCTAATAGCGAACCATGACATAGCATGAGTGCCTACAGCCACCAACCTTCTTCATGTCTGTTTGGTGCGAGTTTTGGCGGGCACGAAGAACTGAGCAACACATGGGTTCTTTCGCATGTTGATTCATCCAGGATGCTTGGTATCGTCAATGTGTACTGGTGCGTAGCATAGCTGACTGCGCACGCTCATCCCTGCGCAGCTGACTCTGCGCAGCACATAGGTGCTAGTGTTGAGTGGTGCTGCATTCTCGCATTTGTGGAGGATGCTACTAGGAGCAAAGGGCATCGCTACTAGTAGCAAAAACGCTACTAGCGGCTCCTGGTCGTACTACTAGGAGCAAGTAGCTTCTATTTATTGTTTCTACTAGGGTTTCGGTTTGGTACAGAGGCCTCAAATCTTACATCCCTGCTGGGTGTGAGCCTTCAGGCCACGGCAGTTCTCCTGGACGAGGTGCGCAGCCCCGCTGGGCTCGTCAAATTGATTCTGTGGTTCTTCTGGGAGAACCATTTGGTAGTGGAAGCTTCATGTATCTTCATGTCATGTTTTTTCTTATCTACTAGGTGTTCTATGAGAACATCTAAGGCAGAACCATCTCATATCCCATGTCAGACTGACCTATTTCCTTGCCTGTCAAACCCACGTGCTCGCGTGCCGCGTGCACTTCGGAGCTCCACTTCCAGGCCTGGCAGCTGCTGTGTGCCGTGTCCGTGGGGCTGCTCCGTGGGGCTGCGGGGTTCCGCGAGAGAGGGAACGGGTTTTGTTCGTCCGATGACACCGGAACTGAGCATGGTGAAACCACTTTAGATAGATCATGTATTTTTCTGATTGAATAGGCCAATAGGCGAAGCAATATAGCGTGAGTTGAGACATGTTGGAGATATTCGGCATCATTCGGCTCTTGGCCAATCTTTGTCCGTACACTGCTACAGGACCACCACTGACCGGGCAGTTGTTTTGGATGACACCCACCAGTCGCAGCTACAGGGATCTCAGCAACTTACTTATCACAGATGATATTTAAACGTAGTTTGAACACTTGACTGTCCTCAATCCTCAATGTGCGCTCTTAAAAGTCTTAGTCCCTTAAAGGTTTAAAAGGGATTTCTGACTAAACCACGAAGCAGGTTAAACCCGAAACGCAAAGGACCGAGCTGGAGGGTCCAGAACGACAGATCCATGGTGTGTACCACCACCCACGCACCCACGCACCCACGCACCCACGCACCCACCCAACGTTGGTTTGTTCACCAAAGACAAAGCATTGCCGATTTGGTGGAAATGTTGCAAACAGATGGGACTGTTCCACGCTCCAGAGACCACAAGCACCAACCGTCCAACCGCAGTGCCAACATGTGCCAACCGACCATCATGATCTCCGACCAAGCCAGCAAGCCGTGACGTCACTAATCTGTGAGGTCTTTGTCCGCGACCTTCTTTGGCAAGTGGGGAGCCTCGCCATCGGATGAAGTCTTCCTAAGCAGAACTTAGAAGGGAAGATTGCTTGATGCCAAGCACTGAAATACTACAGTGGTTTCAGAGTAGATGGCACAGACCTCAGGATGTCCTGGGCAGATGGGGGTCCACTACTGAACCACCGGCATTGGGGTCTGTGCCACCCACTCTCAATCCACTGAAATACGCGCTGCGCGCAATTTGGGCACCTAGTCGCAGGGAGAGAGGAGACAGAGCATCGACATCCACATTGGTTGGAAGGCTATAGATATTCCACCTGCAGGTCTCGTTGACCATGCAAACCAGGCAAGTCTGGGGTGAATTCCTGGAGACTGCTACCGCTACTTGTCCAGTCTAAAGCAAGTGATGCATCAGGATCAGGCAGAAGCGTAGCAGAGGAGGACGCTCAATTTTGTCAACAGTTTCCTTCTCCCATATATGACGAAATCGGCTATAGGTCCGCACCCCGACTTTTGGTGCAGGTTTGGTGTGCTGAAATTCTGAAAGCACGGATGCTGAACCTACCACACCACACAGAAGTTGTTTTGGATGGCAAGACAAGCACCTAGTCGGGGATCCACCTGTTGACCATCACAAGGAGGGGGCCACACTCCCTGTCAACCCCTCTAACAAGAACGCTTCTTCAAGGCTCACTATGTTCACTGCATGGAAAACGCGCACAGATACTGGCAATGCACAGGTTTGGCAGCAGTTCAATTGAATTTCAGATCACTTCAGGGCAATGGATGCCTTGAACCACGGGATTTTGGAGCCCGTGGAATCGGGTTGTTTCCCACGCGAGACTTTCCCCACGCTTCCAGGTCCACGCTGCGGCGAAGTTCGGTGCGAGGCGCGGCAAGGAACCCCATTTGGGCTCTGGTCCAGCGTGTTGGTCGAGCGATAGACGTTTTGATACGTTTTGTACCGTTTTGTTGTTGATGTTGTTGACACCCTGATTGGATCTGATTGGCGAGTTCAAGAGCAGAAGACTTGACTAGTCCTTCGGGGTCAGTAGGTCACCAAAGGACGTCCTACTCATGACTCAGGACTACTCTATTGTGGACCTCGACGAACGGAAACACCGTGCTCCACTGTCCTGCACGGGTGTGTCGTTCCTGCGTTCCTGCGTGGCAGGGACCAAGCAGAGCCGCCTTGGTCCGGAGATCCCAGCACTGAAGGATGCTGAACACGGACCTTGCAGATCCCTGACCAGACCGAAAGCTCATCAGATGTGCGACAGGTCACGAAAAGCGCGACAGGTCACACCATTTGGGAAGTCATGACGTGAGATGCGCCGATGCGATGGATGTCCATCGAGCTTTTGTTTCTTTTTTGCTATCCAATTGAAACCGACTGTATGAGGGCCATAGAGCAGCATGTAGAGTAGATACAGTTGACTGAATTTTTGGAGAGGACTTGCGTGGTTCAATCTGTTTGGAGTTTGCGAGAGAATATCATGGAACCTGTCATGCTTTGCAGAGGAAGTTGGTCTTGGACCTGTTGAAGGTTCTATGATCATGCAGACGGGGAAGTGTTGAAATAATAGCATACAACGATATACAACGTATTCCAGAGCAGCCCGATGTCATATACCCATAGAATGTGTGTGTGTCCATCAAGTTCAATCAAACTGAACAGGATCTTACCAATTCATCAATCAATGTATTCGTCTCCACGCCGTTTTGCCAATTGCTCCTATTTCCGACAGCTGGGCTTCAGTCTTGGGCGTCCTGTTTTGGTGCTTCAAAACCCAGCCCAACCCCAACCAAAACGCCGATCCGAAAGACGGGGCGGACACGAAAGACGGGGCAGAATGTTGATCAGTGATGAGGTTGGAGTTAGCGCTCCACCTGCTGCAAGCACAGCCAGGATGGCTCAGGAACTTTTGGGCTCTCAGGTTGGGCATGTGACCAACAGGTGGGATATGCAATCTGCAGTTCTGCTACTCAACACCATCGTGTGCATTGATGCGCGTGGTGCTACGGCCCTTGGTGGCCCTTCAGGAGTTCACCTGTGAAGGACATGTGCTGTTATCAAAGCTGAACACCGAACTGGGTTTGTGGGCGAACACCTGAGTTTTGAGAGGCCAGAACTGGATCTACAAGACCTGCCTGATGAAAACAGGCTCTTTGATATGATGTTTATGGCCCGCGGTTCTCTAGAAAGGGCCGGTTTGCTCAAGACCACCTCCAAGTACTCGTAGTTAGAGGTGACCCTGGTCCCAGCCGGCCCAAAGAAATCCGAATATATTGGTAGGTGCCTGCAGTTGTCCAGCTCAGTCCATTCACAATGATTCACAATCCATATCGTAAACGTGGCACCATCATTGACCCATCTTCCAGATGAGTTTCCTCCACATCTGGAGAGCCCGCCCCACTTCCATAGGCAGTTGGCGTTATATTATAGCATTTAGATACACTTTAAAAGGTACACTGTGCACTAAGCATGGACATGATTCATTTGCCGCTTGGCACTTGGAGCTTGCTCTAAATATCGGTCCCTCCGCCCTTAGGCCGCGCTTTGTGAAGTTCCACAGCTCCATGGGCCGCTTGGGCGAACGATGGAACCGCCTCAGGAGCTCAGAGAGACACCAGGGAGAAGAGCCGCGAAGCGAACGGAACATCCAGGGGAGGCTGAGCCGCGTAGCACGCGGTCATGACCAACGTAACACGCGTGATGCGAGGTCTGGCCGAAGTGTTCGGCGAGAGGATGGTTTTTGTGGGCGTCGAGACAAAAATTCCCTGTTGAACGACGGGGTGAATCCTAAATCATGTTTGCGTCCCTGCTGGGTCCTTAGTCAATAGGTGGCATATGAATGGTGGCATTGATGCGCAAATTGGTTCCACACTCGTATTAGATATTCTTAGCAGAACTACAGTAAGTTCTTTGGACATCTAAAAGTTTTTAAAAGCATGGTCGGTCTCACGGAAACTGAAGCGGTAGCTCACCATCCAGAAAGTTCGACATGTCGGCTCTGAATCAATCATCCCCAATGTCCACTGACTCTCCAATAAGACCCGTATTCAAACGAAGGATCAGCACTCCACACGCGCCAATTGAGTCTTTGGGTGCCCAGGCACGACGTGAGGTATGGAGAAGTCGCATCCGGAAGTGACTAAGTCGGGGCCATGGTGTTCACCCACTCTTCAGGAGGACCAATACACGTGGACCATGCACGGTGTGTTGGGGAATTCCTGGATTTGACCAGTTCGATAGCGGCGGTTCCGTGGGTCCACCGAGGCGAAGTGATTTCCACCTGTTGGGGCGCCAGGGGGGGGGGGGCACCGGGGAAACCCGGTTTACGCCGGGCACAGACGATGATGATTCCACCCGGATGATGTGATGATTCACGTAAAACGAGGATAGGGATCGGAGAGGGAGTGGTGTAGCAAGAAATTCATATAGACATCACAGAGGAAGGATAGTCAACAGGCCCTAAAATGCTTCATCACAGCAGATCTTGGATCTTTAAAATATGTATGCAGAATTCTTTGCCCTTGACACGTTTTTCCAAGAAGACTCTGCATCTTCGTGCTCAATCAGAGTCCATTCAGTTCAAAAGAGAACTCAATAGAAAGCTCACTCCAAAGAACCGGAAGTGGATGGCATGGCTCCTTGCATGACCATGTTTCCTTTACGAACAGGGGGGGCTTCCACCTTCCGAACGTGACTCGAAGTGTCTACGCCATCTCAGCCATGGACAGGACCGACAGACCGGAACTCCACCGGACAGACCAGTGTCGTTCGCCTTGCGAGACGCTCCAGACCTGTCGTCACTCCGAGAGTCCAGATGGATCTCCGCAAGCTGCTCCGTGCATCAAGGCCACCAACTCCGGGCCTGGGGCTTCCAGGAGTTCGCAGCGTTTGGAGCTGAGCGGTGGAGAACCGCCGTGCCGCCGTTCCGCCGTGCGCGCGAGTGAACACGTGCGGCCGACGTGCGACAGGTCGATGGTGCGTCACTTGGACGACCGATCGCAGTGACCGTAGGTCAATGCGTCTCGCAGCGCTCTGCCATGCGGAATACGTAGTAGGGTTCTGAAGTTCAGGTCAGATATCTCTTTAGGGTGTCAAGTATACTGTATCCATTATGTGTTGCTTTACCGCGGTGGGTGTGTTGAATTGGGGGATGCCACTGGTTTAAGCGGATCGAGGCGGATCGGATTGCGGATCGCTGCTTTTCGTTTGGGCCCTGTGATGACGCGAGCTTCCTGCTTGACTACCAACGCTATAGGTGTGTGTGTGTGTGTGCGATTTTTAACTGAAGCATTGGGAGAAATGAGCAGGAAAAAATCGAATCAGCCAGGTGGTTGGAATTGCTGGATGAGGATCACAGTGCCAGAATCTCTATAACAACCTGTATGTTCCCTTAGTGACAGCAGATCCTTTGGATTCTTTGGATTTGTTGACCTTCAATCCACAAATGGCACATTTTGCCGAGGCCATATGTGATTCCCACGGTGCCGCAGGCAGGTGAAAACCCGGACCTCGGGACCGGCGAGTGGCATAGGGACTGGTGGCACAGAGCAATGGGTCATTTTGATGGGTCTTGTAATGTCTTGTATATATAGAATATAGATATGTATAGTATAGAATCTCTACATATCGTTGCAATAGCGAGGGCACCCCAGCAATCATCCAGTCAGTATTTGCTCATCTTGCTGATCCATTTGCGCAGGCACCACGCATTCTCCAACAACTAGATTTTGACTGAAGAGGCTAGTACATTTGGTCGCCAGTGTTTACAGGCAAAAGACAATGTCGTCATTTTTTTCGAGTGGTTGCTACCCTGCCTTGAGGGGAAGGCTGCGGAAAGTCGTCTCTTTTTCGCAAACACAAGCTAACTCTGTAGGTTGGAAAGGGACCTACTTTTAGGTTGTATGCTGGGAAGGTGTTTTGACGCTGTACTGGCAACTCATAAGGGGTTAATAATGTCTGCTGGAGCAATGAGTTTCTTATTCTGTAGTGGGTCCTGCAAGCAGTTCACAAGGAATTTTCCACATACATGCGAGACAAGTACAGGAAGCAACACAGTCATTTTCCAGGCTTGCCAGTGCAGTTCGCAATGGAACACCTGTCGACTTGGACAGATTACGCCAAGATAGCGAGAGCTACTGGGAGAGCTTTTGTGGGTCTTATTTCCAGTACAGGAAGAGGTGCCCTCGTTGCAGGGTGTTGCTGCCAGATGTTTGTGGTAGTGCGCGCTTTGCTGGTACCGCTTTTCTGCCACTGTCTAGGCTTGGCATAGTTTGGGGTCTGGGGTGTGCAGTTTTGGAAACAGCGTTGCCGTGGTGATTTGGCGGTGTCAAGGGATGACTGAGGGATGACTTTGTCAGGTTCCTGTGTCTTTTTACATCTTTTTACCATGCACGTATACTCAGCTGAGCTGACAAAGGAGGTGTGCAAACTACCTCAAAATTAATGCGGCTAAGTCATGAGGATTTGCCCTACGTCCAAAAAGTTGTATGTCTACATGACTTAGACCTTTCCTTGGGAAAGTTGTATGTCACTTCAACGCACTTGGTCTAAGTATACTGTATTTGGGCATGACATTGTTGGGTGCTGCTTCAGAATGTCATCCACATGTGAAAGTGACACATGTTGTATAAGGAACACGCTGTTCGATATCGGATGCCCTGCCTGTTTCGGACTCTGCGTACCGGTGACTTGGACAATACATGGGAAAATCATGTACGTGCACATACCCCAGGGCTCCAAGTACCTTCTGAGGTGTTTAGAGTGCCATTTTCGGGCTCCAAGTACCTTCTGAGGTGTTTGGGGTGCAATGTTTGGG
>CAXAMN010014335.1:1159413-1178466 GCA_963970005.1 Durusdinium trenchii
TTTTTTGTGGCAGAGGGTCACCGGGTAGCACTTTTGGATGCCAACTGGAGACCCTGGCAACACCCTGGCACGAACTCAGACCCACAAGCAAACCCGAAAACCACAAGACCCACGACCATGTCAACATGCCCTCAGCATGGCATGAAAACAAACGATTGAACTGTCATGGCGGGGATCACTCGAACCAACATATTTTTTGCATGCAGGCGTGAAGTAGGGAGTGGGGTGTGTCAGATCAAAGCTATAGTTGAAGTACCTATCGGGCCACTGGGTCCTATGCGAGACCGAGTTGGGAGAAGCCACTGAACCCCCCAAAAAGGTGTTTTTTTGTGGATCTACGCGCCCATTGCTTTGCTACGGGTTTGGCTGCAGCTTCGCGATGTCTTTATTCATTGCCTGACTGTCGCAGGCCAGTGCTGAAGGAGTTTACCCACCAAGACCATCCAAAACCTGTTTCCACATTTTGTTTCCCACATCTTTGATCATTTTTGTGCGGTCCGCGCGGAGCCAGAAAAAATATCCTACTAGTGCACCTCTCCCAAAAAAAAACCGTTCAATTCAGGAGCGAAAACAAAAAACGAAACAACATGCCTTGGCGTGAATGTTCACTGAGGTTATTTGTCCATCAGTGTTTTAGCCTATTGGGCCTTTGGGAATCAGCTCACTGGCTACCTGCCGACGGATCTCCAGCCGTATACCTCGGCCCCTGGGACAAGAGCTGAAGGATGCCCTGCGTGCCGAAGGTTTTGAAGACGTCTTGGAACGAGTCGGTGGATGAACATGTTGGACACTGTCAAACAATTGTTTGTTCATTGCATGCAAAGATATCCGCTGCGTTTTGCTTGCCTCCAAAGTGCTGGGACTGCGCTTGGTAGTTCCCTCAAAGAAAGAAGTTACCCTAGAAGAATAGATACACAAGTAAATCCCTAATGACGATAATATTTATAGAACAGTGAATCCCATTCAAATAGTCTTGAAAACTGCGTTCCATCTCTTTCAGAGGGAACAAACACATTCTACAAAACCGAAACCTTCAACAACATTCAGTGTAGGTTTTGCCAGAGCTGAAGGGCTGGAAATTGAAAAGAGATGCCGCCATGGACGTTTTGATCTGCCAAAGAGAAACACACGAGTCCAAGCTTGTTTAAATAGGGACATCCCCAAGCAATGGGCAAACATGGGTAGAGTATGGTAGACCGGTCTATTTTCCTTCTATCGCGGGGGGTCGTTGCCTGGCCCAATCGATGCCTCACCCAATCCCCCACGTTGGGAGGACATTGTGTCCCGTTCCACCACGCCTGCGTGAAAATGCGTGAAACATGTCCTAAACTCCTAAACGTGCATCGCATGAGGTGGCCTTCCAGTTGGTCCTGAACATTTTGTTGATCCTCAGTATGATCAGTTTGGGCGCTATTTATATCCAAGCCGGCTTCAATTTGGTGGAGGACTGGCCAAAATGAGAGAGAATACAATAACAACAGCGAAACTATCGGAATTCGATTCCCCAGATCATCCAGGAGTGTTTGCTCAGTTCGGATCATATTTGTTTTGGCAAGGGCCTCGTTTTGGAACGCGAATTCAGTTCGTTTCGGAACGCGGATTCAGATCGTTTTGGAACGCGGTTCCCGGTTTGTTTCTGGGGATTGGTTTCTGGCGAGTGGTTTCTGGGGAGTGGTTCCTGGGAAGTGGTTTCTGGGGAGGCAAAACCAAAACAGATCCTAAGGACGTGAAACCGTAAGTCAAGCCCAAAGAAAGCCTAAAGCAGCAAAGCCCCAAGCCAATCCCAAGCAGACCCTAAAAGAAGTGAAACCGTATGTGTAACCCCAGACAGCCTAAAGGAGCGAAGTCCGAAGGCAAACCAAAAGAGACCCTACAGAAGTGAAGCCCCAGGCAAAACCAACAGAGACCCTAAAGACATGAAGCCGTAAGTCAAACCCAAAGACATCCTAAAGGAGCGACCAAAACAGACCCTAAAGGATCGAAACCCCAAGCAAAACCAACAGAGACCCTAAAGACGTGAAGCCCTAAGTCAAAGCCAAAGACATCCTAAAACAGCAAAACCCTAAGCCAAACCCAAAGAGACCCTAAAGACGTGAAGCCCTAAGTCAACCCAAAGAGACCCTGAAGAAGCCTGATTGCTCCGCTGCCAGATTGGTGATTTTTGTGGAAAAAGAGCCGAAGTATGCTGGCTTGGGCTAGTTGTAATCGGTCTGTGTTCCAAAATGATCCGCAAAATGCTATAAGACTGCAGGTTTGGAGACTTTTTGCTGAGTCTGTGTTCCAAAATGATCTGTGTTCCCCCAACTTTCCACCAACCTCATAAACATTCATAAACAAAAATAAATAGCGATCCAAGTCTAAGTGTGCTGAAGCTTCTGGTTGTTCCTTTCATCTAATTATTCTTCTAGACACTACGGAACCAACATGGCACAAGCGCCAAGATCACAACATAGTTTGGTTGAACCGAAAAACGATCCTCAGCTCGCGCGGGTTCCGCGTGTTTTCTGTTTTTTTCTCTTTTAAGTGGCATATCAGTTGGGAAGACTTAAAGTGACGTCTCCATTCAGTGTTTTATTTGCCAAGAAAAGTCACACTTTCCGTCAACTCAAGAAGACATTAAACATGCTGCAAACGACTGCAGCGTGATTGCTTTTCTTTCGCCCATGGCCGCCAAGCAAGCCAAAGGAACACATGGCCTCAAACTAACCGGTTTCTGGTCAGTCAGACCCTGGCAGGACATGTTGCCCTGTTTGTCCTCGAAGACCTACCTGTCACGTTTCCTGCTCTTGCGCTTGCCCTGGGTGGCCTTTGCCACCTTCCTGGCAGTTTCTCAGCCGCAGCGTGGACGGGTAGGCGGTGTGTGGAGTACACCGATCGGGTGGGATGGGGGATGGGTGAGGTGCAGTTCCAAGGAGTTTTGCCTCTGGAAAGAAGACCTTCATTTGATTGGGGTGAGTCACTTTTTTTTTTGTCACTCAATGATGAATTCTTGGAATTGCACCAGTTTATATATAATATTATAAATATATATATATATATATTGAAAACACTGCCTGTGCCATGAACCCAACCAACAAGTTTGTACTTGTCACCCGTCCTCACCATTGTGCTAAGATCCTCCGTCCTCAATCGACGCATGGCCAGGGCTGGTTTCTGCCTGTGCGACGATTCCAGCCGAGTCGCCGAGCAGCCGCTGAACACCGCTGAGAACGGCTCAGGTGGCGTTCCCTTTCTTCGGGGACCTTGCTGGTTTGAGCGGCGCCATTGGCTTCACGCCGCTGGGCAGTTTGCGCGCCAGATTGATCTGGATTCATGTAGACTCGTGATTCATAACCCCCGCATATGAAGAGGATGTCCAATTCGATTGGGGGAGTTATTCATCAAGTGTTTACATATGTCTACATGAGGGGCCGGGACGGTTCGACTTGTCCGGAGAGTTTCTTCACTGCGCCGGTGTTCCACCGACCGGAATCCGATGACTGGAGCGGTGGAAAGCGCCGTTGTATGGAACATGGACATGGACATGCGTGGACATCGTCGTAGGACTATTTCCTGGGCAACCCTATTAGCATATAGCTAGCTGGTAAAAGGTGAATTCGGATGAAGTGATGATTTCTTTGGACGATGCATCCAGTTGCCCTACCGGCACTATTCGGCCAACGAAGCCACTATCACTAGGTGATCATCTACCCGCAAGCCGGCACACATGGGAGTCTCGGCATGGGACCTCTCCCGTTGTCCCGTTGTCCGTGCGTCACTCCGTTCCGGTTCCTCGACCGCTGAGTCCGGCGTCGTTGTGTTGTTTTCACTTCGACAATGTTCCTTCTTCACAGGCTGATGCAACTCTCATCAACTGTGTGGCGCATGACCTGCATCGCCAGGCCCATGACCTTTGTCTTCCCGTTCCTCCTCTGGGAACGCAGCGAAGAGGCACTGTCGCCCCTTGGGCTTGTTTGTTCGTTGTTGTTTTTTTGTTGCTTTGTTTGTGTTTTGGGTGATTTTTGTTGGTAAATTATGAAGGGTGAACCGTTCATTCTTTAAACATCTACAGTAAACGATTTTGACTTTGTATGAATTTGCAACTTCATTGTATGACTTTTGCATGGAAGAGTTGCAACCGACCAGGACACCGACCTTTTGGATATTTTTGGATAATTGGATAATTGATTTGGAGTTATTTGTTTGCTTTTAGGAAGGAAGCAAGAAACCAAGAGAAGCGATTGACAAGGAAGGAAGAAGGGAGGGGAGGAAGCTAGACAGAGGGCAAGTGAATCAGGCAACCAACAAAGGAAGGATTTTTATTAAAATGTATTTTGTATGTTTATGCCAAAGACTCCTAAACTGGATTGCATTTGCTCTTGGAGTTGTGTTTGTGCTTTCAAGTATGGCCCCCAGCTGCAAGCAGATGCAAGCAGTGTTTGGGCTCTTTTGACCGGCAAATGACCTGAGCGGTGTGAGTTCCTTGTGCACCTTGGAGACCAGCATTGATCCCGAGGGCGAGTTCGTGCAAGCATATCATGCACATCACGGCTGGTGTGGGCTTCTTGGTCGCTGAAATTTGAGGCGAGCGCGAATGTGATCTGTGATCTTGCGAAGGTTTTCAGAACGTCATGTCAGGGAAGTACCCGTCGACCACTCAACCAACACTGTGCACGTGTTTTCCCAAAGGAACACTGCCTTTTTTCACAGTCTTTGTAGAATGCATGTTTTTCGCAACACCTGGCGGTCTTCAGTGAACTGAGTCGTCTTTTCGTGTCATGCTGGAGACGGGTCGGCTGCCCCGTCAGTCAGGTTCGTCCTCGGCGATGTTGTCAGATGAGTCGGATGGTTCAGTGGGGCGAACATGGGCGACGGGACCATCATTTCCTTTGTATCCTGGATCTTTGGACCTCCAGCCTGAAAGAATTGTCGGATACAGTAGAATGCGGTTGGTTTGACCCGACTGACATCTAAACATATCGACCAAGTGTGTGAGAAAAGGGAACGGATTGTTGAGTGAGGACATCCTAATTATAGCTGGAGCAAGGCAAACAGACCAGGCGAACAGCCAAGTCAAAGGCAATCCCCAGTTGATCCCCCAGACCCGTGGGTAGCAGGGGAAAGGTACGATGCAAGGGTTGGACCACATTGACTCCTTGTTTTTCGATTGTTTGATTGTGCAAGTGAATAGAACAATCAGTTTGTGACCGCTCGTGACATTTCTGCCTCCCCTGCGGTGTTTGACTCGTGTCTTGCTGATGTATGTGCGTTGTTCTGCAATGTCACTCCTGACTCTCCAACATCGCGCCTCCATCGATTCCTCCAGAAGGGGTCACCTGAGAACGCGGCAGAAGTAAGCGGCGAGGTGGACAAAGAGCCCTTACTTCAAGCTTTGGGTCAGACCCAGCTTGTCTCTGTCCGTGTATGTGATGAGTCAGGCTACCAATAAGCTTGACACCACCAATTCGTTAGTGCCCACCGTTTTCCTCTCTTCAGTGATTTTTCGCCAAGAAAAAAACACCGTGACCGTCAGTCCCATGGATTGGACTCGCCGTCCCGTCAGCCCCAGGCTTTATGTTCTTCGGAGTCTTGGCCTTCACGGGAGCTTTGCCACTTGGAGAACGAACACGCGGCCAGGGCTTTGCTGCGCGGGTTCCCGGCGCCGTTCCGTGACGGGAAGCGTAGAACAGCCTCATGTTTGTTTGTTCACACATGTGAGTCACATGTGTTGGTTTGTTTTAAACAGGCGCAAACAAACTAAACCAGAAGACTCCTGGTGCCAAAACTGTTGTTATTTACGAAGACGAACATGTGCTGTTCGTTCAGACGTGCAGCCATGCTGCCACACGGCCATTTCACATCCGGCCATCGGCCATCGGCCTTTCGTTCCCGGGTTTCGTCGCTTGACGAACGCGTTGTTTCACGCGTTCGTCACGTCATGGTGGGGTGAGTAAACACCTTTGAATAGGGGGGGAACCCCAATAAAACCCCCGGGTGTTTCTTTTGGTCTGATGTTTTCTTTTTTTTCTTGCCTCCAGGGGGTCGTTGCGGGGGGCGGCCTCCCTATTTGAGCTACAGACCCACCTTTTTGTAGGATCTGAAACTTCGAACCCTACTGGATTGGATTTGACAACTTTTGGGGGAGAACATCATGTGATTTAAGTTCGAATGGGAATATCTCAAAAACTGGGCCAGACGCCTTGAGTGAAGTTTAGTGGCGGACACCGAAACAAATAGAAATAGACACAGTGTGAGAGAGCCTTCGCAGACAAAATCACATCTACTATTATAGCTACCACCTCAAACCCACCCCCGCGCCGCCGGCGCATCGCCTGCGCCGTCCGTGCAGTGCGGTGTGGAGGTACTTGGTCGTCCGAGACGCCTCGACGTATCAGTTCTTCAGCTGAAGCCGTGGCGCGGAGACGCGCGCGTCTCGACGCGTAGTCATTCCGCGGACGGATTCATCCAAGTCACCCTCTGGACTGATTCATCCAAGTCGAGGTGCTTTGGAGATGGGGGATGGTACAGATCCATGGGGTTTTATTCGAAAGAGAACATGGTATCGAGTGTCGATCCTAGAACTCCTAGAAGATGCGTGAGCCACTTCAAAGCACTGAAACCATGTTCTAGCCTGAGCCACTTCGAAGAATTGACAATAGCCTGCAACGCAGATTGGGGTTAGTTATATACTTCTGTGTCAGAACTGGAGCCAACAAGCTTACTATAGATGGACAGCTCGCTAAAGTATTCCCGTGATGTTGACCACATCCCAGATATACTTTCATAGACAGGTGCTTCTCCTGAAAAGGTCAGCCACACTTGAACGGATGATGGACCCTTGTCGAGCCATCCCCGCTGGTGCGGGTCTCTCCTTTGCTCGCAATGACGGGGCAGAGAAGTTCAGAGCAATTTGCCCTTGTGCCCTTGTGCATAATTTGTTGAACAGCTGCAGTCTGGGGGCAACACTATAGATAGCAGCCAAATAAGTTGCCTTATAATTACAACAGTCACCTTAAAGATCCTTGAAGTAAGAGTGTTTGCCAGCCATCATTCGGAGGATCCCCAAATGAACTCTCAGCTTTCTGCCCGACTGGCGAAGAGAGAGACGCTGCCACTAGCTTTTTCTGGTTGGCACGAGTCTCAGGAATAGAGACCTGGTCGCTGCACACTGGGCCCAGAAGGGGCTCCAGTCACGTGACCCATCCGACAGTGAAGGATCCGATAGAGATTCAATGCCACATAAAGACGTTTTTGGGACTCGAGGGACCAGGGGTGAATCGAGTATTCATTGGTGATATTTGACATGCCTAGATGATTTGGTGAAATCTGACATGTCCAGATTCTACAGATGATTGCAGTGTCATGCATCATGTGCCATCAGAAAGAATCGACGCAAAAATCATCCCATGTCATCACTCGCAAGTTTCCACTTTTGGGACAAGAGACAAAATGACACAAAATACAATCTACTTCAGATTGGCAGGTTCGGAGAGTTGATTGGTCCACTCCTGGAAGAGGATCTAAGCTTAGTCTAATCAGTCTAGTGTTATCAGGTGATTGTTCGCAGTGTCATACCATACCCAAGAAACTCAGGAGTATTGCACCTTTTGCTTTTCAAATCCCTCCAAGGATCATCGTCGCATCGACCGGTCTGTATACAGAGGTCCAACATGGACCCCTTGAAGACTCTACCATGCACGTCTTAAGGTGTTCTGCTTGGCGCAGACATGTAAAGGTTGTACAGGACATGGTGCTCAGCCGGGCAGTTCCACCAGATCGAGGTGGAATAATGACCGTGAGCCAAAAGCAACGGCAACGCAGCACTGAAAAATGCTTCACGGTGAATAGGAGGGACGTTGAACTCAGTGACTAACTCATGGAAGCTCTTTGGATGTAGGTGCTGGAGGGCAAGATCAAGAGTGACACAAAGATCTCATGCATTTCGCTTCAGTGATCTTCGAATGATCAAGAGCCGTTTGATCCGGACGGGTCACATGTACGAAGGGGTCAAGATGTCCTTTTTGTTAAGACTTCTCAAGGCTTCCAAGACTTTCACCATGCAGACTTCCATGGACAAAAACACATGTAAGTGGGTGGACGAACGACGGTCTTTCCTGGAAAGGCGATTTCGTCCTTGGGGCATTCGTCCTTGGGACCCAGGAAGAGGACCTAGATCGCCATTTGGGGATTGGTGTCCCCCACCTCAAAAACACGAACAGGTGGACAGTTCGGACCCTTTATCTTTTGTCCAGAAAATCTGAGATCAGCTGAGGCATAAGTGAATCATATTGAATCATAGTGAATCACTTCCAACCTCTCAGCCTGAAAACCAGGGGCCATCCGGATTTCACTTCAGCACGAGGCATGACTCCGTTCGACCGTTTCAACACGCTTCCGGGAGTGGTTCTGCAAGCTTTTGACCAAATGATCTGCATTCTACCTTGGACACGACCAAGAAAAGGCACACGGTTTTTGTCGTTTGGGGATTTGTTTGCGAAGTTCAGAGCAGAGGGATCCCAAGGAGTATGGTCTGAAAAAGGAGGCCAAGGGGCTAAAGAATCAGAGGTACTCGTATCAGTGAAAGAGGATCTTTGATATCTATCCAAATCTATCTACCAGGAGACCCTAAGGGGTGCCAATTGGCAAGGGGTGTCTAGGAAACCATCCGCGAGGATCCTGCAGCAGGTGCAAACCACAACCCAAACCAGGCCCAAACCAGGTCATCTATCTATAGGTCGGTCTTTGTGGACCTTCAAATCTATCGGGAAAAAGTGGATCGACTTGTTGGGCCTCATTGTTTGCATGTTTTTTTCAGCTACGAACTGGCAAAAGACACCGAGCCTCGGCGTGATGACACCGGAGGTTTGGCTGGGTGGTCGAAATCGTAGCGAGGAACTTGGTCCCATTCATGTTGCGCTCTCCTTCTTTTGTTCCTCTTCAAGTGGTGACCGAAGATCTACTGTATTTGGGAGAAAGTTGACAGGTTATCAAAGGGGCCACCTTGGAGGTTACTGCAGCAATAATAATGTAAAGATCTTGGGCTGGGCTGTTGAGATCCGTTGATCCAACTTTCCAATTGCCACATTTTTTTCCTGTGCATTTCTCTTATGTTTCTTGTCCTGGGCCGGGCGGTCCCTAAGTACTGCGGGTGGCTAGTCACCAAAAATGACACACAGACAGGATGGTGCTGGTATGTCCTTGACCTTCTTGTGTGCGAATACCTCATTGAACAGTCCGGACCTGGGTTCAGACCAAAACCAAGGCCCTGCGAGAGAAGAGCACCATCCCGGGCCGGGGTCCGGATACCAAGGAGGCGCAGCAAACAGCTTTGGACCTTGGGACTACACTGCTCATTAACATATCTAATCATGACCCATCATACAACATACACCTTCGAATCAGTCAACACGAGTTGTGAATGATCAGTTCTGTCAAGAAACTGTTGCAGACTTGTCCCATTTCTATTTGACCATCACAAGAGATTGTATGTACAATAGAGGGTTTGGTCGTCAGCTGTCTCCGTTTGCTGAACCATTGAGCTGCTATGGCTAACCATGTGTGTCTCTGAGATACGTCCTTATTGGCTTGATATGTTCCGCATTATGTTTTGAAAGACTCAGAGTATGTTCATACATACGGCTTGTGCCAAAGATGCTTCTTGAAGTCTCCTAGCTTTAGGTTTTGGGGTTGAGACTTGAAATGACAATTGCACGTCGATGTTTGTGTGCGTTTGGATGTGTCCCTAGCTTCGCGCCCGATCCCTATGCTACAAATTCAAAGGGCAAATAACGGACATGGAGAGGAGATATCACGGGATTATGCGGGAGAACAGATAAATGGAAGTTAATATCTGATGAACATCTCTCAACTGATTCTTCTTGCCGGTTCGGGGAGGGTATTGAGTTTTGATTTTCATTGCAGAAGCTGAGAACGTAGGGAGTTAAAATGTGTTATTTCAAGGTGGGATTTCTTGCCCACTCAGGCCAACACCTGCCAAAGCTGTGCCTGGGACGGCAGGAGTTGGCATCAGTTTGCACCGGGGGTAGGAGCATTGTAAGGTTTCATGCCGGACACGCGTTCGATTCATAAAGTAGGGGGATTTGCGTGAAAGACCAGACCCTATTGAGCATTTCATCGACCTCCAAGCGTTGGTGTTTTTTCATGCTGAATTCTGTAAATATATTCCAATCTCACAACAGGCTCAGGTCGAGGGCAAACATTAATTTCTCAGTGCTGAAGTCTTTTCGTCCTTGTTTTGTATTTTCTGTACTTCTAGACCGAGAGGTATGTTGATGTGTTCAACCATGAAATGACCTTTAGCATGCCACATGCTCGATCTCAAGCATGCGGTGCCAGCGCTTTGGATTCTTTTGCACCGAAGAAAGATGCTGGGCCCAGGCTGGAGATGACATAAGCTCGGGGAACTCAAATCGAGTAGATCACTCACTCGGTGAGGAAAAAGGGGTTGGAAGACATCGAGACCGCAAAACCCCCTGAATATCCCTGAATCCCTCTCTCGCCACGACTTTGGACTAGGTTTCTCGACAAACCTCAAACGTTCTGTGGGTGAATTTCATCCCCCGAAGGGATCCAAGTACCTTCTCAGAAAAAGGTACGACTGGACCCGAAAGTATGGCACCTACTACATGTCTCAGTGTCTCCACACATCACCGTACCTGAGGTACGGTACCACCGGATCCCTATAGGGTCCCCATGATTGTGATCCGTGAACCGAAACGTTGGAGCCTTTTGCAGACTGGAAAGTGATGGCTTTAGTGATGGTAACATGTCCCAGTTTGCGAGGGGTGACTCTCCCGGGGACTCTAAAAATGAGAATGGGGTGAGAATGACTCGGGAGGATTTGGGGATAGAAGAGACACATGACCACATGACAGTTTCACTTGACCACATGTTTTCTAATCATAATGTGCACATGTTGTTTTCTTAACATCTCTCAGTCGTTTCACTTGGTGAACCCAAGTGAACATCCATGACGACCCATTTGGGTGCGGGATGCAGAGCGCGGGGTTGTACATTGGAGAAGTCATGCAGGGTACCAGGTAGCCTGCCCCAAACCTCACAACCCAGAAGAGGATCCCCCTTTCCACTTCAATGCAATCTTGAGGAACTGTGAGATTTACTGGGGGGTAGAGGACGCTACTAGGAACAAAGGGCATCGCTACTAAGGAGCAAGGACGCTACTAGGAGCATTCTTACTAGTAACAAAGAAGCTACTAGGGGCTCCTGGCATCGCTACTAGGAGCAAGGACGCTACTAGGGGCTCCTGGCCGTACTACTAGGAGCATCCTTAGTAGTAACAAAGAAGCTACTAGGAGGTTTTTTTGAGCTACGTACAGCGGTGACCGAGGCCAGAAGAGCGAGGAGCCCCCCAGTTGGAACGTGCACGAAAGGCGACCGGGGAAAGTCTTTCGGGCGGGGATGGAACTTTCCAAGCGGAAAATTCACCAACACCAACACCACGCGTCGGAACCGGGTGGTTTTAGCCACCCGAAGTGGGTGGTGCTGGCATGATTTGGTTTGTCAAACCTTGATCCAGCATACCTCGATTCACGCTTCTGTCTCTTGTCCAGTACATGAACAACAAGCTCATCATGAGCCCACCTCCTCCTTACCTGCACACTATATAGATACCTTTCGTTCACCCCCTCCTCTCGCAAGTCCACCTGCCAACTACCAAGAAGTTTTGGTCTTTCCGCTTTCTTCCATGAAGGAAGCTTCCGGCAACAATGAAGCAAGTGTTGTTGCCTGCCATTTTCTTGGCGCCGAGTATGTTTTGTGAGCACCCCCGAGAGTGTTCGGTCGTGCCATCGGTCGGCTGTCCATGAATCGCCCGAATTATGAGCTGTTCATCATTCTGTCGCTGGTTGTATCTGGTTGGGGGTACTGTCGGCTCGTTGAATTGCTGGTTGCCCGAGGGCCAGACGTTGCTCACCAATCGTCCGTCCATGTCCTGTTCAGCCTCGGGCCCTGTCCTGTCGGCCGGTGAAGCATCGCCCATGCCCAACGGAAAGCGGACGAAGAGCGGTGCCGTGGTGCCAACGTCACATGAAAGGTGAAGATTTCATGATGAAGTCACACTTCATCAAAGAGAGCGCAGCACTTCTGGCTTTCTGGCCAACAACTTTTGTTTGATGGCTCAACACCTTGTTTTGCAGATGCAGACGAATTATGATCAGGGGTGCCCTTTGCTTCAGAATTGCTCAAACTCGCTAGTGATGCCAGCATGCCAGCGTTGTGTGCAAACACACTTGTTTGAACGAAAATTATGCGGTGCTGCATCAACTTACAAAAGGGACACGCACACACCCACACACCCAATCGGGGACTTGCAACCGCTTATATAACTCTTACTAGTGACTAGCTTCAAGTGTTTTATCCTTTTCGTACTGTCATACTGTAGTTCACGTGCTCAAGTGATTTACATCTCTCCTGTTGTAGTTTACATGGGCCCTTGCTGTGTGTGCGCTGTCCGGTTCGGCGCTCGCTCTCCCTCTCTCTTGCTGTGCGTTAGAAGACTCCTTCCAATTCTGCCTGGAAGACCCTGGGAGCGGAGCGCGCTCCTTGGCGTCGTGCGATCTTCTCGAACCGCGGCCCCGAACCGCGCGGCCGAGCAGAGCCCCGAAACGCGAGTCACCTTTTGGGGACGTGGAGGGATCTGTGGAAGAATGCTGTAGACTCTTTTGAACAGCCGATAAACCTCATGTGGAGGGGTTAATCAAGAGTCTATATAATTACGGGCAAAATTGGAGAAGATTTCGGAGAAGATAACAGAATGACCGAAAAGCTTCTCCGCTTGGCTGACACTGACTTGGATTTCCTGAGCGGCTAAACATGCCTAAACCATATGACTCACCCATACAGGAATTCCTGGATAGTTCCCTAACCACTTGACCCATCCACGAGGGAATCAACAGCCTCAAACAGCCTCAGCAGCAACACAGATACCCTTCAAACATCTTCAAACCATTGCAGTAGATACCATGGTATATATACTGCTGGGATCTAAGTCAGAACCCATTTCGACGACCGGATCACCACTTCGAGCTTTCTCGGTTGCAAGACTGACCCAGCTTAGTCGGTGGTTCGGTCGGCCAGGCCGGAAGCTGCCAAAGCTGTGCCTCGGACGCCACGCGAAGAGTCGGACAGATGCGTTGCTTTTCTGGTGTTGAAGGTGTAAATCGAGAAGTGTACCAAGTTTGACTGAGGGCATGGACCGAATTCTGCCCCGACTTGAACACCAAGCTTGTGTGTCGCATTTCAGGTCAGATTTCTCAAGAACCAGGTGCCACAAGCATTTACTGTAATGGTTTCAATATGTTTCAATCCATGTTTTTGTTTGTTGTGTCATGGGAGCGACCATCTATGCTTCACTTGGAAAAGAAGGACCTGGTCGCTAGCACCATCCGATTTCGGGTGGTGATGTTAGTTTTTGACCATCACCATCCAGACGGGCTGGTTCTGGTGCATGGATGTTCGATTGTTGCCAACAGAGTTTGCACGATCGACAGGGACTGGGGGGCGAACGGTGGTCCAAAAATCAGGTGTTGTAGTAGGCGTTTGTTTCTTATTTTAACTATACAACCTTTGAATGTTTTGACTTCATACAGCTATAGGATGCCTCGCAGCTTTGCTGATGTATCCTTGCCCAACATGACCAATTGAGTGGAGGAGAACAAGCCTCCGTTTCATGGTGTACGGATGTACCCTTGGGCACAGGTCAGGTGCCGCGTGGTGCACTTTCCCCCCGGCTCCGCAGGTAGCTCACCTGAGAGGTCCAGCGATTCTCAACTCTTGTATCAGTATGTGATTGAAGATAATTCAGAAGTGCTACTCATACTGTAAACCAGCGTTTGTAACCGGGGGGACTGTTTGTGTTGTGTCATGTTGCTAATTGGCCAGCTCAGGCAGTGAGAGATGACATTAGTACGGGGAACTCAGCACTGGAGTTCCATGAGTTGGGAGTGTGGGGGGATGGTTCGGAGAACATCAAATCCTTTTCTGCAGCAAGGGACTCCTGGAAAAACTCCTTCCAAGCCAGGATTGTATTCTGGCAAGCTTTCCATTTAGGTAGCTCTCTCTTGATCTGTGGGAAAAAAGACATGACAAGCTGTTCGAGGTGTCACGGGAACTCCCTGAAGCTGTGTTCATGGAAGTGGAGTTCACCACCATCGGTTTGTTACTCGGGGCCTTTGGTCATCCTTCGGACAGAAGGGGCCTATGTTCCACTTCCGTGGATTTCACGGGGATGATTGATGATGAATTGTTTTCCACACAGTTTGTCTAGTTCCCTCACTGGTTCTGGTTTTGGCATGTTTTGACGGTCGACATCGTCCAAAGTCCTAATGATTCCTAATGACTCTTGATTCATCAAACCCCCTCAAGCCTGAAGAGGTTGTTCAATCCAACTGGGGGATACTGGGGGGGAAAGCTGCGTCTTCGTTGTGATTGCACGGCCTTCTGCCCTGTCATGGCGCCGCTTCTCGACGACTGAGCCGCAAGTGGCTGCTCCGAGCAAAATCCAAACGCACGTTAGGTGCCAGCTCTCTGAAAGCTTCCAAGAACCCCCGACCTGGGGAAGCTGGGCCACGCTCCAACACGCAAAAACACCGAGTTGATTTGAGGCAGTGCGCACGCTGAAGATCCGGAATGACCACACAAAAATGGGAAAACGTAGAAACACACAACCTACCGTCACCAGATCACATTCTTCTCATCAACCAGCCCGTAACTAGAAAAAATCATTTGTCTCACTTGATTTGAACACCCAACATCACCTAACCATCCACACCCTCCTGGACCATCGCATGAACACTGTGCCAGGTGTGCTGTCCACCTGTGCTGGAAGCACCTCAGCAGGCGCCGGGCGCGCGAAAGGGCGAGGGAGGAAGACAACGTGCAGCGCACGATTGGAGGAACCACATTTTGGATCATGTGGGAACTGATGTGGGACACCCATTCACCCTGCTCAGCCCAAAGCCTGTTGTTGTCGACCGGTTTCCCAGCAAAAGCTGCGCTGAAGGGGACCCATGTATCTCACATTGGAATACAATGTCGGAGGGATAGCTGTGCCTGATGATTCCTTGCAACTGTACAGCCCATGTGTCAGGCCCTTCGTGCAGCACGAATGCCACCAGTTGGCCCTCAGCGAAAGTCTTGGATGCCCTGCGCAGCGTGGACAGTCCGGGTCCCAAAGGTTTCCGAAGGCGACCGCCTTCGCTTTTTTGAAAGAAAACTACCCCCTGTCACAAGAGCTCCGCAGGGTGCCAGGATGCCACAGGATGGAATTTGGGATCCGGCGGGTGCCGGGGAGCCGTGGATGGAGTTGTTTACGACGGAATCCTGACAATGAAGACTTTGCCACATGTTTCCATTCAGCTGACCCGATCCTATTTTTGTTCCTGTTTGGTCAGGGAAAGGAAGCTGCAACAATTGCTATAACTATAACCCAAAATCACGAAAGGTAGCCCTTTAGGGGATACCTTGAGTTTGTCTTGCGAAGCAAGTGTTGGCGCGTCCGGGTCTAATAATTGATCATTCAATTCAACCCCCCCCCCCCCCATTGTGTTCTCCAAAAAAACCCCCCCCCCCCCCCCCCCCCTTGGAATTGATTTTTCAATACAGACCCCCCCCTCTAAATTCAATTCTCTTTTGGAGAACGTCTTTGTGAGCCTCTCATGATTTCAGGATAGTTGAAACCCTCTTGAACATTCAGAAAGAGTGCATTCCAATCACGAAAGGTGTTCCCCGAGGGGATACATACCTAGAGTTTGTTTTGTGAAGCACGTCAATTCTCTGCTGGGGAACGTCTTCGTGAGCCTCTTATGGTTTCAGGATAGTTCAAATCCTATGATGCTCCGATTCAATGCTCACCGATGATCTGAGCCATGGGGCAAGTTTGTTTGCCTAAGAATCTTTTTGAACATTTCGAGAGCATATGTTTGAACATTTAGAGTGCATATGAACATATATTAATTACGAAAGGTCGCCTCCGAGGGGATAAATCACCATGTCGAACATTGCATTTTTGTTCCTGCCTCTCGCGTTCTCTTCTCTTCCCGCTGTCCTACCTTTCGTGTCTCCCTCCTCTCAAGTAGGGCATTGCTGCCGGGCCGGAATGCCTGTCTCAAAACTCGAAGGGTTTCCCAAGAAACCCCCAGTTCCTCCCACCCGCGCCAAACGCGCCACGCGCAAAGCGTGTTTTCACGTTTTGCGCGGCCCACGGCGTTTTTTGAGGCCTTCAGAGGCGAACGGGACCGACGGAGGGGTGGCGCTACGCCTGGTTCTGCGCTACGTTTGGTCCTTCCCTCATGAGTGCATCCCTTTTGGTTTTTTCATTCCAGGAGCATGCTGAACTGCTGAACCTGTTCATTTCCGTTTGGTGCTGGTTTTAGCATGTTTTAGCTGTATGGTTTCTGGACATGAAAGGAACGTGCTTCTCAAATGTCAAAAAGAACGATCACTGTGGGCATTTTACTTCCTGTGCCGTTGGTTGAAACCATTTTAGAGCGATCGTGTTTCCTGCGCATGGTTTCGTGCCCTTTCAGAGCTGATGGAGAGCTTCAGGATTCCGTTTCAAGTCACCCGATGGGAGAGACTCGGGTTGAACCAACCAACCAGCCAGGATGGTCTACGTCGGGATATGTTGGCCTTGGATGACCTGGTGGAAAAGCGCAGTGTAGGAAAGCGGAGCTGACTGGAAAAACCACAAACTTCGAAGGCAATTCTTCATGACACCCTGCCACCCTGCCTATATGATTTATGTCATACCGTATCTATTAAAATAGCATATGATTATATAGTAATGATTAGTACAATATCATATAGTATATATATATAGTATATGTACCCCTTTTTAGGATGTAGTTTTGAGGAAGCAGCTATAATGCATGGGTTTGCCATGAGGAAGAGGCAGTTTTCTGCTTCCGACGACTCGCTGAGTTTCCTCGCAGTTCTGCTCTCGGAGAGGTCACCGTTGCTGGCGGAGGACGAAGGCTGTGCCCTTGAAGATTCCAGACATATAGTACTTGTATCATCTTAAGTCAATATCTAAGAATTCTGAGACACATCGGTCCATGAGCGCTTGAATCACCTCTTGAATTCATTTGACTTCATTTCATCGGATTTGGATCTCAACCTTTCTCAGGTCGAGACCGGCCGCTCCGACACGCCGCTCCGACGTCTCGGCGCCCGTGAAATCACCGAGGTCTCAAGGATCCCATGACCAAGGGCTACGTGGTCCCGCCCTGTTTGGGGCAGCGAGGATCCGGGTCCGGACTCAACACCCACCAACTCAGCAGGACTCGGCCACAACGTGAGGTTTTGGGGAGCCCTCCCATGGGTTCCAAGAAACTCGGGCTCTTTCCAAATGAGTTGTGCTTTGGTTCCATGTTTTCTTGGAAGGATGGGACCCTTGAACAGGCAGGAGATGGGTGTTTTCTGTTGTTGGAAGGAGTAATGTTGCTCAAAGCCAACGGTGGCACCCCACTTGCGATTAGTTTGTTGATCACTTACCTGAGAACGGAGAGAAGAAAGCGAGCACTGGCTGCATTGATCCATTGGAGCTTTTGAATCATATTGTTTCAGGGAACCATACGCGAACAATACGGTCTCTTCTCTGAGCCCTACAGTAAGAAATGTAAAGCATGAAGCCACCCAAGCTGTTTGCGGATTCTCTTCTCTCCTCTTTGGATTAGATCTTAGTGTTTTGTGTTTTCATGTCTCCTCTTCTCTCCTCTCTTGTTCTCTCTCTCTCTCTATCTCTCTCTTTTCTCTTGGTGACTTCTGCCAAAAATACCACCTGGTCTAGCCAAGATCGAGCTTTGCAGAGGAACGGTCGTGGTCGTGGGACGATCCCATTCCGGTCACGCCTTCGGGTGTCCTTCTGTTTGAAAGACTCATGAAATGGGCAAGACCTCCAGAGATAGACGTGAATTGGCCAGGTGAAGTATTTGTGTGAAGGGTATTAGATGGTATTGGTATTGCATTTGATGTTTGGATCCTCAGTGGCACAGCCTGACATGCGACCTGTTGTGATCCCACGTCGACCGACCAGCTCAACCCGCCACCCGCCAGGCACTCCTGGAGAGCTGCGAGGCACGCTGACGTTAGACCCGCGGGACCCCGCGGCGGGAGTCGGTCCACGTGGCTCGGACGGTGGTCGGTCTGGACTGTTCAAAAAGGGAGAACGACAAGAGCATACAAGAGTGAACATACGTTTATGTGAATGAGCATACAAGAATGAGCATAGAGCTTATATGTTTAATATTAATCTATGTTCATGTGTGTGTATATATATTCTATAGTGCGTGGAGAAAGTCATAACGACGTGTTTGGATTCGTTCACAGGTTCAACCGTATCGGTTCCTTGTGCCACATGTCCCGTCCAGCAGGGCACAATGCTGCAGTGAAGAACAGGTCGGAAATGCCTTCCCTCTCCAGTGTAAGAAAGGAAACTGCAGCCCGGAATTGTGGCCATGATATTGAGTCTTTGCTTTTGACGCGTTTGGGAACCACTTGAACTTTGGATCCGCGCTCCTTAATGAATGGACCTGCTTTTACAAAGGACAAACCCGGAGAGATTAATGGTAACGGTAGGAGGGTCGTGCCCCTGCTGCAACAGTGGTAAATCGGAGGGTTCTGTCTTTCCGCCTATATTTTGATCCCGGACCAAAGATGAATTTATTATAGTCTATTTAAACGAACATCATGATGAGGCGGTAATCTAATCAGGCAACTTGAGTACCATACACCCTAAACCTCTGGTCAAATAATTTTGTGGGACCCGATAAAGACAGACCAAGCCATGCTAGCAAGTCTCATATTCTTGGACTCGACAGGGAACTCTAATGATTCCTTTTTGTAATTGATTGTAGTATTCATGTTCCTTTCTAAAATTATTTGTAATTAGGCATTCTGTGCAATCCTTTCATACTACTACATAAAGGATTGATTAAGGAATTGACGGCTTTGGGAAGCTGTGAGTTTTGAAGAAGAACTTGAGAAACCCATACTTATCAATACTCTCAGCAAGCCAACCATTGGCTTAGTAGTATT
>CAXAMN010014335.1:1178476-1236787 GCA_963970005.1 Durusdinium trenchii
ATACTTATCAATACTCTCAGCAAGCCAACCATTGGCTTAGTAGTATTAAGAATTAATATTTATATTTTTCTAAAGGAAATATACTTAACCCTAAATATGTTTTCAGATAATAAAAAATTAGGATCCCAAAAACATTTAGTGTCAAAAGTTATTTTTCAAACATTTAGCTTTATAGAGGGCCCCATTACTTATCAGCGTCCAACATTACCAAGGTATGATTGAGGTATGTTCTTGTCTCAGACCCCAAAAAGGGCGTGCCAATGAGGCGCCAGGACTGGCAAGAACGGAGTTGAAATCACGAAGAAATATATAGTGACTCTGGAGACCGAAAATGGCTTCTTAAGGGCATGACGAACCATGGTGAGTTGGAGGAAATTCACTTACAAACGTGTTAAAGGTAAATATATGAACATAAAATATATGAACATAATTACTATAGGCAGATCCAGGCAGCGAATCTCATGCGAGACTACTATATGGAGCGTTGGCATTTGATGCCACCAAAGCACTTTGGAAACCGGAGCTGTGACGCAGCTACGTACGTCACCACCAGCGCAAGAACAGCTTGGTTCCACGCCTCGTCCTCCCAGGCGGCCGCGCCTGTGGAGCTGGCCCGGAACACGGGAGGCGCGGTCTGGGCTGTGACGAGCTAACCAGGACGATCCCGAGACTTGGGGGCCCAGTGAAGGTAACTGGGGATTGTCGCCAGGGCCCACGAAGGAATTGGGTGTTGGGTTGGGTCTCCAGAAAGAGAAAAACCAACCCAACATCACCCAACCCCAAACACTTGCAGATGCTGGTTTGTGGCATTGAGAGGATACTCATAGTGGCATTCCAGATTGCTTCTGAATGTACTTTAATCTGTGGCCCTAGCACTAGATGTGGAGTGTCCCCATGTGGGCCTTTGTTGGTTCGGAATCAGTGTAGGTGCAAGCAACTGATTATTGTCCACACACGATGTTTCTTGTTAAATGCACCAATGCTATTAATGATGTGTCATTAAGCGGCATACTAAGACCATTCGTTCTTCTCATCTAATCGTGTCAATCTCAATGGTCCAAATGCTTTGATAGGACTTGATGACAAGATGGTCCTCTAATATCAATGGTAATCTCGATATTGCCTTGACAAGAAGTTATGCTGATGCTATACCCTAGGCCTGCAAGCACCTCCGAAGGTATTTGGGTGTTTGGACCCTCCTAGCAGCACCCCAAGCACCTTCGAAGGTACGACTGGAGCCCCCAGAGGTATCATGAGGTATCATGTGGTGTCGTCAGGTGCCTTGAGGCATCTGATGATTCCGTCGTGGCTTTGATGGTCGTGACGCTCATGATGCCCACGACGCTGACATGCGGGCCATGAAGTAAGGGATTGTTGGAAACTGGCAACGTCATCATATCATATCATAACATATCATATCGTATCATTATCGTTCCTCGTCCTCATCCTCATCGTCATCGTCATCGTCATCAAACATAATCATAACCTCATCATCATGATGACCGACATCGTCAGAATCATAGCGTGAATGACAACCTACATTATACGTCGTGTGATGATAAGCAAGACTGACCAACCATGCGACGTAATGCTGAACGCTATCACAAAGCATCATCAAGACAAGCATGCAAGACATGTCAAAGACATGTCATAAGAATCTACATCATGACCTCTGACATCATCATGATCATTCATGATCACATCAATCTATGAGTTATGTTTTAGGCATGATGGCTATTGGCTAGTGTCAGTCGACGCACCTGCAACCTATGAGTTATATGATGTTATATGTTAAATGAATTCAACATTTGACACGTCCCGATCGGTCGTACGGATGCGTTGCATGCGACTCATTCGACCGCGCCAGGAGCGCCCGACAAGGTGGGTCAAGCTGCGGTCGAAGCGGTCGAAGCGGTCGTGATGAGTGGGGTTGTGAACACCTTCCAATGCCATCTTTTTTGATGTTGGGGAGGCTGGGTGAGGGACATTCTTCAGATGGTCTGCAAATATGCATGTGCAAACATCATTCTCCTCGACTTTGGCAAGTGGTTGCTGGATGTGGTCTTTCGGTGTTGGTTTCCGAAACAGACTTGTCCACTTCTTCTAGTATGGGATGCCTCAATCTATTATGCCTTTTTTCCGGGTTTCTTCCTCACAAAATGTCACATGACATGGGCATCCCCACATCTCTGTGGACACGGACAACAGCACCTGGACCACGCTCTTCTTGTGCTTGAATGAATGCAGAATATATGATATGAAGATGCACGAATGGATCAAAAGTCTGCACCTGATTCCATAAACTGAAGTTGTCCATAGACGCTTTGTGGAACTGTTTTGGCTGTTCCCATTCCCCCTAAAGCTTAGGTTCCCAGCTCCTTGCACTGTCGTTTTGCTTTGGTGCTTCCCTTCGCGAGCTTCGCAAGGCGCAGGCGCCCAGTTGGGCTGCGGCCATTTGCAGGCGCCGGTGACGGCGCCAGAGCCAGATGTCTTGGGGAGTTGACGTGCCTTCGGGACACCTGGTGGCCACCACATCCGACATGAGTGGGCACCCCTATTGGGAGAAAGAGAACGGAAGGATCTGGACATCTCATGATGCGGCCATATGCGGCCCTTAAACCACTTCAGAAACCACTCCGGAAACCACTAGAAGCTAGCCTGGTGAGGACATTTCCCTGCAAAGCTTGGTGGGAATGGGGCACAACAGATAGGTGCCTGAGTATATGAAATTGATCGGGGAGCACAAGTTAAAAAAGTTCATATGTGTGTGTGTCCTATTTCCAGGTACCAGGTGCACTAATGGACTAATTCAATCGTTTGACCATGAATCAATTTGTATCTCCAGGTCCAGTGCTTCGCGTCCATTCGGAGAGAAACGAACCAGATCTTCGGATCCACAAGGAACGACGACGAAGGCCTCAATCCGCTGGGCCTCAATCCGTTGACTGCAGGTGATCCCTGGTTGCATCACTGTCAACCGGAACACCTGCAGTCAACGTGAAGGATGAAGTGATAGGATGAAGTGAAGTGGTCGATGATGGTCGAATCGCTCCTGCTGCTCGGAATCATGCGGATGTGTTTGAACCCCCAGACTGATCCAGACTCCTGCTGCTTTTTTGTTTTTGTCCTTTGTGCCAACAGTCAACAGAGTTCGTTCGGCTTAGGTTCATGACTCGGTTTCTTGGCGGCGCATGAGAACTGGTGCGCCCTGCACCAATAGAACTGGTGGCGCAGGGCGGAAACGAACAGAAACGACATGAAGAACCACATGTGAAGAACCACAGGGTGTTCAGCTCCTTCGTGATGTGGAGGTCCGACCTGGGTGGTCCGGTTGGAGACGCCGTGAACGACGCCGTGATTTCTTCAAGTGGACCGTTGGTTGAAGGCGATGTCCAAATGTTTGAAGGACCTGGGCAAGTGCTAGGTGACATGGGCAAGTGGCGTCGTACAGCGACCCTACCTGGTAGGCAATGAGCAACAATGAGGTGACATGGATGTATTCGATATTATATATATCTTATCCTTATCCGTGTGAATGTCTTTGGACATTGAAGACTAGCTTCTAGGATTGGCAGTTCCCCAAAAAGATCATTCTTAAGGCTTCTGCAAAGATAGAGGTGTATCATATACCGATATCCATGGTGTCTACTCTTTCATCAGATATTATATATATCAGACGCTTCCCTTCCACTTCAGCAACTGCGATGGGGTCCGGCGCTGGACATCACGCGCGGTCCGATACAAAGGATAGCCACGGTGTCTTAGATGAATCGGAACGGTGGGATGGGAAGGTCCTTTCTTGGTGGCTCCGGTTTGAGTAGCTGGGTGAGTAAGAAGGAGACCCCGTGGGCCGACTGGTCTGCCTTCGACACCAGGGTGTCGTTGCCTGGGAGGTCTTGGGAAGACCTATTTCACACCGTAGATGGGTGCCATGCGGGGGGCGTGGTGGCATGGTGGCCCATGGCAGGGCATCGTGGGTGATGGACCCTGATAGGATGGAGTGCCAAGCTTGGCGCTCCATCCTAGCTGGACACTGAGGACTTGAGGATTTGAGTGGCTGAACACATCCATTTTGGGGCTTTGGGTCCGATGAAACTGAGTTGATGTCATTAGACTTAGGACCACTCAATGAACATCTGGTGAGCTTTCTTCAGCACTCCGATATCATGATATCCTTGTTTTAGTGTTTCAATCTGTGTCACTGTGACCTGAAATAAAGAGGTATTCCTCTCCCCAGGGCTCCAGTCGTACCTTCTTAGAAGGTGGGAGTGGGGAGGGTGCCAGGAGGGTACAGTCATACCTTCTGAGGAGAAACGACTGGAGCTCTAGGGCCCTAGGGTCTCGTATTGCTTTCCCAAGATTGCAAAAAAAAGTGACTGCAGATACCATTCAATGACGACCTATCCATGGCCATGGTTTTGGCCAATTGGGGTCCTCTCTATATATATATATATTATATATCCATCTCTCCACTCGCGGAGTCACACAGTTCCTCTCTCCCGATTCACAGATGGCGAAGCCAGTGGCATCCCCTCCGTCTTCCGTGGCTTGGCGTCGCAGCACTCCGGGCCTTGCTGGGCCTTGCTGGTACCGCCCAGGGCTGGGTGGTGCTCGGAAGGACTCGGAGAAGTACAGAGGCTGAGGGGTCTACAAATCACCCTTTCACTGAACCGGTGCCTGGTAAGGGCGTTTCTGTTTGGATTCTGTTTGAGGAGTTTTCTTATTCGATCATGGAAGGAAGCCTTCAATGCGGGTTTGTCCTATGCTCTTTGTATATCTACTAGTTGGAAAACGCTGAATTCATCATTATGTAAACTTCTGGTGTTTGTGGTGGTAGGGTCTTCATACAGTGCAGATTCTGTCTTATACTGTATATTTATGCACGATATGGTGTTCAATTGAGGCCTCCTGTGGCCTCCTCCCAGGATCCAAAAGCTTAAGGAACGGAAGGGTCAGTAAAAACATGTCAAAGCCCTCCAGCTGCCGCCCTTTTTTCTCTCAAGGCAACTGGCTGGAATGGGTCCAGAGCAGCAAGAAGATTATGGGCTTCAAGCCACAAGTCGACTTCCTGCAGCTTGGCGAGAGCAACTCACCGAGTCAAATCGACTGGATGAGGGGGAGTCAACTGGAGTCCGATCCAGTTCCTGGGGCAGCAGCAACCGTGTCCTTTCTGAAAACAATTCATAAACAAGGAGGCTAATGAGATCGTTTAATCTAGAGTTAAAGTTTAAAGAGATAGTTAAAACATCTGTATAATATGCAAATTAGATTTGTTGAACTCAAAAAAGAAGAGTTCCTCTAGCTCTGTTCCACCAGCGCCTGGCCTTGTAACTCTCCGAAGCAAGAACTCCTGTTTCCTGGCCTTGCTTCGTGAAGAAGCGCGTAGAGAAAGACTTCATCGTCTGAAGCTTGGTAGAGATCCTGGGAGCATCCAGAAACCACGGAAAGACCCGAGCGAGGTGTCCTGTCCTCTCAATGTGTATCAAGATAGCGAGACCTCCCAGTTCGACCCCATTGGTTCGGGGTCTCCCTGTTAAACCTACACCCACACTCATGTGAAAGACTAGCCGACTAGCCTTGCACATGGTAGGCCCTGTAAGTTTATGACGCTTCATTTATGACAATTTGTTTGAACTTAATCAAGTTAATCTAACATACTCTTCTATGGCTATACAAACATATATATAGCAACCCCCTCTTCGTCCAAACTTGAGAAATGTACAGGAGAGATAGAGAGGTAAAGAGAGAGCAAGAGAGCAAGAGAGAGAGAGAGAGAGAGAGACTATAGTACAGGAAACCCTCTCAGAAGGCCTGATAAAACCTTTCACGAGACAGTTCAAAGCTCTCCTTTTTTCCTTTTGTGTTTTTCCTTGTTGCCAATCCTCTTCTTTGTGTCGTCAGGAATCTTTGTGCTTCACCCAATACAACCTTGTCCGCCTACGTCCGTGCCATCATCGACGAAGTCATGCGCAGCTTGGCGGGTTTTCTTGGTGAATCGGAATCGATCCGGATGTTCATCACACGTACTAACAATAGATATAGACAGTTAGCTATACAATAGCTATACTGGGTTTTGGACAGTGATGCACATTCACCCCAATCTTCTTCCACCGGTCCCACTTCTTCAGCCCTTGATGGCTTTTCTTCCGCCCGGTGTCGCACCCGGACTGGGGACCAGTTCGTCGCACCTGGACGGTGGACCCCAGGGAGCCTGGATGCGGATCGTTGCTCCATCTTCTTCGTGGATGAGATGCGGAAAGAGGTTTGGTGTGTGGGCTCTTTGGACATGGCACCTCGGAAGGAAGTGCAGTGATGCAGCACTGGCTGGGGTGGGGGTGACAGGGGGGGGCATATACCTGATCTGGGGGATCATTATGTGCGTTTGGCGCTGGGTGGTTTTCCGAAGGTATGAGAGATTGTTCCGGTGTTGGGAGAGAGTGGTTTTCGATTTGAAGAGGTGAACCATTGATTAGAGATGATTAGAGTATGTTCCAACAACCTCACGTTGACTGGTGTGTCTCACATTGAAGCTCGTACCGAGCCATGGACATCGGCTTCCAGGAAGCCGGGGCCTGTGGCCTGTGGCCGACCGAATCCGAAGGAGTGTTCCGACATGTCCCATGGTGAACACCATTTCGCAATGACACCCCCCAAAACGCCAAACAAATTGCGGGGTAGAGGATGCTACGAACGGAGCAAAAGGAATCCGTTCATAGCGGAGCAAAGACGCTATGAACGGAGCTTTTTCGACCACTGGGGCCCGGGCAGAACTGCGGCGCCAGCACCTGTTGGGACTGAGCCAGTGGGGCCGCAGGGGCAGGGGCTGGCGGCGTTGGTCTCGGCTCGGTGACGCCGTGGCTCGGTGCCTCCGCAACTGGGGCGCCCCAGCGCTCTCTGAGGAGCCCTTTTGCATGGACTGGGACAAGGGCATTGTGGGGATGGTGGCCAATGAGGGACAAGTCGTGAATCTGCCAGGCCCGGCAAGCCGAGACGAGGGTCTCGGCAGCCTAGCAGAGCTGCGAGGCATGCTACAGAGTGATACAGAGTGCTGCGAATTGGTGCAGCACCGATGAGAACGGACCATTGGTTTGTTGGATTGTGCTGGATGATTCTTCCAGAGAGGTACTGGATGTTTTATGGTGTTTAACTGGTGTTTTGGTGGTTCTGGTCAGAGCTGACTTCAACATGTGAACAGCCTGGACTGCCGGGAGCAAGAGTATCGTTAGATCGTGAATTGTTCGCTGGAACATCCCAGTTGCTCAGTTTATCTCAAAAAAAAGATCCCCACCCGGAAAAGAACGAGTTTTGTTCATTTGTTCCTTTCCAACAATTTCTTTGTTGCACCAGTGTCTAGGGGCTATTTCCACTGCAAGACAGTGTCTATCCTGAGATGAATATCAGCATATGCAGCATATATATCAGGACCCTCCAAGGGGTGTCTATTTATAGCCCCCTTAGCTGTGATTCGGGGTGTCCATTAACCACCCCTTGGTTTGGCCCTGGGATCAGCTATAGTTTCAGCTATTCCTATCTACGAATCCTGCGTTGCCAGATGCCCACAGTCACCCAGCCTTTGATGGTGAGATCGAAAAGAAGACCGGCTACCGAGTGACTGGGCCCGGGGCAAGGCCGCCGCGGTAGCGGAATCGCCGTGTTGGATGTCCCCAAGGAGGTGACCGCTTCAAGATCCGCAGAATTTCGGGGGGAATCTCACTGATCTATCCCAGGAAGAAGTGGATCATCATGAAAAGCCTGCAGGAAGGGGATTGGTTTCCAAACAAGAAGAGGTGGAAAGTTGGGTTAACCTTGGCTTTCCAGAGCAAAGGGATGATGAGTCAGCTTATCATCCCTTTATCCCAGGTAGCCATGTCTATCATCAACGGCAAGCGGACCTGGAACAGACCAAAAAGGATTAAATGCTTTTGGCACCAAATACTCTGGGAGCCTGGTGTGTTTTTTTCGGGGAACCAGAAAAGGAAACCAACCACATGCCATCATGCCCATGTCGCCTCCCGCCCAAGGGGATTGGATGAGTCGAATAGCGTTAAGCACATCTTCTCGTTTTATCTCGTTTCCATTTTTTTTTGATGCGTGGTTTCAACCGGTCGTTCTCCGTCCTACCAAAGTGGATATTGTTTGACTACGAAGAAGACTGGCGAATCCTCCCAGCCTTGTTTCGGGTCCCGAGCCGAGAGTTCTCCCGGCCCGCTCCGTTGGTCCGTTCGCCCCACACCAGGTGAAGGGCCTTTTGTCCTTGCCCGTCAAAAGCCTCTCGGGAGCTGGTTCCAACGGGGGAGCAGCGGGTCAGGTCCTGCCGGTCTTGACTTATCAGTGGAACAGAGTGGTGGAACATGCCCAGAGCTTTGTGTTTTATCGGTGGAACAGACTTGGTGATCGGTGGCACGGACTTTCCAGGATGCTTCAGGTGTTTCCACCCAAACGTGACACGGAGTCTTGTCTCCTGTGATGGCTTGGTATGGCAACATGCCACGAGGTGCCCCAACATTGTTTGATCATCAATGCATGAAGGACCTCCGTAACCGAGTCAGTTTGGTCCTCACAAAAGGTTGCAAGCAAGTGCACTAGCATTTCACAGTGCATTTGACATCTCATAGTGTCATAGTCTTGGCGCTAACGACCCAAATGATGCAAAACAGGCATCATATGCATGGTACCCAACTCACCCATTTCTCCCTCCACAACTTGTACTTTGTCACTATAACTCACTCCTACTTCCAGAAGTCTTGGGCTTCAAACACGAACACAACACTGACGACCTCACCTCAGTCCGACCCCCCCCCCCACACGACGATCATACGCACCGGGCCACCGGGGCGTATCCACGACGTCTCCGTGGGACGTCGGTGGCCACTGGGACGTCGGGCCACTGGGACGTCTCCGTGGGTCTCGAGGTAGCATCAACCTCGAACAGACCATTGGAGTGATCCAGGCCCGCGCCCCTGTGGGACCGGAGGACTGGAAGGGACTGGAGGGCTGGAGGACCGGAGGGCTGACGTGGCAGATTCTTATGCGTGGCAGGGTGTGGTGGGGTCAGGCTGGACCTCTGGCAGTCTGAAGAGTTCAAGCTATCAAGCTACTTTGACAAGCTTTGACCCATGTAGAAGTCCACCTCTTGAGTCAATTGAGTCTTTAGGTCAAACAGGGTCAAACGACATTATCATACATTAATCAAGAAAATGTGGATAACTTGTTGTGGGGATTGGAATAAACAAGTGGAATGTTCCAGCGAAATGGTTCGCGAGTCAGCTCTTATGGTGGATGAGTTCCTAGAACTGGAGGTTTGCTAGGCATTGGTGCCGGACACTTCCCTATAGCATTGGGATCCCAATGTGAACCTCTCACACAGCAAGTGTGAAGTTAGAGTCTTCGAATCCCCGCTCTTTTTGTTGGAGCACACTCTCGCCAGAATCAGCACACTCTCGCTAGTACTCTCGCTAACCCAGAACCGTTGGGCCATATACGCAGCACGCACACACACACACACACATCCAGGGCCCCAGGGCCTCAAAAACTGTCGCCAGCCGAACAAGCGGTGGGCAACGGGAGGTGCTGAACAAGCGCACCACCAGCGGGAGCTTTTCAGAGCAGGATGCCGTGGAGCTGCAGAAGATCGCGTGGCGAGCCAGCAGGGGAGCGACGTTCCAGCGACATGGGACGTTAATTAATGTTATGTCTTTGGTAAAATAAACCAGCATTGGAGGGTTTAAGTTGGAGGGTGTTGGATCAGTCCAGGTTCCCAGATGTTCCCAGTGCTGACCCTGGTCAGCCTTGTTCATGGGTCAGTGGCCTCACATGTTGTTACCATCCTTAGCTGCACCGTCTCGCAGCCTCCCTGTTGACGACCGCTCTCTTTTTTTCGGGTTCATGGGCATCCATTGTCGATTCTTCCAGCGAGGGCGGCATCCGCGGCATCCATCGGTCCATGGCCTTGGGATGCGTTTTGTGTATTTTTTTTTTCGTGAAACACATGGGTGAAACATGGTGAAACACAATGTTGGCTTCCCATGTGGTTTCACCAACAAGAGTTGTAGAGGTCAAAACAAGCGCTTGGGATCGTGAAAACCCTGTTGTACTCCACCCCTTCCCCTGTAAATGCGAAAGTCTTGCACCAGCGGGAATCCCCCAAAACAATATAAGAAAAGAGCGGAGGCCTGGAGAACTTTTCCATTTTAAGACGTCAAATCTTTGCCCTCATCTCCTAAAAGATGCTTGGGATTCTGACTTTCTCGGCACACCACAGTTCTCAGACTTCCCTCACCATCTCCCAGCTCTCTCCCTACAGTAGTATTACAGTATAACGGGAAAAAAGAAAAAAACAATCAAAACCATCACCCCGACCCCTTCGGCCCCTCGGTCGCTCGCGTGGATGTTCATCGCACTCAGGATGGTCATCGGCGACTCCTTCTACCGCCAACGTTGGAAGGCATTGGAGGCGGTCTTCGCACCTCGGCGGACGAACCGCGGACGGACGGACGTATAGGGCGGACGAGTTCGACGCGACTGGGCGGGGTCGTTCAGTTGAACCGAACTGGGGGGTATGGTTCGGTGCGATCTGGACGGGGAGGTATTTGGGTTGTAGAGAAAGAACAGACATAAGTTATGTCGATCAAGACATTGACTCTGATGAACACGTCGCAACATGGAAATCCGACCTGTTTGATCCTGTTTGGAAAAGAATATTGTTCTCCCAGGGTTCAATTTCCACTTCCATTTTGGTGAAGTGGCAATTACTCACCTCTAGAACACCTGTCGAAACAGGTCTTTGTTGAACGGCGTTTCAGCCCTTGATTAGTTGGAGTCCCAAGCTATATATCTTCTCAAAAGGCCGCTGAGTGAGAGCTTCCCGCTACTCTAAGGCAGTGTGAGTGATAGGCTTGGATCAAAGAAGGATGGCCCGTGAAAGCGCTTCTGTGCTTTTCTTTACTAATGTAGACTCTTGATTAATAACATGGGAGGGTTATTAATCAAGAGTCGATCTACATTATACGAACGGTGGTGGCAATTGGGACCAAAAAGCAATCGGTGCGACCCCATTTGCGTGTCTTTTGCCGGGAGAGGTTGCGCCGTTCGGACGTTGATGCACCAGTGGACGGGGAGGGTCCAGCTGCTTTGAAAAGAACACCACAAGTGAAGAAGTAGTATATGTTGCTATAGTGTATGCTAGTGCATATAATATAAGCTATAGTACTAGTATATGCTAGTATTACATAGTAGTATATAGCTAGATTGTATGCTTGTGTAAATGTATATTTATATATATATAGCTAGTGTGTGCTAGTGTTGTATATATCGTATTATATATATAGAGAGAGATGTTGTCCGTTTCCGTTTCTGCACTCCGTCCGTGCGGCCTCAGGAGCCCAAAGACACGGAGGTCTCGGCCGTTTTGAACGAACACCGCGAGAGGCGGGTCTCGTGCGTCCCTCTTGCCATGTCCCTCGTCCGGTTGCACTGGACCGGCGAAAATGTGGAACATTTTGAGACGAGTTCATGTTGAGAATGTTGAGATATCAGATGCGGATATCGTTGCTGTTTAAGGATTTAATAAGTTTGGGCCAGCCTGTTGTTTCCCCAGTACTCGTAGCTGCCGCAACCATCCACAACCAAATCTTGCTTCCCTGCTATTTTGGTTGAAAACCCTCAACAGATTCATTGCATTAACCGTTGCTGGAGGTATTATGACTCTATAATGGACCGTATGGGCCCATGCTTGGGTTCTTGCGCGTCTACGCGCCCGCACGGCGGGGTCGCGCACCGCTTGGACCCGCAGGTCCTCCTATCCGTCCTACAGCAGCAGCGCACCTGGCATGAAGCTTGGCACTGGAGACTTGTGGACTAGTCAACGGGATTGTTCCAGAACTCTTGAGGAAAGGCATTCGTCCAACAATCCCATTGACTATAGTCAAATTGGGAAAAGGAGTTGAGTAAAAAGTGAGTCGTGGCGTTCCAATCTTCAGAAGTCTTCATGATGGGAATCCATCCCCACCATGTTGTGGAAGTTCTCCATGCTTGAAAATACGAATACAAGAGACCGGCGAGTGCCGTGCCGTGCCGCCACACGCACACTGCGTCCGTCTGAGGGCCACGCCACCAGAGATTCTGCGCTCCTTAAGCCGTCAGCCGTTCCTGCGGGAGCACTCGCCTTTGCCGCCCGGTTTGAGTTCGGTGAAGAAGGAAGGTGGGTTCAGTAAGTTTCGTATGAACTGCAGAGTTAATGGAGTTTTCAATTCTAGTAGCTATAGACGCTAGTAGGTTGGAGCCGATCGCTAGTGGGTGGAAGGCCATTACTGTATATATATCTATAGATGCCGATGTTCCGTCGCCCCAATGTATTTGATCACGACTTGTTCAGACTCGAAACATTGGTTTTTGATGAGGACAGGAGATGGGTTTGGGCCACGAAAGTGGACTTTCAACGGTGAGAACGGGGCATCCAGAGCAATTCAAAATCACTAAAACCTGGCGATCACTTCCTTTACCTGGTGGTTCCAACAAAATCACACCATGGACATCCATGGACCACCGTGGTACCCAGTGGTTCAAAAATAAGAATCACACCAGGACACTGAAAGGCCTGGTACCAAAAACCTGGCAGCTTGGCATTGTGAATGTGGGACCTAAAGTGTGTGTGAGACAGCTCCTTCATCTCCTTCATCCAAAGACGCCTGAATGGTGAGACTTCGCCAAAATCCAAGCAAATGGTGTCCGCAATCTGCACTGAGGCAGGTGGAAGACTTGATGTCGCTGAATTTCGACGTGTTAACTCAGAAGGAAAACTTCTTGGAAGAGCTTGTGCCCTGGAGACGAGCGTTCGCTTGAGAGTGCGTCTCATCGCGTCAGTCGTGGCGGGGCGGTTGGACGAGCATGGAGGGGTTAACTTTCTGGGGACGAACATAGAGAGAGAGAGAGAGGACACTCTTGGTGTAGCAAAAACTCATGGCCTTGGATTTCGGTCTTGGACGAGTCACATGCAACCCCGGTTTCAACAGGTGCCGTATGCAAACGAACACACGAAGCTATAGTAACATATAGTAACTTTAGTGAAGAATAGGACCTTTGCTTTGAGAAAAGGATTTGACATGATTTCGACTGCTTCATTCTTCAACTTGAGGATATGATCGCTCTCAGCTGGTTCGAAGAAGACTGAGGGGGGTATGTTCGGCTGCTTCCAGCCAGCAAAACCTATGCTGCGTTGTGAACGGTGGACTGAGGTGCCTGATATTCTGAAGCATGCAGGTTGTAGCTTGGCTGAAGGGTTCGGTGAGTCGAGCCTCGTAGAGTGTGGAGGTTGGAAGCCATTCTTTGAGAAACAATGCATTACATAGGTTTGTGGTCTCTTTGTTTGTCTCTGTGTATGTCCCCAAGCAAGAGACCAGATGTGCATTACTACTTGTAGCAAGAAGCTACCAGGTTGGTGGCCATCGCTAGTAGACAGGGAGTCACGGAGTCACAAAGGTGTCTTTTTTCGGAGAACTGGGGGAGTCAGACGACGTGGTGTTTCATTCGAGGCGAAACAATCACTCCTGATCATCATAACCTGTATACAAAACCTTATCATCTATCCCCTCCTTATCTTCAATCTGCCCAGTTTGAACCTTACAATAGCCAATACTGGGAACAACAAAAAAAAACTGGACCACATCGCCCCCGTCCTTTCGGTCCGTCCTCCCTCGGCCGAGGTGAGGAGAATTGTCGGATCCCGGAGGCGAGCCTCGTGAAATGGGCCGAGAAGGTCCACCAGGGCTACCGTGCCTCGGAGTGGGTCTACCGGGGTCTGGGTCTCCCGTGACTCACGCCACGGAGACAACGGTCACGCGCGCGGGTAGATGGCGCCGCAGATGGCGCGCTTGGACCCGAACTGCCGGGTCGAGGTCGTTGGACGGGGGTGTTTGGGGGGGGTCGCGCGTGCAGCTCCGCGCTACGCGGAGCTGCATGCTGCATGAGGTCGTTGCAGGCCCCTGAGGGTGGAAGTTTGGTGGAGCGGTGAGGACCGGAGTTGTGGGAGTCTGTGTTTGGACAAGGACTGTGACTTTGTGATTCATTCTAGCGATGCTAGGCATGTGTGCACCACCTGGATATCAAGTCGACTACGATCCCCCTGTCCATATCCTTTTGGAGACCACTGATATAATTATAAAGGTTTCATGGGCCACCCACTCAACAAGTTCTGGGGTTTAATCGACGGAGAAAACCAATGTTTGTGTGTGTGTGTTTGTACATGAGATGCTTGCTGCTGCCTGTTATTGTCATTGCACAGTAATTGTGAGAATGATAAGCCGCAAGCCTTGATAAGTGAGCATGTAGGCGAATACCTATAAGAGCAAACACACATATCGAATACCATATGTAAAGGATTATAAAGGAGAGAGGACTGACATCACTTGACATCAATTAAGTGTCATGATTCAGGCTTTTTGCACCTCTGACCGATCCGGATCATTCAGAGGTCTTCAATGTTTCATCAGGATCGCTGTGAACATCTCTCCGAGCCTGGAGTCCGTCCGAGTCCGTTCGAACCGACCAGATTCTCGTCCCCGTCCCGTTCGTTTCGCCGTGGGTCGCCACGTGGGGACCAGGTTTAAGGTTATAAGAAGCCAAGGTGATAACCCCTTCCACAACTTCTTCCATGGTTTTGCGGTGTATCAGATGCTTGGCTGAGATGAGGTGACAAAACAACGAACAAACTAAGAACGATAGGTTGCAACTTACATAACCTCAGCGTGGACAACACACATGTCCAGTCCACATATTGCACATGGACACATCTCTCACGACATCACCTGGACCAAAGCATCTTTCAGGAGTGTTCATTGTGTTTTCACTGTTTACCCGTTGTTCTTCTTCTGGCCAGGGCCACGCTGAGTTTTCGTGGCGTAACGTTCTCCTGGCGTAGCGTTGGTCGCCCCCGAGGATGTGTTTCCACCAGCTGAGTCAGATCGATACCTTGTCGCAGCTGACCTCCACGGAGGCGAGGACTCGCGGCGACACTCGCCGCGTTCGTGTCGCGAAAGCTGAGCTTCGGTGGCGGTGGAGGGACATGAGAATTGTTTTGTTTGACCCTTAAATGCTATAAAGACATACAGAGACTAAACACAGGCTTCGTGTGGTGCCTGAGCTTGCGAAAAGAGTGATGGGAGGAAGGTGGAATCAGGAAGGCTTGTCGATGCTTTCCTGGAACAGTTTCCAGGTCATGAGATTCCATGCTGCGACAGAACCTTGTAACAAGGCAAATGAAGATAGACGAAGTGTATTTTTAACGAAGAAGAGGATTGCTTCGCACCAGGTTCTCAGTGGTTCTTCAGCCTTTTTAAGAACCGAAAAGTTCTCAATCATCTCTGCTCTGGAGGTTGAAACTGAAAAGGAGATTCCACCCTGGATTTGACTTAAGATACTTCAGCCGTTTTGCCTTTCTAGTGAACATCGTTCGGAACATGTATGAAAAGGATCCCGTTTGGGAGCAGAAAGACAATCAATGACAATCATCTCGCCATATCTTGTCATCCCATTGAGGTCAGGTGTATTTGTCCTTCCAAATTTCTTCTGTTGGATGATGTAGAATTATTATAAGACACACACGTAGAACATATTTTGGAATAACATACTTTTTTTGCAGGGGGGACGTTATAAGTGTACGTTCTAAGTGTATAGGTCGCGATGTTCTAAGAGTATGTGCCTGCAGATGTTCTAACCCTGGAGTAAGAACATCCCAGGCCCTGGCTGCTACACTAAAGAACATAGTCCAACAAATGTCCAACATATACACTTAGAACTTTTTTGAGGATATTGGACATTGTGATGGTTTCGGAAAGCAGGTTCACATATGATGTTCTAAGTGTGCTGATTTCTTTTGTTCAAAGAGTGCTTGCGGCTGCAGCGGTCCATGTTCTAAGTGTGCTTGCACTGGATGTTCTAAGCTCGATGTTCTAAGTAAAGGGTTTTTCATAATGTAAAAACAAACTGATCTAAGTGTGTATATAATATGTATATATATGTTTGCAACTATAAGGACAACCCAAGCTGTGGCTGGACAACTTGCTTGGTGTTTTGCTTTCTCATTTATAGCGGCTTGGGTCGAATTCCTCTAGTGAAAGCCGGAAGCCAAACGCCTCAGGGTTTTGGCCTCTTGGTGGCTGCCTTGTGCCACGACATCGGCCATCCAGGCCACGGGAGCTTTGCCGTGACGGTGTCGAGACGGCTTTGACGATCATCGTCACTCTATTGGGATGTTTGACCAAACAGTATCCCTATACAGGTCCAAAGACCATCAAAGACCAAGCAAAACCTGCTTGACATCATTGAGTGGTGTTTGACCTACCCAACTCAACCTACTCCAGTAACATGAGATCAAACTGACCTGTAGGGTAAACATCCACAAATATGGGCCTCTGGGTGCGGGTCCTATGAGATGTCCATATCGCCTTCGGGTCCTTTTTTCGCATCGAATCCACCTGAGCCGATGTCGATCTCGTACACCGGGCAAAACCGGCTCGTTGGCATGCTGCGGTCTTACCGCGTTTCCAACGGCTCGGAGTGTCCGCCCCGTTTGAAACCGTGTTTTTTGGTTCGGCGAAACGCTTCGACCCGCGTCGAGACCGATCGGCGGAAAGATCGGCCGAGATCTCGGGCAGGGCTCAACAACGGCTATTTGATCAGGCAGGGCTCGGAGTGGTGAGTTGGCCAGTTGGAGTGGAGGGATGAGGCCGGAGACCATACCTGGAACAACCATGAGTTGAAATCAGCCAAAGATTGGTAATGAGAAGACTAAATTGAGCACAAGAACCCTCGCCTCTATCTAAGATGAGAGTATATGTTTATGTCCAGCCCCATTTCACTGCACCCGCCACAATGCACACGATTGTACACGGCTTTGTTATGCTTTGATTATAACTAAACGATTTGCCACTGGTGTTTTGCAAACCCCTATATAGAAGATGTTGGAATATGTTGGACATCCTTTGGTTGGGGGTTGCCTCAAAGGCAGCGACGACCTCTAAGAATGCGTTTGCCCAGCAAAGATACTTTAAGGTCAGCAGTGGGGCAAACACTGTTTGCCTTCGGATCTACAACAAATAGACCATTATAGACCATAACCTCCGGATGGCGAGGAATTTCACCATGTTTGACTCCTTCAATAGTGTCAAACACTCCCATGTGTGGAAGGGTGATCACTGGTGACCGTGGCAGGACGCAGGACGACCTGGCGCTCCGCTACAACGACGTGTCGGTCCTCGAGAATCACCACGCGTGACTTCGGCTCGACGGCGGGCGGAACGTGGCGGCTCCAGAGCTTGAAGTCGAGTGGGAGCGGAGTGCAAAAGGGGCCCTTGGTGTAGGGGCTTCCAGCCAGGTGACCCCTTTGAAGGTGCTGGTATATACCTATAAGATCCTTAGGCAAGAATTTCTGCCGACCCTCATTTGAGCTCTCATGAACGCCTACTTCAAACATGAACGCCTATTTCTTTGAAGAACGCCTAAACATGCGTGATACCAGTTGATGCTTTATACCTCACTCTTTGTTGACACCCGGTGCTGTTTGGGAGAAACCTTGAGCACCCTGTCCCGCCAACACTTCGGCTTCATCCTCGCGCCTGGAGCCCCAGACTGAAACCGCAGGTGGTGTTTGTGTGTCCGTATGTATTCCTTAGTGTGAGTGTGTGTGTGTTTGGGGGAGGAAACCCTGAACTGGCCAAGAGGTTTCCGGAGAGGCTTGCACTGTTTGTCCCCACAGCTTTACCTGAAGTCTCGGGCCAGTTTCTCTTTGGAAGTGCCCACATCTCAACAAATTTTAGTTCGTCCACATCATCGCTTAGGCCGGCTTCTGTTTAGAAGTGCCCTTTTTTTGTAAAAGTATCTCTGAAGGATTCTGCACGACAAGCCTCTTGTGCTCAACTGTCTTGACAAGCGCGCAACCAAACCCACTGTATCCTCATTCTGCTCGCAAGCAGTAGAAATTGGAGAAAGAATTTGGACAGCCCCACGTTGGAGAGACCTGCGAAGAGTGTAAGCGACATGATGGAGTGCATGGACCTTGGGTTTCAACCCGAAACCAGTCAGCTTCATGTCATACACAATTCGGGCTAGCTTCTTGTACCCCCTGAGCAAGCACATCAGCTTTACATAGAGAATTTGCCCACAAGGGCGTGATAGCCAAAGACCATGCGAATGCATGATGCCAAAAGCATCCAGGGCAGAATCCACTGTCGCTTTAAATGTTTTCAGCAAGCGGTGGTTTGACTGGGCCAAGCCATCGTTTGATGAAATTCGAAGCCCTACAAGCCACCTCAGGAAGCGCAAGACTAGCATGGAATCACTTCCCTTCGTGTTTGCCCATGCAAAACTTGCCTTGGTCTTGACGTTGAAAAAACGCTTCCCAAATGAACGAAGCCCAGGCGTAACATGCTCTGATGCGCACCACAAACTGAAAAGGCCGTGTGCAGCCTCCAGTCGAAGCTCCAAGTTCTTGCTCCGGCGGTCGGACGCTTCATCCTGGCTTGTGAGGATGACAAAGAAACATGTTGAGGTTGCCCTACTTTGCTAGTAGCTTACAAGAAAAAAAAGGTAAGCGTTGCCTTAGCTCAAGCAAGTGGCAAAAAATTGTAGCTTTGCCATCGTTACAATCATGCTGCCGATGAGGTCTCGAGCTATTCCAACCTTAAAGACATGGAACACATCCAATGCGAAGGCCAGTTCTGGCGCAACTGGATTGTAGGGCACCCTCGATAGTTCTGGAGGAGTTTCCCAAGGTCTTGAAACTCCCATCGTAGCTGCCCAATCTGGCTCGTCCCGCGTGTCTTCAAAGGCTGGTAGTCCAAAGTTGGCAGCCCCAGCTTCACAAAGTGAGCACATCATCCCCCCTCTAAGTTTGTGGTATGACCGTGTAATGCCTATTTGGACCATGTGCTTCATATCACCTTTCACGGCGCAAAGCGCTCCAAAGATCTGTTCGCCTGATTTCAATGTAACCCCATCCCAGAACAAGGAGATCATGTCATTTGACAAAAGTTTCAAATGCTTGTCCAAGACCTCGGGGTCTCTGTACAGGCAAGCAGGCCACCCAAACAGCAGATGGCGAGTTACATACGAGTGGCCTTTATAGTTTGTGCTTTGCAAGGCAACACGGTGCAAGAGGTCTGGAGGCAAAGGGTTCATGACCCCATCAGCACGACATGTGTCAATACCAGCTGCCTCCATTTTTGAAACCTCCGAAGCACAGCAGCAAGCAAAATCTTTCATGTCTTGCAAGCCAAGCAAACACTCCACTGACCACACAAGGAACTTGTCACGTTTGGGCCCACGACCCTCATCGCCAAGCAGGGCCAATGGAAGAACTTGGTGGAGGTCGTTTGCATGGTGTTGGAATACCACATGTTGAGGGTTGTTTTGCTCATATGCCGCCCAGAAAGACCGGAGCTGCAACGAGCGGTCCTGACACTGTCCAACCAAAGCATATGGCGCCTTGTTCATCAGGACCTTCACCCATTCACTGGGTTTGATCCAGTGGGTGGTGGTCTTACCATTCTGCAGTGGGTGCTCTACTCTCTCTATGTTGACTGGCATCGACAGGCCAAGCCGGGCAAATCTGCTGTGCATGTCACGACTAGCATTGCACCTGCTTTTCTCATGGAAGCAGCGTTCGTCACGCAACAGCTCAACGTCAGCCCGCCCAACCCTCGAAGAGTTTCCAGCTTTGATGGCTTTCTTCACGTACACAGCGTTGACCTGAAACAAACTTACACGCTGGCTTGTTTAGGCTAGAGCGCTGGCCCACAAACCCACAAAAAAAAGTTGAGGCTTGAGGGCACCACCCCATCTCCAAAGGATTCAGCCAGCGCAGCATCCAACGTCTCCACTGGTCGCTCATCATCATCACCTGCGAACAACTACAAAACTTACCCGTCTGTATTCTTTTTATGTCAAGCCCGGATTAATAGACTCACCTTAGTTTGGCCCGCCCAAAGATAAACACCTGGAAGAGATGTAGTCTTGGGGGTCCATTTCATTTACAGTAATCCGGGTTCGACGTTGGATGTTCCAACCTGCAAAGGATCCAAAAAGATTGCAGTCTAGTAGTTCCTTTCTGGGCGACTAGCAAACAGCTGCACTGCAGAATGACGGAAGAGACCCCGAGACCCCTTTTCTTTCTCACCCAGACTGAGGAGTCGTTTGTAAGATGAGACATCGAAGCTCATAGTCCGATCCAGGTCCAAAACGCCCAGTGGCATTTCAGCCACTAAAGCTGACCACCCAACGAAGTACATGACATGTTTGCCAAGCATGTGGCTTTGCCACTATGAGTCACCCCCACGCTGACGCTTTGACGCAGGGTGTGTTTTTGCATCTGCCCTCTTACCTTTGGGGGGCTTAGGGGCACTCGCTTTGGCTTTGGTCTTGGCCCCCGCTTTTGCGGTTGCTTTTGCACCACACCTCAAAGGTGAGACCCTGAGGTGGGATTTGATCAACTGAGAAAAGCACAAGCTGTTTTGAAACATATATATTGGTCTCACCACAGCAAAGAAAATCATGAAGCTTGAGGCTTAAGGCTGGAACTTCACACGGCGGTCCATGCACAAAGCCTCCAAGGCCCTAAGATGAAACAAGGGAAGTGGATGGGTTGAATAGCCCGGGAGCACAAATGCTCAGGCCATGGCAGTTTCTTCGCAGAGTCCACCTGCGACCTGATTTTCTTTTGGCTCCTTGGACCCAAAACGGCAGAGAGCAAAAAGAACCTGTAAGGATAGGAAGAATAGTCGTTGGCTTGCATGCCAGGGTGCTCTTTGGTGAAGCCATCTACAACTCCCGTGGTGTAGCTCTCATTCAGGGTGGCATCAGCTGACTGGAGGCCATCATATAGGGATCTGATCTTCTCAAGCAGCCTCATCCACAGCGGCCACCGATCCGACCAAATTAGGGTATACAGGAAACAAAGTTGACGAGGACATAGGGCGCAGTCTAGAAACTTCTTGTGCATTTCATTGGGGGCCGCAACAGCTTCCAACGTCATCTTGTGTTCCGCCAACTTTGCCACACGCTTTTGGATAGCAACACTTACTTTGGGCACAACCGACGCAGGCTGGACCTCTTTCTCAACCATTGGGAAGTTAAGCTTCTTCATCATGCTCTCTGCCTCCTCCCCATCATCTGATGAGAACTCTTCACCATCGGAATCACCTTAGATTAATTGTGAGCACCCCCAGCCTATAGTTCCAACAACAACAATTCACCAACCCCATATCTGTTGGGTGGGAAGATATAAAGGAAGGGGTTGAACCAAGAATTGAGCCACCCCCATGACGTCCCTTCTGAGGCAAAGGGGGAAAGTCATTCTCCTCATCGGAGATTTCCATTTTTTCCTCATCGCCGCTCTCCATCTCATCCTCGATCGTGCGCTCAAGCATGGAGCGGCGCGTGTTCCTGAGCCAACGGAGCCGAAGCTCAGAACCGACGAAGAACAGCAAAGGTGATGTGAGCGGATGGGCAAGCCGTGGACAAGATGTCCTTCAACTGGCAAGATCGCTTTCAGTCAACGCTCAAGCCATTGGTTCGCGAGCTGAGCAGAGCGCTCACGCGAAGAGAGAGAGCATGACTACCTACACACGCAGAGCTTTGAGGTCGTGCCGCTGCTCATGGACAGGAAAATGCGTGGCAACATCGTTATACTACCCGGCAGAGCACCACGGCGAAGGTCCTACCGATGTCATGACCACCGTCATCATCATCATCATCATGATCATTGCATCATTTGTCATACCAACATCACAATCATCATCAACACCATCATCAACAACCTATCATCATCAATATCATCATCATTATTAAAATCATCATCATATCACCGTCGGCATCACCATCATATATTTGCCATCACCAATCACCATCTTTATCAGCACAGTCATTGCACCATCTTCATCATCATCATCATCATCGTCGTCGTCGTCATCACACCATCATCAGCAGCATCATCATCGTTATCAGCATCAACATCATCATCCCCATCATCATCGTCATCGTCGTCCTCATCGTCCTCACCATCTTCGTCGGGATTGCAGAAGCCGCAAGTTTGTCCAAGTTAAGTTGTGCACGTCACGCCGCAGTCTTTGAATGCGCTGGTAGCATGCCTGCCAGTAAGTTCCGTTGGGAGAGAATCGCAGTCCCAAAGCCCTCAATACGGGTTAGGAAATGAAGAGACCTATAGTCTGATCCCACCCAACCTGAAGCGGAGTCCAGTAGGTGTCTTTGTAAATCTAAACAACCTTGTGTGAGCCAGGTCTTGAAGAGGGTTGAGGGCCCAAAGGTGTTGGGGGAGAGCGCTCCCAATTGGAGCCTCACTTGTGTTTAGGTGGCCTTCCACACCCTGTTGGATGTTATTCGCAAACCTGATCACCCAGAAACCCAAAAGGGCGCCTCTTTTTTAGTTGGGACACTTCGGAAGGCACAACATGGCTGGGATGCTCTGTGCGAGGGACTGTTCTTCCCCACCCGAAAAAGAAAAAAGTAAAAGTGTAGAGCGTGCCCAAAACATTCAATTCAGTTTCTCTATAACTATAAAATGGAACTCCTGAGCACTTCATGACCTCTATCCAAACCCACACCCCTAGTCAATAGACAGTCTCAATAGTCTCCTGAGCACTCATGATATCACTCGCATCACCAACCCCCTAAAACATACATGTTCACTACTTTCCGGACCGCCTCTTTTTTCGCTTTCCCCTGCCAGGCTCTGGGTAATCCAGGGTGGCCGGGTTTGCGACCCCGGGTATTTCATCTTCTTTGAGCAGTCATGACCTGATTGAAAATTACGGCTCTATAACATGCCATGTTCAGGCTTTGCAGGGCACCCTCACTTTCGAATTGCCTTTTAATTGGATTTTGTAAAGGTAAACGGTGTCCCCATTCTTATAGTGATCCATTTCACTGGCATCATTATAGCATCATTCAAAGGGGCCCATGGGCGGCCGCCCATTCGATTGAAACCCACTGGCCAGAACCGCAACCAGTACAACTTCGCAACCTTCCATCAGGTCGCAGAAGGTGCAAACCCGCCCCAACCCATCCAATCTCAGAGCAATCGATTCCGAGGTGGCAGCCCAGCTGCCTACCCTACTCATGCAAAGCATGCAGAGGCCTGGTCTGCAAATCCAAGTTTCTTTTGTTGTCCCTTTGTGCTCACCAGCGTCCAGTAGAGCCATCCTTCGCCGTAGATGCTCTTCCTGCCCCGTTGAAAACAGGTGGGCGAACCAACATGTGAGTCAAGGGGTTACATGCACCGCTTCAAAGACACACAAGCTGATCGAGCGATGGCAGTCTTGCGCCAAGAGGGCTTTCGGCTGCATCTCCGAATGACACCATTGATCTTTTTCCTCAGAGGTCATTCCAATATTGGTCCCAGGACAGGAAGAACAAAATCTAGCATGGCGCGTTTGATCCTAAAGCCAAGATTCTCAGACCAACCTTTCTCTTTCATATCCTCCACACTCAAGAACTCCCAGTTGGTCTCAAAAGAGTTTTCGGAGATCTCCTGATAGACCCTCTTGACTTTGCGAATGAACAACTCCTGGGGATTGACAGAGTATGGACACAATGGTTTGGGATGGGTGAACGTCACAAAACATAGCTCAAACATAGCTCAATTGTGGGGTCCTTGTCGTAACCAGCTTTCTCAAACATCTTCTTGATGGTGTTTCTCGTATCTTCGCTTTCCCAATCCACCAAAACCTCTTCAGGGACCAGGGAGCTTCCATTAGCTCGACGCTTCAGGAGCCTGTTCAAGCGTGACCTAATGGCCCCATCAGAGAGCGGCTTTGGCGGTTCAGGGACATCAACCTGTTCCCCCGTCGTTTTACCACCCATTGGCTCGGTAGGCGGCGGTTCTTGGGTTTCCCCTTGCTGACGGGGAGGCTGAGGTTGTGGAGAGCCAGGCTTCTCAGCATCGACCAAGGTGTCTTGCAAGGTGGCCGCCTCTTCATTTGGAGGGAAATAGACCTGAGTTCCATGGCAATCAGCTGCTATCACATGACCCACTGCCATCAATACAAACAAAGCCCACGCAGCGCCGTGCAGCTAAGAGGCTGTAGCCTGAGGGGAAAGTGGCGTGTGGGCGTCCTTCTTGTCCTCCATCCCGTCCTCATGAGATAAGTCAAATGAATACGAAGGCTTGCCACTTCTGGTGTTTCGTCAACTTGGTCGGACCTTCAACCACATGGGATTTGGCACTTCGAGGAAACAAGGGTCCTGCGTCTCATGAATCTCAATCACCTCCGCCGGCGCCGCAGGTGGTTGCGACCTTGCCGCCAGTTGGCGAGCTTCCTGGAGTGCCTGGGTTGGAAGTTGGTGGTGAGAGGGGCTTAATAACATTCGGTATTGTGGTTCCATATATTGACTGTGCCTAGATGCAAGGAGCTTTTGCTTCTCTGCAACCATCAACTGGTATTGCGGGTCGCTCTCCAAACTCATGGTGGCGGAACGAAGCACACCCAAACCCCTGTCCAAGGTTTCTGTTGACATCTCACTTTTCCAACCACCGACCTAGAAATGGCTTCAGACCACGAATGTAAGCAAATCAAGGTGCAAAGGGCACTAGCAAACCTCATGGACTTCCATGGTTTGAGGCGTACGGGCAAGAACGCCTATTGTACGGGTAAGAACGCCTATTGTACGGGTAAGAACGCCTATTTCCAAACTTGATTTTTTTGAGTTTTTTGGAGACATTGAGGCGCACTACCTTTCCACACCACACAGCTGCGCAGTGCAGAGTCAGGCTAAAGATTCTCCAAGTAAGAGCCCACAGACCCCCGAAACTCTTCAGGGATCTTCAGCTTTGAGCTCCTCTTAATGTACTGTAAACACTGGACTATGCCAGCGTCCTCCCACCGGTCCGTGTCAGGCATCTCACAAATCAGGGTTGGAAGATCCACGCGCTCCACTACCTCAGCCATGAAGACATCGGTCCCTTCCCATGAAGACAGCATGGTCTGTTGCAAAGGCCCCGAACAAACAAAGAACAGATCAAACTCTCAGGTTGAATGTCCCAAGGCTTGATAATCGACCAAGCTACCGGTTTTAGTTTGGGTTTGTCTTTGAGGAGGCTCCGGCGGAGTCGCAAGATCTTGGCACAGAAGGCAGGCGTATACTCCCTGGGTCGAGCCAAGTGAGTGGAATGATTGAAGGGACACCCAGAAGCTTTCCCGGGAGAGTTTGTGCCGGAAGAAGAACTAACTATTGAACACCAAGGGTGGTGTCTTCCACTTTCATAACTAGTTTTGCCCTTTGGTGTTTCGTGTCTTGGGGATCTCGAGGGCATGGCGTGGGAAAGCCCGTATCCTTCAGGACACGGCGGAAAGGAGAGACAGAGAGGGAGGCCAACCCCCAGGAACCACACACAAAACGTTACCGCTGCACTGGGTGATTTTGTTGAAAAATCCATACGGCAGGAAAATCAACACCTGAAAAATCGTGTACTAGCAAGCGGCCAAAGAGCTGAGTTTGTTTGAGGGCACGGGTGCCAGTGTACCCCACTGCTCCACTCTTGGTCGTGTATTTGCGAACTGTTTGGGGACCGTTCTTGATCTTCTTGGTGCTCATCTTTCCCATGTTGAGCCGCCAAACGGCAAAGCTGGTGCTCCATACCCGGGTCCGCTTATAGTTGGCATGGCCATAGTGCTTCATGTAGAACGCGGTTCTCCACATCTAGGCTAGGGTTGGGAAACACGTTAGAAACCTATCCATTTAGTCTGGGTCCCATTAAGCAAAAACCCGCAAAGAATGGAAACTGTTAGTTAGTTGCAAAGAAAAGAATCGCAAACACCTTTCTTCTTCAGCTCCCGTAGTAGCCACAAAAGCCGGTCGTGTGAAAATATCACTGAGGAATTTGGGTTTTCCACCAACGGGACCGAGCCAGCACAAATAATGAGTAAGATCACCAGGCTGCACCTAGCAGGGACATGGTCGAAAGTTGTTATTTGGTAGGGCTTCACCAATTCCACACCCAGAAAGCTACTACGGCCAGGGAAACCAGCGCAACCCAAGCTCGAAAGATTCGGAGGCCCCCCACCCCGAAAAGCGACAAGAGTGGAGCAAACATGGGGCAGAACATGGGGGAAGGACTCCCGGTAAACTGTGGCCTTGCGACCATAAAGTTACTGGACTTTATCGAATCATAGTCCAGCAGGCCCATTGGCGTGAGGAACTGGTCCCGCTTGGACGTTCCACTGTTGATGGATACCCAGCTTGAGCAGCATATGCCCAAGAGTGATATCATGCCTCCAAAAACTGAACATAGAATCCCATGAAGAAGTAGCCTCGAAACAAAGAGGCAGCTCTTGTAAGCAGTCTTTGGGTTCCACACAGTGTCTGAAAGACACACACCCTCACATGGACCCTGCCACACCCTGGGAAACCCAAACTGATAAGCAGGTAGCAGTAGCTTTCTTGACCTGCTGATGTCCACCGAGTCTTTGGGTTAAATCCGACCCTCTTCAAATAGTGACCTCCATGGACCTCAACACTAAGAGGTACCGGTACAATAACCAAAACCACTGTTTGCACCAAAAGGACGCCGAACAATAACCAAACCCAACTTCTACAACAAGAGGATGCCGGTAGCAGTAGCTTTACAGACCTGTTGATGCCCATCAAGTCTTTGGGTTAAAGCAGACACCCCTCAAATTGTGACCTCCATAGACTTCAACACAAAGGATACAAACCACTTTTTCACACCAAGATGCCGATACCCTTCAAAATCCCAATTCATAAGAGCCCTACGGAGCTGTTGATGTTTTGGGTCCCGCGCGTTGTCTGAAAGACAAACACACCTCAAATAGTGACATCCATGGACCATGGACCCGAAGACGAGCCCCAAATGGAAAGCAGGTAGCAGTAGCCCTGCAGAGCTGTTGATGTCCATCGCACTCTTTGAGTACTTAGCCCCCTCTAAATCGAAGTCAATGTCATGGGCTTCCGATGGAATGCCCATAGATTTTGCCAGCCGTGTGAGGCGAGCTCGGCCGGCAAAGACTTCAATCACCTCTAAAGGCTGAGGCGGGGGTGGGATGTCCAAGTAGAACACAGCCATCACCAGTATCACGAACACCTCAGTGAACCCAAAAACACACTTGGTGGAAGCCATACCTGGGAGACAGTCCAAAAGAAGAACCCTTTGCAAATGAGGATATACGGACTGGGGTGGGTTTTCCGTAAATGCACTTCGTGTTCATTTTCTGGGTCAAAACACAAACAAGCACTTTGGGTGTATTTTGTTGTTCCATCGATAGGATAGGGCAAGAAGTTGCCTTCGGAGCATTGAAGTAGATCAGCCGCCGAACAGTGCATTGGAGCTCAGCTGGGGTCATGGCAGCGAAGCACACACACAAACGCGACCAGAGTGCTTGATGCTCGTGGAAACGAGGCCCACCCACGGATACTGGACAAATGGTTGATAGTTTTACGGCTGTATTACTTAACCACGTTGGGTGATTGCAACCCACACAGCTGCCACAGTTTCAAGTTTCATGAACCTTCCAAGTCCAAAGCCAACCCATCGACCAGGCTCGCCTCCTACATGTCCACGGGCAACGAAGCAATGAAGTCCTTGAGGCATTTCCAGCCAAGGTGTACCTGGAACAGATGCAGTAGTGGTGAGCACAAAGACCATGATCAGTGCTGGCAGCTCAAGTCTTGTGGCTGCTTCGTAGCCCGCATTCTTTTTTGCAGCTCAAACCCCTGTTGGTGGAATCCCACATTATGTGCCACCCACCCGTGTGAAAGGCACACAGGATCCAAACTAGTCTCGCGCATGGCAAATTGGCATGCCATGCGCCCCAGTCACAAATCACCGCCTGCAGGCAGCGCTTGGCACGGTCATCCACTCGATCAGACCTGAGGACCGATCCAGTGCAGGGCATGATGTTCCAAAACAGGTTGATTGTGATCAGTGTGACTTGAAATTTGAGTGGAGGTTGAGAACAAATAAGTCAACTAATGTAGAGTGCAGTCAGAAGACACGCTGCTGAATTGTCACAAACTCCGTGGCCCACTCCTCCGCCAAAGCCAAGAAAGCGTCTGGGCCAGCCTTCTCCTCGATCACATTGAACCGTGGGCTACAGAACTTCCAGAAGGGGTCCTGGACAAGTGACAAGCGACCAAGGCCCACCAAACATGACAAACGCACCAAACATGACAAACGCAACCGGAGACATGACAAACATGACAAAACATGACAAACAAACATGACAAACTTTGGTCCTCCAGGTGGCTGGCAGGGCTCAACACGCTCTTGACGTGTGAGGCAAAGGCTGAACAGAGAGCGAGCCACCACTGGGCTTTGACTGGGTTCTTGGGCTGGTACCGCCGGGCAAAGGATGCTGTGGGATTCGGTTTCTCGTCTGCCTTCTCATGTTCCTTCTTGTTCTTCTTGCACGGTGGCTTCTCAGCCGTTGCGCTTGAGTCCTTCGCCTGTCTCTTGGTCTTGCCTTTGCCCATCTCGCCCCCGTACTTCTCTAACAAGTACTGCAGCTGCGCCCGCTCTTCATCCGCCTTGTCTTCATGGCCTCTCTTGGCCTTCCGCTTGCAAGCGGCCTTAGGTGTCATTTTCCCACCCTCCTCCTTCTCCACATCAGCATCAGTCTCGCGAGCCCCATTCTTCTTGTCTTCGACTCGCTTCGGCTTTCCTTTGGCCTTGGCCTTTGCTTCCCCTCGTGGGGCTCTGGGCTTTCCAGCAGACTTTCCAGCCGGGCGCTTCAAGGGAGGCATGTCATCATCAGACCCATCCTCTCCATCCTGTCCTTGCTTTGGTTTTCTTCCCCCAGACATCTTGGTACGCATTTCATCTTGCAGGGCCCGGTCCATGTCTACCTGGCCAGGATCAATGAAGACAATAGACTAGACAGAAAATTCTTCACAAAGAACGTGCATCAACAAAAGACAGGGGCGTACCTCGTCAAGCAAGAGTTCTTGAGCGGAAGCAATGCGCTTGTCACCAGCGCAGGAACGAGGCGGCGCTTCTGGCTCAACCTTGGCCAGACTCGAAGAGACTTGGTGGCGTCCAGTCTCATCTCCTGTCGATGAAATGGCGGGGATCTCCACCACCTGCGGATCTGGAGACGCTTCCTGGACAGCCTTCGGGTCTGACTGACATTCAACGCTGGGTGCTTTTGCAACCTGTCGAGTTTCAGCGCTGCCATCTGCTGGTGCCTCCTCTACCTCGCCGAGCACAAGCGTCTTTGCAGTGAGGAGCTTGTCCTCGCCTGAAGCTTCAGGTTCACCTCAGCTCCATAGAGGAGAACTGGAAGTGGAGCATCGTTGAACATTCGGCTTTTACAGAAATGGGCACTGGCCTTTGAGAGTCTCCGCCAAACCAGCGCCATCCCAAGGCAAAGTCTCTATGTTCTCGAAGACATGCTGTCCCCCTGCACACTGCACAAATGCCCCCTCAGCCTTTCACCTACACTCCAAAACCACACAAAACAAACAGGGCGGGGCCACCCCAAGAAGCTGGCACAGTCTTCTTAGCCACTGCCACCTGACGCTCCACCATCTGCAACCTCAGACAGACAAGAATGCATGCGCGCATCTCCAGTTCCTGCTCAAATGTCAAAACCTCAGTCCTACAGACTGTGGATTCTGCCGGGGAGCTCCAGCTCCGCAAGGCGCATGGCAATCCATTCATCAGAGTCAGGAGGTGGCGCATCAGCCAAACGTTTACCTCCAAAACCTGGAGACAAGCATTTGGCCAAAGGGCTTGACGCGCTTTTGAGGTCACCCCCCAGAGTCCAGGCCAAGAGTTCGCGCTCTTCGCCCGCGTGTGACGGAGGTGGTGTGGTTTCCCCGCTGCTATACCCGTCAGCTTCCACAAGAGCTTCGTTGGAACCATCATCCTCCACCTGAGAGTCCTGAGGAGAGTCCTGAGCGAGCTGTTCAGACTTGTCAGGCGCACTGCTAGTGCAAGACTCAGAGCTCTTCTTCTTTGAGATCTTTGGAGGCCAGTGTGACCCAAGTACGTCGTCGAACAACACCTTCAAATCTGGGTCCTTATATGCCAACGCGTGAAGCTCATACGAGCGGATGGAAGCATGTGGAAACACAATTGTTCAATCTTGACTTGTCCAAGAGACCCTGCGAGTATGTCCATCGTGACGGCGGATGAGTAAAGAGAAAAAGGACTTGATTGCATGAGCATCGCAGTGAATCTGTGCTGGTTTGCAGCTCAACCGCAGCTTGCTGCGAAGCTTTCTTACCTGAAGGGACCAAATTCAACCAGAGCAGGTCACACCATCACATTGAAGAAAGCGCAACCATCGACACGCGCAACCCCACGCCTCAACCTTCAACCATCCAACAGGCAGGGTCTTCGGTGTGGTCTGCTTGGGTACCCAAAGTGAAGCCGCATTATTCAAAAGGTCCACATTCACCTTCAGCGCCTGCATACTGATGATGCCCACGAGTTTGGTTTCCGGCCAAAACACAAGCGCTCTTTCATCTTGAATTTGTTTCCGCAGGTCATGGTTTCTTTCCCAAGCTTCTGCCAAACCTTCCAAAGGGTTTGGAACAGGCTCGGAAGCATTCAAAGCTGGCATTGCTGCTGTAAACCAACCCCCTGAAGCCAAAAACACTTCAGATTCAACACCACAGCGTGACCAAACAAAAGTCTCAAGAACTGGTTAAAGCACGCATTGAACTCCCGCACTGGCGCACAGAAGTATGAAGCTCACCAAGAAAGCCTCAGCAGCTACTAACGAGTTTACACAGTCACCAACCACTGGAGCCACAAACAGGCAGCTCAGCACCTGGCACGATCACGTCCAATGCAGGCAACGGCCTAGTCAGGAAAGCCTTCAGTGATTGTTTAAACGTTTTTGCACACCAAACTACTAGGTGTGGAGTTTCAAAGCCGAAGGGGTGCATGAATGTTCGCCTGGTCTTGCGGAACATAAGCACTGTAGAGGAAAGCACCTGCGAAGGGCCAAATAAGAAAGGCATGCAGTTGCATGCGTGTAGTTTGCTGTGAGTGATCTTTTTGAAACATGTTCTGAATGTCGCAGGTTCATGTAGGTTCCGAGTTGTTTTGCCATCTACATTCGACGCGTTCACTTCTTTGGTGCAGGACTGGCTTCATGGGCTGGTGCCTCACGCTCCTGCTGACCTGGGAGATTCGGAGATGCGAGGGCTAGCGAGGAGGGCATGCACAGAGTTGGCTCACTAGTTGTTTAAAGGTAAGGGTGTGGCATTCACCCTGCCACTTGTTCAAGTACGTCACCAGCTGGTGAACATGGCCCTTATGGTCGAAATTGTGTTTTATGTCCTCGGCCTGCTCCTTTGTCAGAATCTCCTCGAGCTACACGTCTCACCAGCACCCACAAGTCACACATGAAAAAGCAGAGACAGTTGCTCGGGGAGTGGGGCACACTGTTGCCAGCAAGGATCCAAGGGCTCACTGCGAGGCCACAGAACGGACTGAACTTCCATAAAGAACTTGTCCGGTAGTGAGGCCAAGCCTGGACCCACAAATGGAAATAAGGACAGAACGCATTGTGGTTTATGGTTTGTCCACGAGAGAGAGTGAGAGAGAGAGAGAGAGAGAGATGCGTAGAAGAAACTCAAGAAAATGAGAAAGCACTCAAATCTGAGGATCTAGCATGTGTCAGCAAATACTTCTTTGACAGCAGGATCGGAGGTGGCTTTCCCCATTTCAACTTTCTACACTGCTTGAAAGCAAAAATCTCATGGCACATGTTTGCAAATGCTGTGCACTGCACACTGCACACACACACACACTGGCAATTCAATGGACTGTAAAAGCCTCAGCACAGCAAGGTGGGGGAGCACCTTTGGCGCTTGACAGGTGAAGTGAATGCCAAGACTCTGGCTTGAAGGTTTGAACCAAAAACGCCTATGTGCGGGCAAGAACGCCTAAGTCCACCAAAAGGCACTTCTTCTCAAACAGGCAGTTATTTCTGCCCAATTCGAACTTGTAGGTATATTATTGTATATTTATAGCTTTATAAATATCACACTAATTAGATATTATTAGGCTCATTTAGGCTCTGTAGTCCCAAATTGAAGAGTCAGGTCGTGCAGGTCCCTGTTGGAGCATGGCCTCCAAGACAGGCTCTATTTTTAGGAGGTCAACATGTTAAATAGACACATGCCAGGAAGATCGTTCTCAAACTAACTAACTGCACTGCGGCAGCTCTCAATGTAAGCGGGTTTGCACTTTTGTTCTCCAAGGAGCTTTCGACCATCAAATCCAAGGGGCCATGAACCCAATGGAGCTTGACAAAAGTAGTTAACATGGCAAGAGGTGGTGTGTCATGGGTGTTTCAGGGGCATTTTCAGGCTTCCTGAAATCTAGCTCCAAGTCGACCTGTCATCTTCAACACCTCACTCGCCCACCGACATCGGCTTGTCACCGGCTGGTCACCGGGCCTGTTGTTGCGTCGGCTGCCCAAGGTCATTGGCCTGCACCATCTTGCGGGACGGGGAGCCCAACATTTGCAGCGGCCTCGACCGAGTGGAACAGGCCCCGACGTCCGTCCCAGAAACGGGTGGTGGGGGCGGCGGAAGGCCGTTTTTTGTGGTGAAGAAGATGTGCTGATGGTGGGAGCTGCTGGTGGTTGGAAGCGAGGAAGCTGCTTGGTGTGAATCCGTAAGTGAGAGGAATTGCTCATTGTTCATCCATTGGGAAGGACGCATCGTCCTGAAAGTCCATCTTTGGGTGTTTCTCATGCATGCTTTGGGTTTTTAATATTCACCCCCAACTTGATCTCATGATATCTCATGTCCGTTATATGGTATTACATTATGTATATATATATATATAAATTAAGATATTTTATACATTTTTATACCTACCTAACGACATCGAGCAAGCCTGAGCAGCTGCGGCAGCGTTCTGATGGTGGAAGGAAGAGTTGCTTTGTTCGTTTGTTAGATTGGGTAAGAGTTTCAATTAGTTACTGTGTCAACAATTTAATCAACGAAATGAAACGATTTCCAACACTCATTACAACTATTCCAAACATCCTGAATATATCTTAATGCGGTTCTTTTGCCCGGATCGTTCTATGCCGGAAAAGAGACACCTTCTAGAGATCATGGCGTTTTGAAACGGTCAGGGAGTCTTCCGGAAGACCATCATCAAGTGCATTCTGGCAACAGTGACTTGGGCGCTGATGGGACCCTATTGCGGAGTCACATCCTGCTCGACATCAACCACTTGGACCCTCCAAAGTACAATTGAACATGCTACGAGCATCTATGAGCCCACCAAGCAAGGACCGGCTGAACTTCTTTTGGCAGTTTGTTCATGTCAACTTAATGTGTTTGATTCATCGCCCGATGTGAGAAATATCCAAACGAGCGCTCCGTGTTATTTTGTTCTTCACCGGCAAAGGTGCTGCAAGGAGTCGGCCGGGGCTTAGATGGCCCGGTGTGTCAGGTTTGTGAGGTTCTTGAAGACAGGTACAGTAATTAAGAACATTCTTGGTGAGGAAAGTGTAGCGTCTTGCAAGTAGATCATGTCAGCAGCAAGAGAAGCCCAAAGAATGTTCTAACTCACCAACATCCCTGCAACAAGTTCACTTTCTGCAGAAAGCCTTGACATGTTCCTTCCTTTTCCCTCCACCACCAAAGCCCAAGCTTAGCATGTATATATATATATGATGTTTATGACGATACATGATGCATATTAACATGTATTAACGGACACATAGATCATCTTAGATCTAAAATTACATAGATCCTCACTGGTATCCTCACTCACTCATTCAGACCAACATGACGAAGCACTCTTCGCGTTCACCACGGCCAAGCCACGGCTTCCAAGCGCTTCCGCTGCTCCGAGGACATGGCGCATCACCAGGGCCTTTGTCAAAAGCTGATCGGTTCGGAGCTCGGTGCTGGGCGACTTTGGAGTGAGTGGATCAGATCGTTGGTGAAGGGTCAAGAGAAAAGAGCAGTATGGCAATACACCAAAGAGACACGCGGTGTATTTCAGTCGTTTGCCGTTGTATTTAGTCATGAGTCATTATCGTGCGAAAGAGGAGAAACATGGCAGTTGACACCATTGACTGACACTTTATGTGGTGGACTTGCTTGCGGCAACATTTGGAAGATGACTTTGATGGTCCATTTGATTCCACATACTGCTGGTGTGTGGAGTTCCTTCCTTTTTGGATCGGAACGCACATGCATGTGGAAGATCAAAAGCTTCCAGATGCAGAATGTGGTTTGTCAGTGGCTCTTTGATGGGATTCACCGATACCCTTGGGGCTTTGCGGCGTCGTGTCGCGAGGCTGCAACAGCGCAGAGGACTTCCAGTCCACCGTCTCGGCAGATAGGCAGTTCTTGATGAACATCTGCGTGCATGCAGCCGAGACTTGGTGCAGAGACCAGCGTGAAAGGACTGGCGAGATCTGCGTGATTCATGGCTGTGTGATGTGTTGGGATGCGAGAGTTCATTTCAGTAGGAGCACTCCCCATGAATTTGTAAGCTGGGAAACCCAGTAGCATCGAGCGTGTCCTTCTTTTGAAACAGAGGTGAAGCCAAAGAATCGAACTAGAGGTCTGCTTCATTCTCCTGTTTGATCACGAACAACAAAGCATTCTTTGTTTACCACGCGATTCGCGATGCCTTTTCTTGGCCCAGATGACTTCTATACTGTACTTATCCTGCCCGGGAAAAGAACAGAAGTCATGTTCTAGAATGAATGATGTTGGCCGAGTGCAGGGAAGGATGCTTGCACAGAACACAATGAAACAACAACCACAACCACAACCACCAACAACCACCAACAACAAACAACAAACAACAAGCAACCAACCAACAACAAACAACCAACAACAACAAGAAGAAAAAGAAGAAGAAGAACAACAACAAGAACAAGAGCAAGGTAACGGGCTCCGTAACGGTCCCGCAGTATTTTGTGTTGTTGTGCATCAGTCTTCAAAGGAGTCATTGGGCTTTTCTCAGTGTGTTTGTGTTTTGTCTCTTGATGCTACTTGTAGTTGTTGTATTCTACCAATTCGGGACTGTTTTCAGCCGATTTACTTACAGGGTGTTTGCAGGTCTGGTTGTTTTCATGTTTGGGTTTCAAACACACTTATTGTTCATCTCTTCTTCGACAACACTCCCGTGTCCTTCCACAGCGATCCTCCATAGTTGCGACGCCATTGGAAGGCATGTAGATAACGTGCATGCTGCTCTTTCTGGCCATCTTTACAAGCCATTTGCAGTTGCCCACCTCATGTTCTCGACACACATGCGTTCAATCGAACGTTATTGGACATCACATAAATGCGTATACAGACGCAACACACACGACAAAGAGCGCAAGAAATAAACGGCACCGTTACAGAACCCATTAGCAAAAACAAACACATATATCTGGATCTTGCATGATCTTGCAACTGTTAAACATGTCGCCCTTTTCATCTATAAAACCAGCCAGAAGGCCGACATGTTGCATAGTTGGAAGATCTAGGTTAATATAATATACACATAAATATACACATAGTTCTTCAAAGTGACCCTTTGAGGTCCCAGGTTGAGGTCACAAAAAAACCTCTCAAGGGTCATTGGCTCTCCAAAAAGGTCATTGGTGATATGTTGATATTCATTCTAAGATGTTTGAACAAGTTTTGTCATCCGCTGTTATCAAAAGCATGCTTTTTCAAAGACGCAAATGAAATCATTTACACCCACTCATGAGGTGATGGGATATTTATCCACTGTTACTCTGGTAAGGGGATTTATTTACCCAACATGTATATAGAGTTTCGGTCTGACTGGGCCATCATGACCCACCGACTCACATCCGTGCCATTCAGACGGTCGTGTTCTTTTTGTGCCGGTGTAGAGTGTAGACATTGCTTTGGACTGGTATTTCTGGGTTCCACATCCAGTGGTTTCAGAGTAGATGGCATGGGGCCCCCAAGATGTCCTTTAGCTGGGGTTCCAGATCAACCAGCAGACTTGGGAGCCCAACAGTGCCATCTACTGCACATGACGTATAGATGGGTCCTTCAATCCGAACGTGCTCCACCGGACTCCGGACTGGAACCGGTCGGTCCAAGGGTCGGTTTTGGTGGATCATGTCCTCCTCTGTCTCGACCCTGTATGGTCAGTTGGGGAGCCACTCTGATGGTGTGGCGCCGTGCGAAAAAATGTCCACACGATCTTTTGTGGTGTGCACCGAGGACCTCTCAGCACAGGTACTGCAATGGGAGACGGCGCGCAAGTGGGAGGATCGCATTTGCCAAGAGTTGTTTGGCCTGAAACGTCGCGATCCACGTTGAGGGCTCCTTCTTTTTGGTGAGGATTCCCACTGCCGGTCCGTCCAATCGAAGCGTCCATTTGAAAGAAAGAAAGAAAGAAAGAGGATTCCCACGTGCACTGGATGCGCCAATGTTCGTTCATTTTTTTATTCAGTTGAAATTCAGAGGGGGTTCAATGTATTTTCGGATGCCCTCCAAACTTGATGTGGTTCATGCCTTTGCATGCCTCAAGTGAGCCGACTTATTGCAATTATTCCTACAGCTTGTACCTGCCTATATCCTGCCTATGACAAGTCCTGAGTATAAAATAGTATAAAGCCATAACTTATAAAGCCGTTTCTTCGCCCGGCTTTTGGGCAAGCCCCCAGCTTCGCCATGTCCTCCAGCCGACCTCGATCTCCTCCCACCAGGACCCGCTCGTTAAAAAAAACACATTCGGCGCTCAGGTTCACGGCGCAAGCCGCCAAGGCGCGGTTCCTGTGTCGGAGCGGTTCGACCGTTCCACCGGTGTTGGCTCAGCGCAGGGCGCTCGCAGGGCTCGGCTCTGACGTCGGGGTCAACCCCTTGAGGCACCTGGAAAGACCTGAGGCAAATCCTGGTGGAGTTATGTGTGGTGTTATTGCTTTTGTTGTCCTTTTTTTTTGGGGGGGTGGTGGGCAGCCACAACCTGTAAATGGTTGTTGGCTAAAAGCTGCAACAACAGTAACATGTCTATAGTTATAGGCGTTATCTCGTAGACCTTCAGGCGTTGGAGACATGCTCAGCAAGAACCTTACACCATCGGGCCATGGTCGCGATGAAATACCCATCCATACCCACTCCTTGGCAAGTTCCCAGAGATCTCCACCTCGGTTATGGCGTTTCACGCCATGGAACTCCATGGCTCAGGAGACTGAGCAAGGGCTGACTCCAGAGCCTTTCATGCAGTTCAAGATGGAGGCCGCAGTTCATGTGTTCCAGCGACGTGAAAAACATGTGTTGCCAGCATTTGGTGGGGTTGCCAGTTGCCAGCTCTTCATCCATGATAAGCACAGCCAACGTGGGCCCAGATTCTGGGGTGTTTTCTTTTTTTTTCAGAACTGAAGGATAAACACCCTGAGAAATGGATCACATCCTTTGGGTCAGTGGACACGTGCACGTCATTCTCCTAATATTGTCACTTTATATAATATACACACACACACACTTTTACGCTTATATACGTTTATACCTCCTGCAAGCATTTTTACTCCTGATGTACATATGATGGGCAAATGCATCCATGCAGCAGACGATCGGACACACCGGAGGGATCGGACGTGGCCGTCATGTGTTCTGTGGCCGTCATGTGCAGGACATGAAGCAGCGCGGCAAGCTGCAGCGTGACTTCATCGACTTTGTTTTGCGACCGCTTTGGGCGGCTTGGTGTGGAGACAGGATTTCCCAGGTGAAAGCAGATCTACTTGGGAATCTATGATCTATCAGTACTTGTGCCTAGGTTCCATATACAAATCCAAGAGCAGGTGTTAGTGAGGTTTCAAGTTTTGGTTCAAGTTTCCTTTCAGTTTGTCAATCTGGAGATACCAACAGGCAGGGAGTTTAGTTGGGGGTCTTGGATGGGCAATTGTTTCAATCCAGACACACCCGCTGAAAACGTAAATGACCCTGAGAGCGTGATTATACCTTCGTTGATTCGGTCACTTGGCTTGCCGATTCGGGTACTAGTGGCCCTAGCGCGGTCAAATTGATGGAGCTGGGAACTAATGATTATTATGCTGTTATCAATGAAATGGCCCTATGTGTGTGTGTGTGGATGTACCTCCTTTGCAAAGGCACTAAGAATATATATATATGTGTATTATACAGTACATATGTGGTCATATAGTTATAGTTATATGTACCGCACTGGCCAGAGTCAGACCACTTGAAATTGACACTTCCATCTTCATTTGTGCATGTGTGAGTCAGAAGCTTTACCCTAGGGACCCTCAGGGCTCCACAAATGGCTCTCTGCATCTGCAGCCCTTGAGCTAAAAACATCTAGAGTTGATGTGGTGTGCGGACTGGCCCGCACACGTTTTGCCAGCTGCGGTCCGCAAGCACCGTTCATCAACTCGCTCACCGATGATAAGCCCGACATGTCGACATGAACAAGACCCCGCATGGTCACCTGAAAGGGGAAAGCGGACGCATATGAGCAGCCAACGTTTTGCTGACCCAGCCTGACCACAGCCTTCTCCAAGTATCTCCAAGCTTGCTCAATTTCTGGACGCTCAGGAACCCTTCAGTCAGCCACTGGTTCTGCAATGGTACTTTGGGGGGGACCAAGGAAGAAACACACATCTTAGGGGTCTAATGGATCAGACGTACGGTGCGTAGCTGCGTAGGTTGTGGGTAGGTGAGAAAGATGAGATGTTATATATATATATATTTATTATATATATATACATATGTGATTAGATGACTGTAAATTGTTGAAGTCCTGCGAAAGCTTCGTCCACTGCCTCAACTCATGCGTAAGATTACTGTATCATTCAGGCAGCTGCGGCGTTTCAACCCACTTGGGTTGACACACCTGGGTCTTAGTTCTTGATGAGGGGCACCCGAATCATTTTGAGTCCCTTGAAATTACCAATGTTTCCCCAAGTTTCCTCAGAAGTTCTTCGAAACGGCAGAGTTTCACCCAGACTCTTCAGTCTAAATTTGCTGAAGATACTGTTCCAATGCTGCAAAGTTCCTTCATAGAACAACCACATTCGTCCAATGTCTAGCCATTTAGGGGCTAGGAGCTTCTCCCCAACGACCACAAGAAGGCTTTCATGTTGATTTGTTTTGCGTTGGTGCTCCAGCGGAGGTTGGAACCCCAGTTGCATCCATGCCTGACCAATTTGATCAAGCGCCTGGGATGCATGGATCAAAGCATTGTATACTAGACCAATGAGAGGATCGATGAGTTTGGTTCACAGGGTTAGAAGACCATGTGAGAGAGTATCAAACAAAGAAAAAACACATACATACAAGAAATTAATATTTGCATGTCCGTTTTTCTGGAAGCATGCCCAATTCCCTGTAGAACGATAAGGAAGAAAAAACAACGATAACCCCCGATGACACTTGTGGAAAAACCTTGACATGCGAGAAGTGGTGTGAAGAAAACGCGTGTGCACACACAAACAGAAAACCTACCACTGTTCCAAATTGTCAGGGTCAATGGATGACTGCTCTTGGTGGGTATGTGCTTGGACAGAGGTGGGAGGGCTTGGAACTATAACGTCAAGAGTGGTATAGGGAAAGGTAAAGTTGTTTTTTTTTTCACAACTGCATGTATTCTTTTGCTGTGGAACAGCTCTTGAGCTCGCTCGCGGAATTTCTCAGACGCCCCACTATGCCGCCAAACTGATTTCAAGACAATGACTGGGGGAACATGTTGCATTCAGTGCCTGTTTGGCATTCAGTGCCTGTTCGTTCTGCTTCCAGTGGCGAGACGCCGTTTGAAGATTTCTTCACTGAGTCGGATGGTTCGCTGCGATGTCACCGGTGGGTTCCGCAGTTCCGCCGCCGAATTGGTTTCGATTTCTATTGATGGATATGAGACTCCATAAAGCTCTCACACAAAGTACTTACCGTATAACTCGATCCTTTTAGGTGAGACTGCATAATGACCTGCTGTAACTCCTCCTTTTCACCTAAAATCACTTGATCCATCTTCGAAATGACGCCCAGGAACCGGAATCTCTACGAGCTGTTAGGCCCTCAGTCGAACCGATACTCCGGTGGATTTCATGGTCTTTCCAGCGACCAGGAATTCCACTTCCCCGAGTACGTGGCAGGGTGGGTGTTCTGTCCACTTCTTCCCCAGCGCGGACAGATCTGTGCACCAAAGACGGATGTCTCTAGAACTCCATCGAGTAGCGTTGCTGTTGAAGATGTGATGCTTTCACATTGCTCAGCCTTTCAGTTCCTGGAGATTGCACTCTGTGCCAAATGTTGCCAAATACCTGATGACCAGGCGTTTAGTCTGGAGTGTTTGCCGATCAACAGAAAGATGTTGTCATCAATATGTAAAGGCTGGGTGGAAGATGAAGACTCAAATCGCAGACTCTTGGGAGGAGGGTTTATTCATGGATCCATATTAATGGTTCCTTGGCCGGAGAATTGCTTGTTTTTACAAGTTTGACTTCAAACTTCATGGACAATTCTGAATAATTGTGTTTTTGTTGACCCTTCTAAACCTTTTGTTGTTTGTGTGACAACCTTGAACCAAAGTCACTGTCTCAATCTGTGGTCAGTCTTCATAAGATGAGCGCTCAGTGCCGCCCAAAATTGCCTGCATGCATTTGACAACGACATCCCGAGAAAAAACCTGCGAGAGGGAACTTTTCCACCAGCAACTCAGTGATGGGTTTCGGTTTGGGCTTTATGTGGGTCAAAAGGCTGAAGAAATGACATCTCGTTGGTTGCCGCGAACACTTTTGAGGTGTTAGACGTCGACCTCAGTTCCGCAAGAACAGGATGAGTTCGCGCGACTTGCATTCATTCACGTAAGGAGAGTAGATAAAGGAGCAACTTCAACGGACATGAGGCATTTGTGTCGTTTCAGACGGGTTATGCACAACCACACTTTCTTTTTTGCCGTATGTTGTAAGTCGAAGCCCATGCACCTCCATCACAAAAAAACCAATGGTTTTGCGAAGCAGCGTACACAGCCAAGCAGTATTCGGCAGTATTGTGATGGGGGCAAAGCTTATTTATCTACGGTCTAGACTCGTTCTTGTTCCCTTTTGCCACAGGGATTTCGATGATTTCGTTCGTAAAAACACCTTCCTTAAAGACTCCAACTCACAACTCTGGACCCACGTCACCGCCCTGGGCGGCGAAGCTGACTGCCTGTCACCGTCCCAAGGCGGCGGATTTATGGCAGTGACCAGCTGGACGAGATGCCGGAGGATGCCGGTGACGTGTCCAGTTGAGTCCCCTCAGCCCTTCCGTTCGGAGACAAGAATGGGCTTCCAGCCAAGAATCAGTCTCACTGCATCCAAGGCTTGTTTTTTCTTCGTTCCAGTCGATTCGCGCTGGTCCTTCGTTCGGGGCGTTCGTCAGCGGCGAATCAGCAGGACATGGATTTGATTCTGCCGGCCACGACGCTCCGCTGAAGGCCCAGCGTGTGGACACGAGTCGAAGTGTCGTGAGGAGAGAGGAATTACAGTATACCAGCTTCTTCAAAGTGACCTTTTGAAGGTTCCTAAGTGACCCTTAGGAGGCTTAAGTGACCTCAAACCAGGATGTCAAAAGGTCACTTTGAAGAACCAGGTATATGCTAAGGTTTTCATGTGGCAAAAACGGAGATCTCCTACCCTTAAGTGATGTAGCACGGCCTTGCACCAGGTTGGCTCATTCCGACGAGTGGGATGGTTTCAACATGCTCCCTGAGTACAGCTTCGCACATTGAAACCAAGGAACAAGGTTCAAGGAACACCATCAATCAATGTTCCCTGGTTCATTGATGTCTCTTTTTTGGTTCAAGGTTCAATGTCTAGGGTCCGTTGCTCATCGCTTTTGCCGAGAGCTAAGATCACATTCAGTCTGAGGTTTTCCAAGGTCCTTTGTCAATTCCTGTCACCACGTTCCCCAGCCAGCGATTCTATTGTTTCTTTCCCATCACTTGGTGACTACTTCAAGGATCGTTTGGGCCACCCAGCAATGAGGTAGAGGCTGCTTGCGAAGCTGTCACAGGTTCGGTCTTTGTTTTTAGAGGGGGGGTCATGTGACAATGCGTTCGGAGTTGTTCCATTTTTCACAGCATTGATCTTGTGACCAAGCCAGTCGCTGGGAAAACGTTGATTTTTGCCTAACGCTGACATGGAGTTTGCGCAATGTGCTTCAGGTGTGGAGGAGGCTGGCAGACTGCAGTTGCTTCATTGTGGTGGCTAGTGGATGCTTGCTTGGCTCCTGCAGCCCCGACCTGCACCCTCACATGCCTCTCCGGTGTTCAAGCTCAAGAGGCCAGCGGAGATACACACGTCAGCAACAACCTCTCAGGAACCAGTACCGGCAGACTTTTGGCAAACCAGTTCTCCTCAGAGATTGCCTTGGAGCCGCCCGCAACATGCGGCAGCCTTGGACCTCTCCAGGCGTCTATTGACATATGTCAGCGGTGGCGCCCTCCAAAGGCCAGCGAGGCGCCATCAGAGACAGCTGAGACGAGACAGGTGAGAGGGCGTGAGGGTTTTCCACCGGGTGCCTTGTTCGGGCAGAGGCGCTTGTGTGGCAGGAGAGCTCCAGCCGTTTTGTTGGACATGGGATGGTCCATTCTTGCACCGGTGTGTTGTGATCCCAAGGCCACATGCACAGAGGAAGGATGAGTGAGAAGCATGGTACCACGCGATCTGTCACATGTGGCAAGGCATGCCAAAAAAACAGATTGCCAACACTAGCTAGTTCGCACAGTGCGCGCAGAACGCTGAAGTCACGCACTCGGTGTAAGACATATTTGTGTTCAACCGACTGGAAACATTATCTGGCATGTCCTTGGCAACTATTTGACAGAGCCGGTTCATATCAGTTCAGAGATCAGGTTGGATGGGCATCCGTCTGTTCAGAGACCTTCTGGCGAGATGAAGCTCCTGCACTTGCAGTTGCAGATGTGTATCTATTTGTTGGATTCCTGGAGATGCAGAAATATGTTCGAGTGCTGCTGTGTTTTTGCATTTAGAGCCAACAACCATCTTCCCAATGGTTCCCTGTGGCCAACTTGCTCCCAACCGCCTCGAATTCCTACCTCTTCCCGGCCTTTACCTCTTCGCCGGTGGTTTCTTCAAAGGAAAAGAAGAAGAAACTGCAGGAACGGTGAACGGTGGATCACTTCGCGTTTAAAATCAAAAGAACCGGGGCAATTCCCTAGGGTTGACTATCCATTTACTTAGGGACAAAATACTGTAGCACCCCTTTTGGACTTCCTGTGCATGTGTTTTGGTACTTGAAATTTTGCTGGAATCTTCGAGGATTGGGGAACATGTCTTGCCAGAATCCCCTCGCTCGTGAGCGCCCAAAGATTTCAAGGAATTCACTTCTGCATGGTGAAGAACTGGTGGGTTCAGAATCCGATTTCTCTGGGGGCTGAGACCGGTTTCTTCGTGCTGACACGTCGTGCCGATAGGATTTCCGAAACTGACACGACCGATCTGCCACCCACGGGGGGTTTTCCATACTTGACGCGAAGTAGGACGTTTGGAGAGGATGTCATTTGGTTCAAAGTGCCTCAAACCAAAGCATGAGGACACTGATCTTGACGTCAAGATCGGGTTGACCCATTCACCCCAGCATAAGCATAAAACAGTGAATCCTCCTTTTGTTGGTATATTGGAATCCATGGCAACACAGTTTGGAACCATGTTTTGTAATATAGGATGGTGAAGGAACAGTGTAGGCCATTCTGGGGTACCTTTGGACCCGCTCGACCTGGTCGCTGTTGCCGCGCTTGCGCCAACCCACCACCGCGGGAGGTCGTGGGCCTCGAATGGTGAAATGAAGAGCCCCTGCTGCCCGGGCATGTCACGGGCCCCATGTTTTTTGTGAGGGTTTGGGTGGGCTCCATGCGTGAAATCATGATTGCATGTTGACGTTATTGGGACGTAGCACGACGATGATGTTCATTTGCGTTCTTGCCATCTGACGAACAACGTCACCTTCCGTCTCTTCGGTCCTTCCAAACCCTCCAAAGAGAGTTTGTCCACCTCAAAACTGGAGAGTGGCGAAAGGCCACACCGATTTTTTCAAGGCCTATTACCCTGATCCAGGTCCGAACAATGGTGTTTCGATAGTGTGTGAGGTTTCTGGATGTGAATGTTGACTTCTCAAGGACTTGGAGGCGGAGGTTACACATCTCTACCTCAAAGACAGTGCATTTGGATTTAAGGAAAGTTGAGGAAAAACCAGGAAATCCATCCCTTCAGGTCCAAAGACCCAGAAAATCGATGAAAATCCTGATCCTTTACCAGATGCTTATGTCGTTCTTTTTCCAATGATATTGTACGATTCCACCTTAAATAAAATGAGGTCGAACTGACCTACAGGGCATGTTTGTTCCACTCTTTTGCCGTTGGGCGTTTGGGTTCTTTAGCGGCTATAGCGGAAGACCTTGGACCGCGACACGTCGATAGGCGGACGGGAAGTGCACGCCAGCCCACCGGTCCTGGCATCTTGTTTTTGTATTGTTCTTTTTCTGGGCATTGAGCCTCGCTGCGTCAGCACCGCCGCGTGGCTGTCACGCGGTGTCCGGCCGGATGGCCCACTGGCGACGGGTAAATGTGCAGCGTGGTGAGAGTGTGAGCCGATGGAAGCACCTGAGTCGCCAGCCTCAGCCCGCGTCACTGAAGATCTATTGCTAAACAAATGACAGCCAGGATTGATGCCATCCATAGCGTGTCACCAAGCTACCAAATATTATGTATACTAAGTCATAGCACAAGATCTTGACTGGAGTAACTTAGTAGCCCTGGCTTGTCAGACTATTTGTACCGACTCATACCTTTGTGTTTGGGTGTCCTAGGGACATCGATCAATGCAGCTTGCAGCCAGTGAACTCCACCCATCACGCGCGCCGCCATCGCATGTGCACATGTTGCTCCCCACCAAAGATGTGGTGGTGCATGTTTGTGCAAAGGGTTCCGTTTTGTTCAGACATCAGACAGATACATCTTTTCAAGTCGTCCAATCTTACAAAGCCAGAACAAATTGGCATGGTTGCAAACTTCCCCAACAACGACAACAACTACTCCTCCAACTGCTACTGCAACTGCTACCACTACTGCCACCACTACCACCACCAGGACCAACACAATAACTACAACATACAAGACTGAACACCCAGAGGATACTTCTTGTTTAAAGGACTCTCCAACTCAGCTTGAATTGTGAACATTGTTTTAGGATGTTTTAGGTAAGTAGATCTGATACTGTACTTATCTACTAGGATCTTGTAGGCACCATGGGCCCACCTGGGCTGGTGGATTCACGTAAGCCATTCTCACGGCCCTAAGAGGTGTGTCACCGCACCGCACGGTGTCTCACCCGGGGGGAACCCGCACGGTGTCTCCATCCGTTTCACTGCGCCATTCGTGCCGGTTCCGGTGCGCCATTCTTGCGCCATGTTCGGGAAGAAGGGACGTGGTGTGCTATGCTTGCGGAGGTAGATGGAGGTGGTGTGGGTGTGCATGCAGCTTTTCAAAGGCAAGTTGATGATAGTTTCACCAAGTTGATGTTTGATGGCCGGGACTGGCGTCAACAAAGGACCGACCACACGTCCGGACGAATCGTCGTCCGATAGGCGCCGCGAGGAGGCGCTCGCAGTCGCAGCTCCACCGGCCGCCTGGTTCGTGGATGACGCCGGCGGGAGGGGGATGTGTTGTGTTTTTCTATTTGCAGGTGTTTTCTGGGTGAAAGATCATCATATGCAGAGAGAGAGAGAGAGATCTCTTGGGATCCTGAGATTCAATTCGAAGCTGTTTCATGTGGGATTGGCTCCAGCCTTCCCGGGCTGCCACGGAGCCGAGGATGTTGGGAAGAGATACCTACCCTCCTGACACTCCATGTATGGTATATAGTATATATACTATATGCGCTATATGCCTACATTGACACCTGAAGCATCCTGCAACCATCCCCCATTGACACCTACATCGGCAAATATGGCAGACACTGAGCGTTTGGGAGATTGACCGTGAATTGCGGGAGTGAATTGGAGAGATGTCTTGCCACACCTGCAAAAAGTCCATCTACCTTTGCATTTGTCGGAAGCTGGTCAGTCGATCTACCCGATTTGATGCAGATCCCGCCCAAGCCGGGTCTGCGTCACAGACAGAAACCTGTTCTGATTCCTCGAGGAGGAATGCATTTCTGATGTCAAGGACCCAACGATATCACCATACCCAACCAACAGCTATATTAAACGGCTCATCCTTGTGGGCTCATCCTGGTGGATACTCAACGTTATCTTTTTGTTCAATTACCGTATATAGTTGCGGCCGGCCAGCAAGCAGAAAATGCCCGGTGCATGAGATCAAATTCATGGTGGAGATCTTCCCTAGTTGCTTACAGGTCTTCATGGTGGCGATGCTCAGACTTTTCTAACTATGTCTACGTGGCTCGCAATGGGAGCAACGTTGGGATTCTTTTGACACTTGGAACATGTTTGGAACAAAACCCAGAGCCGTGTTCAATAACCCAGGCAAGTGCAAACTGGACATGGAAATAAGCATATCTTCCAAAAGACAGAGATCCAACGTCTTTTTTGCCCCAAGCAGTTTACTGTTGGGGTTCTATCGTTTTGAAACTGTTTGGGGTCTATGCTGGTATAATTCTGGATTGTTGCCCACTGACTCCCTCCAACCCCACAACCCGCCCGTGTGGTGCCCGTGACTCCCGACCGAGGCTCCCCTCTTCTCCACACCGCTCTGGGAAAGCCCCCCAGGCGCCCAGGGGTGGGGCCGGAGCTCAAGGTTCCGGATGGGGCCCCATGGCGGTCCACAAGTGGTTGTTCCAGAAGTTTGAGTTTGTTTTGGCCCAAGTGTTTCGTCGTTACAGGCCATTGATGGATTCATCACCCTCCGTTGTAAGACAGGTGTTTTTTGATTTTTTTTGGCACCACCCGAACCAGTGCGGTGTGGCCGTGTGTTACGCGTGGGTCGTGCTGACCTCGTCGGTCGCAGGTGCGGCTGCAGGTGTGAAGCTGGAGGTGCGGGCCCATGAGGAACGACATGGAACGACCTATGACCTGAGAGTTTCACTGGGCTCCAGACCTTCCATGTAGCGGACGACCTCCCGGGTGTCCATGTTCTTTGGGATTGATCGATGTCTCTCCGGAAACACGACCATGCCACTGACGGTGCCATGGCACCCCTGGCCATGTGGTGGTGTTTGCCACGTGTGAGGGGATCCGGGATACGGTGTTTTCAGGTCCACTGAACACCATCGGAGTGAGGGTCCATAGAGTGAACATCACCATCGGGTAGGGTGTTCGTGCTTGACCCCATTGGGGGAGAACGAGTGATCGTTCTCACAGCCCAGACTGCCAAGCAACCTGTTTGCTGATGGACCAAACGACCATTCAACGTCAGTATTTCTCAATGGAACTTGATGTTCTTTGATAGTCAGCTGGCATCAGTCAGGTGTTGTCCAAAAATCTGCCTTGAGTCTTTTCTCTGAAAGGTATAATATATATATATATATATATATATGTGTGTTCTTGGCACTGGAAGATGACATGCTAGCCTTGACGGGCGATGTGCCAAAGATTGCCACAGATTCATGCTATTTCTTCAGATCCAACCGGGCCTTTTTCAACTCAGAACTTGCATGCAATGGATGGGTTTGCTTGAGCTGTTATATTGCATCGCTATCCTGGTATAGACAAGGTCATGCATGGATTGCAACTATATTGGGATTTGCCAGGTCAAACTGCCCAGCAAATGTTGTTTTTCCTCCAGTTTGGGCCAAAGAATGTATATGTATTGATGGTGAACATGGCTCTCTAGTGATGCAACATGTACCGGCGAGAGGTTGCTGCATAGATTTTGAGACAAGCTCAGGCAGATTTATTCAATTGGTAACTAGGTCATTTTTCTGAGGGAACCTTCACCTTTGCTGGGGGTTCGCTACGCTTAGTTACAACGCTTCCTGTACAGGTACCCGCCTGTGCAGTGGGAAATGGGGCAGGTGAACCGGCAGATCAGATTCGCAAGTCGCTACGGTGAGCTGTTTTGGTCCAACAGGACGTGGAGCAGTGTCACCAGCACAAGCGCGAAGCGCTAGGGCGCTGACCCCAGAGTCAGACGCAGTTGTCACCAATTTCGTGTTGCGGATGTGGTTTGGGTTCGTTCGGTCGGCATGAGAGCTATGTCACCACTCACATCATGGACATGGGCGGCCTGCTCGCAAGCGAAAAAGAAGATGAAGACATGACATTGGTACAGTAAGTGCCCCAGCAGTTTTTGGTGGACTGTGTGGGTGCCAAACATCTGTGTCCTTTTCGCTGAAGGATGAGTTTGCAAGCAGATCTGGAGCAGCACAAGGGATGTGTTTTTTTGTATTTCTTTTGGCCAGTTCCTTCTGAAGACACCTTGAGACATCCTGAGCCTCTTGAAGAAGCTTGTATAAACCTCACATTCGTCACACGTGTCGCGTGCACGTGCATGGTGTGTCTTCTTCCGAGGCCTCCTGCGGTGAAGAATACCTCGGCGTGAGGACCTGGATGATGGTTGGATGAATGGATGGAAGAGATCTCAGATTGAGCGGAAAAAAACAAGTGTGCTCACTCCATGACTGTTGACCAAATCTGCCCCCAGCCTTCACTTCCAGGATGGTCAGAGTCTCGGAGTTCTCGATGTTTAAAACAATCAAGCGTCAAGCGTCGGAGCGCACCTCAGAGCGTTCTGAACGGTTCTTCAACCTGCCAAAGTCCTCGTATCAACGAGCACAAAGCCTTCGTTTGCCAAACCTGTGATTCACTTCGTGGAGCGCCCTACTACCTGTGATTCGGCTCAACATGTAAACCCCGCCGAATCCGCGGAAAAAAGGTAAAATCGCAAAGAGGACGATCATGGAGGAATCGTTGAAAGTCCTTCTTTGTTCGGAAATGGTTCAGACTTGACACAGTTGCGTTCGCAAAATTTAAAGTCAGTACAGTACTAAAGGTACTAAAGACAGTACGAATGGAGGAATCGAGGTCTTTCTGATGTTTCGTTCAACCACGGCCACGGCCCTGGACCGACCCTTAAACAACCCAAACAGCCTGACGGTGGAGGCTCGTCTGGAGGAATGAGCTGACAACATCACGCTTGAGCCATCGCTCGCAAAAAGAATCTGTTTTGGCCCCCGCGCCTTGCAACTACCGATGGCGCCTTGATGTGTTTGCAATTTTCCAACCTGTTTTGGGGGTCCTCGAACCCTCTTATGGGAGCACGCGCCCGGTGTCGCCGAGCATGCCCGGTGGCCACGCCCACCTCGGCCGCAGAGCCCCTCAGAACGGCCGAGGCGTGCGCCAATCCCTTCGCGCCGATACCACAGGCCGATGCCATGAGGGGGCCCTGACTGGGGGGTCGGTGGGAAGATCCAGACCATCGTCCACCTCATGAGGTGGAGTTGACGTTGCAGTGCGCTGAGCCTGTTTGACACTAAGCGCACATGGAAATGGAATGACATGGACAAGTGTTGGGTCCGATTGGGAGGTTTGCAGGACTAAGTGAGGACCCCAACAAGATCAACAAGGATGTTTGGGCAGCGCCCCAGTGTGCCAGGCCGACCGCGAAGCACGAGATCGCGAGCCACGAGAGCGAGAGCCACTTGGACATGAGGATATGTTGATCTGGGAAGGAATCTTATTTGGAACAAATCATGGTGGTTGGGCGTTGCTCTAGTACCAGGACATCATGTCACCTGAGCAGCGTTCTAAATTCACTCTTTCTTTTTTAGTCAGGGACCGGCGAAGAACATAGTGATTTTAGCTGATGTTTGTAAGATGTCCGTAAGGTTTGCTGATGCCGTAAGGCCACCGGAAGCGAAACTTGTCTATTTTGATTCCGTATCCTTTCTTGTTTTGCAACAACATATCAAATGTGACCATAGTGGACTTGCATACCTTCGCCGTAAGCACAACGTAAGAATAGCCATGCATACATGTGTCACCGTAAGCAAAACATAGAAAAACGTAAGCTTTGCGTAAGGCCTACCGTAAGGTTTGATTTCTCGGCAAGAAAAGACAACGCAAGTTTGAACACCGCTCACCTAGCCTTGGGAAGTGGTTTTGGATGGTTATGGGTTGGGCCTCACTCAGTGCTCCCCCTCCGTTCGTTCGGCACCCAACTCCGTGGAACTGGTAAAGGTGTGGCCTAGGCTGCTGAAGAAATCACCATCTCCCCATCTTGGCAAAGCTTCATGCTCCGGGACACATCCCAAGAGTTCGATAGGCCAAGGTTTGTTGCAAAAACGACCTGGGAAGGGTTTGAAGCCTGACGTGGTCGCTGACGTAAATTATGCATGTTCTTTTGTGGGCCTTGGAATTATCCAGAAGTTACAGGAACTTACACCAAATTTACCAAATCACAGGTTTTGTTTTTTGTATTATATGTTTTTGTTGTTGGACACAATTCAATTGCTGTATGTTCAAAGAGACGCAGATCGGGAACTCTTGTACACCTATTCCAAGCCTGTGTTGACTGACACCATACAGATACGTGAGTGGTTGGGTTGACCTGAAGAATGTTGCCACTCGGATGGCGGTGCGAAACACGGCGAAACCGTGAAACATCCAAATCACCGTTGTTCACACGTTGGGTAAATCTTCACTCATCGGACCTCGACCTGGACGACACCTGGACGTGTTGGACCTGTTGGCGGTTTCGCCGTCCCCGAGGCGCTCCAAGTCGCCGCGGTTCCAGTGGCTCGGAGCAAGCAGTGTCCAGCTGCGCTGCCTGGGGAGTTTGGGCGCTGCCTGGGGAGGAGTGGGCGAATCCGGTCATATGTCGGCCAGATCGTCACAGATCCATGTCCTTATCTACAGTCTCCCCAGACCATCGTTGCTGTATGGAACCATGGTTCTTTTTGACTTGGTTTTCTGTGGTTTTCTCAGCGACCAACACCACTGAAAGGCGATGAAAATGGTCTCACCTCCCTACCTGAGGCCCTGGCCGCCAACGGCGGGCGGAGGTGCATGAAACGGGGCGACAGCTGGACCGGTGACGAAGCAGTCCTCACATGTCCTCACACTGGTGATGTACGTGTGGTTGAATGGTGTTTTTTTGTGGTTGAATGGTGTGAACTAAAGAATTCTTCAAGGAGTCGACTGTGTAGTACTAATCTTCCAACACTTGACAACAGCCTTCTTGCAGAAGGGCAGGAGGGGGGGTATCCAAACATGTCATCAAGTCCTGAAGGAAACCAAACATTGTTTAAAGGACCGCACACCGCAAACCAGATCCAAAACGGGCCAGACAACATGCGCGTGAGACCAGACGACTGAGGATTCTGAGTGGAGTTAGTGATGGACATCCATCAACAAGTTCTTTGTGAAAGATATTCCTCGAGCCCTTTTGACCAGTTTTTTCGGATGGGAAACGGCCATCTCTTGGACAGTTGATTCTCCAAAACAAGGTCCACTCAGGTTCGTTCGGTTGTTGGTAACTCACATGGACAGTGTTGGCACAGCTGCAAGGAAAGCTGACAATCTGTGGGCCCATGAGGCCAAGGTACAGATCTATGGGTGTATATAAATTAAAATAGGGAGACCTCCCAAAGAACCCTGGAAGAAGCAACATAGACCAAATCTCATTGGTTTTGGTGCCCCGCTCATAGACCAATACCACTCTCCACCTTTTGAAGACCAACCCAACCTCTTCCAAGTAGGACGAGGTTTGGGGCCCTGGTGAGCCCATGGTCACAGGGACTTCATGCAACAATCCCCAGACACTCCATGTATGGTATATATAGTATATACACCTATATTGCGGGTGGGCCATGAGGGGTCAATGGGGCGGCATATATGACAGACATGGAGTGGTTGGGATCTGATGACATTGGGAAGACACATATAAGTCCAAATGCAAAGACAAAGTTCCAAGGTCAAGACTTAAGACTTGAGTTGTGCATGAACATTTAACATGTCTCGGTTAAACCTTGACATGGTGAAACCTTAACATGTCTTATAGCGATACGCAATTTTCTGAGGTGACAGTGACTGTCTCACAATTTGCAGTTGACCACTCTCTTCCGTACATCACCCCCCTGTGTCGGTTCATTCCCATAGAACCCTCCCTTTGTCGGTCCCTTCGCCAGGCGGCCCTCGCCACCCCCCTCAGGCGTGTCCTCTCGTCGTCTGTTCGGGCACCGAAGTCTCAGGGAGAAGTAGCTAAGGCATAAGGAACAAGCAGCTACAGTAGTAGCTTCTTGCTCCGTGAGTGGGGCGATGCCCTTTGTTACGAACGTAGCGAACCTTGCTACGAACGTAGGAATGCCAGGAGCTACTAGTCGCATGGCGTAAGGGTTTTGTCAACACCATTGGCCTTTCTGATGTGACACCACAAGAATCATGGAGAAATCGTCGGGGGTTCATGTGCAAGGCATGTTTGAAAGAGGGACATGGCTTTCACCTCATGTCATGAGGGGAAACACCCTAAGTTCGTTCAATGGCTTTCTCTGAAGAACCCTTGTTTGTTGATGCTAGAGCACACTTATGTCCGATATTCCTGGTCCTGAACATTGAAACTTGAAGCAAAAGAAACCGACTCTCGTGCTGTCATGGCTGATCCCGCAGAGTCCAATGTGTTGTCTCTCAACCTCTCTTGAAAGTTAGATACATGAATGTTGGGGAACCTGTTGGGCTAAAGCTTGAACTCGAGATGACTTCAGGGACTCTGATGAGATTCCTGAGGTTTATTCATGTTGATTATTCAACCTCATTTGTGTTGTGAAAGAGGGTTATGTGAAAGACGGTTATGTGTTTAATACTACACGTTCAAGTATAATCTGGGAAAGTAAGGTCGTGATGCATATGTTGACAGAACACAAACATGATTACATAAATGTGCATGCGGTCCCTTCAACCAATTGAACTGTTGCATTTCATGATGTCCAATTTCCTTTCAATTTCCAGTGACTGGCAGCAGGTTCACAAGAAGCATCTTGCTACCCCCACTGTGTTTGATAATTTCATTGACACTGATGTATTTGTGAGGGAGCACGTGGAACTATCTTGAGCACAATTGTTTTATATTGGTTAAAGAGATAACAGTCAGAACCAGGGTCATAGTCACTGAGCTCAGCTAGCCCAACTGCTCTTGTTGAACGGATCGTGTAGGCCGCCAAACCATGGAATGGCCATGTATGCTGTATACATACCCTCAGTATCCCTCAGTAACAGAGTCGAGTAGACTGGGGATCGCGTGCAAAGACCTAGAACTCTTGTCGGGATTCTCGGTTTTGCAGTCTTCGACAATAGATCATAACAGATCCGTTCAACAAGAGCAGTATCACCCATCCATGTACATACCCTGTCATGCATCATAGTTGCCACCTTGGTGGGTGTTCATCTCAACCAAGCACCCCTTTCCTTTGAGTTCAGAAGTGAAGCAAGAGAAGAAATGCATCTCAATGCCATCATCAATCCAACCAAACTACCCCAAAATCAGATCACCCTCCACGGATTTCTTGGGGTTCCACGGATTTCAGAGGCATGTGCGTGTATCTCAGAACCCCTCCTTTTTTCACTATGTGCTTGGTGGGGGGGGGTGTTTCTTCGCTCGGGAAACACCACTACTTCCTTCGTGGATTCCCAGGGTTCGGTCCGACTCCGCCACGGAACGATCCGGACCTCGGGGGATGTGCGGAGAGCCAAGTGCAATTGGTTGGAGATGGCAGAGAGGCAGGAGATGGCAGGAGAGCCAAGAAAGATCTTAGTTGATCTTTTGAGCCAAGAAAGCCCCAAACGTAGCCTCCGAACGCTCCTAGTAAGGCCAGGAGCCCCTAGTAGCTTAGTAGCTTCTTGTTCAACTCAAAATATATCGAAAAACATCAATCATCTTTTACGACAAGCGACGAGCACCAAGAGCTGGCACTCAAAAAGACACCACGAGCGTCTTTGGGAAGAAAGGGACCATTTTTTGCAATGCAGAGCATATGTCATATGTCCGGCAAGAAAGTCTTCCATGATCCATGGCCTGAAGCAGAGGTCGTGAGCCTTCCAGCTTTGGTAGCTCAGCTTTCCATTCTTGACTGCACGTGCGTGGTTGAGGTGTAGGTCTCAATCTTGCGCTTCATTTACCCCTAAATCGTTCCTGGAGTCCACCAAATGTTCTGGAAACGCGTCAGAAACATCGAATACAGAAAAGGCTCACGCGAACTGGTTGCTACAACTCGTAGTCAAGCCTATAGGACCCTCTCGTTGGCTTGAGCACTGACATTCAACAAGAACGCCATGTCCCCATGCGCGCCCGGGCCACTGATCGGCCGGGCGCTGCGGGCACTGCGGCTCCCGGCGTGGCCGCTGCGAAGGATGCCAAGTGCTTTGGCACCACGGGGGATGCGGGGTGATAATAGCTTCTTGTTACTCGTAGGCGATGGCCTCCAAGCTACTTAGCTACTTGCGATGGTCTCCACCTAATAGCGTCCTTGTTACTGGTTGAATGATAATGAATGAAATGGAATCTATAAGATACAAATAGGCGTCTATGAATTTTGTTGAATTTGATTGTGGGCAAGACATTTGGCTTTGGTGCTTGCTTTTGTCGTAGCCTTATAGCCTTATATATTGTATATCCTATATAGCGTATTCATTCCGGGGTGTCTTCTGACTAAAGTGGATTTGCAAGAATGCCGTCACCGGCGGTAGCTTCCAGCTGCCTCCAGCAACTGCTGGCCACTAAATCACTGCAAGGAATTGGTTTGTCACATAGGAAGGTGCCCCAATCTCATCATCTGTTCGGTCCGCTGTCCACTCACCTTGCAGAAGGATCCCACGTGCAACATATTGGCATGGTACTGTATTCCAGGTAGGGAAGAAATACACTTGGAGAATGGGAAGCGACTATTGGTTTGCTTTTGGAACGCCGTCTTCGCAAGGGTCGATCCCATTCCCACAATGATCCAGTGGAGCATGTCTCGACTGTCTTAAACTGAAAGAAACCCAAGATCACTAAGAAGACTTGAACCCAGGCTTAGACCACTGAACATCTCTGAACCCAGGCAGACACGGATGCTTTTCCTTTTTCCTTGGGCGACCACTTTCTGGCCTCGTCTCATCTCTTTTTGTTCTTCCCGTTCGCCCCGTTCACCAGCCAGGCCTTCCAGGTTGCCATTGGTGGTGATTGGCCGCTGGGAGACTGGAGAATCTGGAGATGAAGACGGATGTCATGGCTGGGAAGGAGGAAGAAATGCCCGGGAAAATGTTGATACATGTTCATTTATACTTTATAGATGTTCACATTTGGATCATACACCCTATAGACCCATCTAAACCCATCTATCTAGCCTATTTGGGATGTGGGCGCTGGATGGACTGGGACCACGTGACATCACAACCTCGAACATGATCTGCAAGTCGTAGCCAGTTGCGGCCGTCCCAGGTTCTGACTTAATGAGTTGCACCAAGAATCAATATAAGCAATTGACTTTCAGCAAAGAGGTGTCAAGCATCACTACGGATCGTATTGTATAACCGGCAAGCGGTTCCAAACGTCTCCAAGCACTTCAAGAAAAACAATAACAAATGGGTCATGAATGTGTAATTACTAACTGTCCTTTGCGACTCTATGATTTGAGCAGCTGTCGGGTAAGGAATGTTCAATTCATGCTTCCACTCAGTGTCTCCATATGGATCTGGTCTTTCCACAGTCATTCAGAAGAAGATCAGTAGTGAAGCTTCCGGGAGTCATTCCGGGGTCATCTCATTCCTTTATTCCACGGGTCATTCCCTCATTCACGGACATCCCAAGGCTTCAGTGCCTTGGGCTTAGCGCTGTGGGCCTTGGCCGCCCTTCGCTTGCACCCGGACGACCACCGCGCCGTGTCCCCTCCGCTGATTTCAGCGCCGCTGAGTCCTGCGCTGAGTCCCGCACTGCGGCCGCGGGACGAAGGTGCGCCTCCGGATGTGCCGAAGAGAACGGAGGGAGTTCCGGTGGCCAAATTGGAGGCCAGTTGCAGAGGAAGCATGACCCAAATGACCCAAAACACATGTGTTTTTCCCGAAAGCATTGCGAAGGGTTCTTCCGGAAAATATCTTGAACACCTGCACTTCTATATTACACTTGAACATACTTGAACACTTGCACTTCTTTGCTTACAATGGCACTGAAGTTACAATGGCACTGAAGCATCCAAGTGAAAGTTTGCAAGTGAAATCATCCAAGTGCAAGTATGCAAGTGTAAGTATCCAAGTGTAAGCATGCAAGTGTAAGTATGCCAGAGTGCAAGTATGCAAGTGTAAGTATCCAAGTGTAAGCATGCAAGTGCGTGTGGAGTGCGCGAAATGCAGGCGAGAGTGCGATTTGTCCCATGCCCGCGCACCCCTTTGCGGAGATCGTGCGTGTCGAGTGCGCGAAATGCAGGCGAGAGTGCGATTTGTCCGGTGTGCGCGCAACCCTCTGCGGAGATCGTGCGTGTCGAGTGCGCGAAATGCAGGCGAGAGTGCGCGAAATGCAGGCGAGAGTGCGATTTGGCCCATGCCCGCGCAACCGTCTGCGGAGATCGTGCGTGTCGAGTGCGCGAAATGCAGGCGAGAGCGCGACTTGTCCCATGTGCGCGCAGCCCTCTGCGGAGATCGTGCGTGTTGAGTGCGCGAAATGCAGGCGAGAGTGCGATTTGTCCCATGCGCGCGCAGCCCTCTGCAGGGGAGATCGTGCGTGTCGAGGGCGCGAAATGCAGGCGAGAGTGCGGTGGCTTTGTAGTACAAATGTAGTACGGGAAAGAGCCTTTCAGAGGCTTGCATGTAGTACAAATGTAGCAGTGTGTGGACAGACCGTGTGGCCAAAGTACGTTGATGATGTCGCAGTTCCATGGGGACTTGCGCGGCCTTGGTGGGAAGTGCGTTTGCGCGGCGCCGTGCCACTGGGGAGCGCGAAACATGCTGGCGTAAACGCGGCGTGTCCCTGGTGTGCGGGATGAGGGGTATCATGTGATATCTTTGCTTCTAGTGTGTGGCGGACCGTGTGGCCAAAGTACGTTCGTGACGTCGCAGTGCCATTGGGATTTGCGCGACCTTGGTGGGAGGTGTGTTTGCGTGGCGCCGTGCCACTGGGGAGCGCGAAACATGCTGGCGTAAACGCGGCGTGTCGCTGGTGAGCGGGATCATTGGTGGTATCAAAAGATATGTGTGCTGTGGACAGACCGTGTGGCCAAAGTACGTTCATGATGTCGCAGTGCCATGGGGATTTGCCCGGCCTTGGTGGGAAGTGCGTTTGCACGGCGCCGTGCCACTGGGGAGCGCGAAACATGCTGGCGTAAACGCGGCGTGTCGCTGGTGAGCGGGATCATTGGTGGTATCATGTGATATTTTTGCTTCTAGTGCATGGGCAGACCGTGTGGCCAAAGTACGTTCGTGATGTCGCAGTGCCATTGGGATTTGCGCGGCCTTGGTGGGAAGTGCGTTTGCGTGGCGCCGTGCCCGTTTTTGCGAATCGGTCGTCAAGTGTGAAACACGCAGAATGGTAGCAACGTAATACTTTCTTCGCATTTTGGTCAAGGTCCGATTTTGGTGCGTGACATCGAACAAACTCTGTGCTAGCTTCAGAACTGAATGCGTCACCTGGCGTTATATGTCGAGGTCCAAGCTTACTGTCTGGCCTCTCAACCTGGTCCACTCACCGGTCTTCTCACTTTGTTTGTTCTGCGAAAGTTGTTTGAGGCGTGGACGCAGCGCTACCCAGATGTCGGTGGCTTACGAGAGGTCAAGAACTTGCAGAAAAAAGGGGTTCATGCGCGTCAGGGAGACACACATACAGAATGAGACATACAGAGAGAGATACATACACACACAGACATAGATAGACACTTTGACATTGGTTTTCAGTTAGCTCAGTTCCCAGGTCGAAAATGGTGAGGGAACGGCAAGGCGAAAAGGTCGGCGAGAACTGTATGGTTGAACAATGTTTGCAATCTGACACACAAGCGGCGGGAAAAAAGGTTTGGGGGACGCATCATGAACCACCATGGAATCAAAACAATTGGAACAGCGTACTCAACCGTTGAAGCAGGTACAGGTGGATGATCAGTCCACCCCTCCCTCGTCATACCGTAGCTTCATTGTGTACGGTGGGTATGACGAGCCGTACGCCCCTGCTTTGAAAACATGGAAAGCCCTTAGGGACAGGGTTTGACACACACACACACGGTGCCGCTTTGCGGCGCTCGTGCGAACGACCTGAATAGGTACCTAAAAAGCCTTAGAAACAAAAGACAGAAACACAGAAAGAGCAGCGCTAAGAGGGCAAGAGAGAAGGTAGGAGTAGAAAAAAGTGAGTACTTAGCCCTTGACTGGGGTAGGGAAACGAGCCTCAAGAGCAACCT
>CAXAMN010014335.1:1261391-1291537 GCA_963970005.1 Durusdinium trenchii
GCTGCGCCTGCCACGAAATCTGCACATCGAGATTCACAAAGTGCTGCGCCTGCCACGCAATCTGCACATCGAGATTCACAAAGTGCTGCGCCTGCCACAAACTCTGCACATCGGAGATCCAAAATGAGCAAATTGCACGAGGCTTTCGCAAATTTTGAAATGCGTTTCAGAAATGCTGCGCCTGCCATGAAATCATGCCTGCAGGTCATACGAAATGCTGCACTGGCCACGCAAAATCATCCTCAAGGTCAAAGTCCAAAAATGCGACCCTCTCACGAATTCAGCCGTTTCACCTCAAAATATCGCATCCATGGTGCGGATTCCCTGCGCCTGCCACGTGAAACGCAGTCCTGCGAATGACACACGCCTGCCAACGTTTATGCGACGTCCACAAAACACTGCGCCTGCCACGAAATTTGCAAAGTCTCCGATTCCTTGCACCTGCCACGTAAAATGACCTTTTCGAGGCTCCACTGTGTCGAATTCCTTGCGCCTGCCACGCGAAATTCACTTCAGGTCCGAAAACGAGCACGGCACCTGCACGAGAGCTTTGTCCCGGAAGCGCGAAAACCGCGACCCCCACTTTATGCGAGCCTGCGCAGTCGAAATGGACATGAGGAATTCAAAAAGTAACTTTTGCGCGAGCCGGCCCACGCAACATGCCGGGGCCACACGTGCGAACCCTGATCTAAACCCGCTTAACTCTTACCGTAAGAACCCCTTAGTGCGTAGCACTATTTGGGGAACAAAAAAGAGACCACCCAAAAAACAACCATACAGGATGTGTTATGTGGAATTCATGGCATTTAGTTTTTGCACTACATTGCATCGGTCAAGTTTTTTGAAAAGCCACAGGTTCACATATTGATACACTTATATTTAATCATAGGGGCCATTTTACTTAATCTGGAATGCATGCCCTTGTGATGGGGCGGTCAGAAAACGAAATGCGAGGTGTTGGTATTCTGAAGTTTTCCTGGGCTGGGCGAGTTCTACACAATAATAATAGCAAAACATATGGTCTAGAAAAGCGAAGCGTTGCTTTTCTACAACATCACCAGTTTGGTGATTCTCTTTTGGTGGAGTATGGGCATCCTCACAGAAACCACCCATTTGATTCGGGGTCACAGGTGGCTAAATCGGATAGTCCAACCTGTCGCTTGACAGGTTTGCAGGCGACGTTTAGTGCTGTCACATGGTTCACTTCAGGCAGTGGCGGATGACTTCCCCTTCCACACCATTTCCTCGCCCATGAAGAGCGTGTGGCGTGGCTGTTGTGGAACATGGTTTGGACAGACGAACGCGTGTGGCGTGTCGCCTGCCTGGACCCCCGCCAAGGCAGGAGTGGGGTGAGCGCTTGGCGCATTTCTGGTGGATTTCCGGCTGACTGAATTCAGCTGACTGACGGAGGTTGGGACATTCCTTTCGAAGACCTGGGTTTCACCTCAAACACCAGACATCGATGCTTTGTGGCCTTGTGGATCCCCAGAGTCATCGCAGGACCCCCGGACTTCCTGCGTGGCCTTCCGGTAGGCCCCCTGGTGGGACTGGACTTCGTGGAGTGTGGTTTATGATCCACTCAAAACGGCCGGCAGGTGGTTCTCTGTGATGAGAAGGCAACAAAGAGACATGCATATACAGAAAAACTGTACACAATAGAACTCTTTGTTGATCTCTAAAGAGTGTCAGTTATGATAGTAACTACTGTAGCTAATTGCTGTGATATGTCCAAACAAAATTGTCCAAGCTCTACTGACCGTCAGGGTTGCATCGGCTATTTGCTTCTTGGTGATTTGCAAGTGTAGTTCACTGAGCAACTCTTTCAATACTTCAGCTTTCCAAGTCAATACCTTAAAAAGGCTTTCTCTCGCCCACCATGGGCTCTTCAAACCTGATTGGACATAGACCTGGACTTGCCCCATTTCAATGCCAATGTGAACGTCTCACCTCAATCAAGTCAATGTCCGAGGTATTTGGACTATCCAGTCGCCTCCATCGACTTCAACAAGAGCCTCCAAGTCTTGCCCTCCACTGGGCCACGGATTCTAGGTGCGGCTGAGGGATCGACCAAGGAACGCCCATTTCGCGCAAGCCCAACACGCGCGGTGCGTTTCAAGCGCGTTTCGGACACAGTACTTACTGGTCAAGCTCAGTCGTTGGAGCTCGGGGGTGGACGAGTTATGTATTAAGTCAATGGGAATGGATGCAATCCGCGGAGGTTTAGCAGCAGCATCCTGTTTCGATGATCTCATCGTGTGTCCAGTCGATGTCTTGTCCTTGCTCAGCTGGCCTGAGACAAGATGGTCCCATCAGGGCCTTCAAAACCATGTTTCCCCATAGGTTTAACGCATGATGATATAGGATCTCGAGCACCCCTCGAAAAATATCGTTAAAACAAAACATTGGGACAAATGACTTGGGATGTGCTTTTGTTTTTTTTTTGCATAGTATGACATGACGTGATCCCAAGTGCAAGTATCTTTTACAAATCCTAACTCACTTGCACCTGGTACCGATGATGTTAGTTACGGATTCACGGCCTCCACCGATCCAGGGGGCTGTGCCACGATGTGGACCGAGGACGCGAAACGCGTTTCGAGTGGCCACGCGAAACGCTCCTGGCGGAAGAGTGGGTGGATATGTTGATCATGCCCAGGTCGGCTCTGAAAGAACTGAGTCTTTCAAAGGTGGCTTTGGATGGGAGTCGTCCCCTTTATATAGAGGGCATCAATGCTGGAATGGCCGTAGGATGATGAAGTTGCACAACCCCTCAGGAGGAAGATGGGAGCGCTTAGAGGCGGACGGGACACGTGTCTTTTTCTACATGGAACACGTATCTTTTTTCGGACACAGCGGGTGTCCGTATTGTCCTCATCCACCACCCTTTGGGGACAGCACTGTGTTCGATTGACTTGAGGATCACTAGACCAATCATATCTTACAATATATTACGGTAGACTCATGCATGTTGTTGGCAATTCTCGGACTTGTTGAGGATCATTTGCAAGGTATAAGGGTGTATAGTTTGTGAATGCGCAAGTTCCATCAAATCCAACGAGAAGTGGATTAGCTCAGTCCCATCCAGAATGGTCAGGGCAAAGGCCTGGACCAACCATAACTACAGTATACAGACTGATAGATCAAGTCGTAGTGTTGTGATCACGTCGTAGTGTCGTGATCCACATGTTGAGGGACCTGACCAAGTCCCTTTGAGTTTTGTAGTGGAGAAAACATGATCCGATGCCGACAACCGGACAATTTTCAGGCCAAGCCCCAAAAAGCAGCACAACAAGCAGGTTTTGTTGCGTTGCTGTTTGTTGCTTTTACGCGTGTTGTCGTACTTACGTCTTGCTGTTGCCACTTAACGATTGGAAAGAGACTTCTCCCTGGCCAAACCCTAATCAGCCGCTGAATTCGTTGCTTCAATGTGTTACAGGGCTGCTGCGTAGCTGGGATTTTTTGGAGCATGGACGGGCAAGAAGGATGCCTCGAGTCGAGACTCAGGATTGGCATCTCGCACTCGTAACTTCGAACCTTGTGAGCACCTTTCAGTGGCGGCAAGCAAGCGAATCTAGCCAGCTTGGTAATGGTCGCTTTGCCTGGAACATCCTGGAACCTGACGAGGTGGGCTAGCAAGTTGGCTCTTTGGAAGTGCCATGGCTGAAGTAAACGCTTGGCTGGCTTGGCTTTGCAGTCTCCCATCACTTTGTTCTTCTCCAGTGTGCTTCCTAGGGCAATGGGCCAAAGAACCGTGCCATCGTTAAAGCCGTTCCAAAGGCACAGACTGGGCTCCAAACATCAACAGTTACCCTTTGCTTGTTAGATATACTGCTATCTCATCTCAGCCAGGACGTCCGAACCGCATGTTGCCGCCCGAGCAGACCCAAAGTGACAGGGGACCCGAAGCCTAATACCAAGCCATCGCCAGCACAGGACTCAGAACCCAAGGACGTGTTTGCCAAAGTGTTCCCGCGATTCATGGCCATCGCAGAGCGCTTTTGGGGAGGCAGTGGCCCAGCCTGGCGATCATGAAGGGTTGACGGGTTGACAGTTTCAGTTGCTTTAGGAACACATTCGGAGAGCCAGCGCTTCATGTGCTTTGGTCAAGACGTGTTGCACTACCCAAAGTTAAGCAAGCTGGCGTGTTACACCTGATTCAATTTTGGTTCGTGATTCCGTCACTGTATGTTTCCCACACCCGCATCACAGGCTTGGCACACATGCACAATAGTTTTTTTTGTTTCCGGCCAGCCGGCCACGGCCACGGCCACAAATAATGTAAATTTTCATTATTATATTCATATTGTATTTTCACACATGGGGTTTGATTTGGTTTAGCCGATATACACCACAATTTTTTTCGGAACATGTTAGGAACGTTATCAGTCGAAAGGAACCGTTTTTCAAAAAACATATTGCACCTCAATTTAACACTGATCATGTGAATCATACTCACTCATGCACCCGTTGGAGGCGTCCCGGATCGAGCCCGTGACTTGGACATGTCTTTGTGGTTTGCGGCCCACACTCACTGCGAGCAGCACCTGGGGCAGCAGCTACAGGGGGGCAGCAAGACGCACACCATGGTGGAGGAAAGATTCGGTGTGGCAGCGGCCTTTTTGTAGTAAATTAGTTGGTTTGTTGGGGGCGCGGAGCGTTCTGTTTAAAAACACCCTCACACATGTCCAAGGAAATTCAGAGGTGTCAAGAAACCAAAGAGTTGTTTGGGGAAGGAGGATTGGCGTCGTTTTGTTGCGCACATACCTTTAGTATTCTGTGTTGAACCAACTGCAATGTCCCGAACGCATGTCTACAGTTTCAATATGTTTAGATTTCTGACACTTATGAAGCAAATGCATGACTAAATTACAGACCTGTGCTGTGTTTTTGTTGTTTGATGCACTTCGGACAGAGTTCTCCATTTCGATGGTGAACGTGTGGGTTGTGTTTGTGTGAGCATGATAGATAGCTCTGTTCCAAACTGCGAGTTCCACATGATGGAGGTGAAATGTGTTCACAGCCAGAGACTCCCGACAAAAAAGATGCGAAATACAGGCGCGCCAGCAAAGTCAATTGCTCCTCACCACCATGTTCCCAGTTCACTCACCTTAAAGGCCAAAGGACTAGCCGATCGGCGTGCGGTTCTTGTCCTTAGAGCCAGCATGGTTTATCATCGCCTTCGGCATGTGTATGGCCTTTGCATGTTTTTTTGGGCATTCTGCATGTGTACCTGTGTGGCCAGCACGGCCAAAGCAAAAGATGAAGGTTAATAACCTCAAATGTCCAGTTGTTTTCAATGTTTCAGGTTGTTTCATGTGCTGATTAAAACGGCCATCACGATTTTATTGACACCGACACCCCTGTCGCCCTCACAACGCTGACACCGTTTGACAACAATGTGTTTTTTTCACATGGTTGTTGTTCGCGGTTGTCGCGTTTATTGTTCATTGGCATTGGCAATTTGCTTTTGTTTTTGTTGTGTGTTCCTCATGAAAATGATCGACCTTTGCGATTGTGAAGGTCTTTGTTGCTGCTGCTGTTTTTTGATGTGTTTTGTAGTTGTGTGATGTTGTGTGTTTGTGTGGGTTTTGTTGTGGTTGTTTTTGGTTCGTCGTTGGCTGTGTTTGTTGAATTGTTTTCCATTATTATCCTCCTGTCATGTGCAATTAGTTCCTTTGCATTTATGATATGTATGGTTGTTGGTTGTTGAATGTCTCCAGTGGTTGATGTCATGCCTGTGTTTTGGGGGTTAGGTGTATTTTGGGTTGCCGTTCTTACTTTTTTGTTACCTCTTCATTTGGTTGTTAAAGGATGTTGAAAGTTCCTTGCGAGTTGGTCTCATTGCACCAGCGCCACGAGCTGGCAGGGTGGAAGTCTCGGATGGCAGATTTGAGTGACCCCTGTTTTGGAAGCCAATCAATACACAAAAACACACATGATTTCCTAAATGTTCGGTCAAAACAGGGATCAAATGGGCTATAACATAGTCTGTATAACCTTGATATGTATTGACAAATTTCACTGTCGCCCGTTCAAACGAAACGAGCAAACCGGTCACATGCTTGTCACCCGAGGCGCCTGAAGACCGATGCCCAGTGTGGACGCTTCACGGTGAAGGACACGCAGCGAAGCCCCCTCTTCGCGCACGCACGGATCACCACCACCTTAGAGTCTTTGCATGAGGGATCCTGGGTGGGGGCGCGGCCGGGATCGTTGGATAGCAGACGATTCATCATTGGTTTTTGGATTAGAACGAGCTTGGGTGAGAATTCAACAGAAGAAAGGTTCGCAGATGTATCAGTGGTGATGCCCCCGTCCAAACATGCAGGCCTGGACATACATTTCATTTATACATCTAGAGAAGGCTTGCCAGTATCACAAGGTTTCTCCTTTGTCACTGGGGTCCTTGTTAAAGGAATTGTCTAAATCCTGGTCAGATCAATGGCATTCCAAAGTGCGACAACAAACCTGCTATGATCTCTGCGCAATTCCAAAGTGCTGCAATCAATATTTTATACGTGACTCCTTTGAAACATTTGCTTTGTGGTTTGTTGGTTTCAGTGTTGAGAACATGTTAGTTGACCAGCGTTTCCTTTTTAAAAGCCACTGGTGCGCTTTAAATCGCAGCGAAAGGAACATGTGTGTGTTTTTTGGTACTGTTTGTACAAGCGCAAGGGCTAGGTATCATGTTGTCTCCAAAATGTAGGGTTTCCAGCGTGAATTGAAACCTGGAGTTGGATGGGTTTGCGAGACCTTGGCTAATGATAGCCACCTTAGGTTTGAGGGTCCGGACCCTGGCAAAGGAGGGTCCGACCCCTGCCATGGAGGGCCCAAGGATTCTTAGGGTTAAATAGGACCCAGCCGGGGTGCTTCATGGACACGCCCTCAAATCGTCGAACCTTGGGGCTGCAAGGTGCCTAGACAGACGTAGGACATCGATCTCGCTGCGGGGCCATGGTGCCTAGGTTAGGACCGCAGCTCCTTGGATGGTTCGTGGATTGGGATTGTTCCCTCTTTAGATGTGTGGCTTCCTTTGCCAGTCATCACTGAGGAAGCCTTTGGTGAATACTTCCACGTGGGTTTGGAGCCCAAGTGACTGACCAGGGTTTGATCAGAGAGGTGCTTTCCACGATCTACATAATATGGTTCCAATGATGTTCCAGAAAGCATAATGGTGAGAGAACAAGTAAAGCCAGTAAAGAATCTGGTTTGTAGGGGGATCGAGTTCATGTTCTCTTTGATGTTGAAAGGTAAATCCAATTCTGAAAGATCTTATATACAAGAACCCCAAAAATGTAAATGACGACCCTCAGGTTTCAGAGACTACTGTAGACCTCGATAGACCTTTCAGGCCAGACCTCGGTGGTAACGATTCAACCTTTCAACCTGCTCATCCACGCTGATCATGGCCATCGAAAGGACAGCCCCGAAGTAGAGCATGTTCCTACACAATCCTCTACAAGGGGAAGCAGGTTGAAGTTCTAGTAAAAACATGGTTTTCCACTAATATAGACCATCTTCTTCTACTATGCCCATTTTTATGGCTAGTGAAGTGGCAGTCAATTAGTTGCAGTTGCCTCATACTTCAATCGTGCGCATGACTAAAAGAGTTTTGCTGCTCACGAGTTGGCTCCAACTATACAAATTTATCTCTGATTTGGGAATCTTCAGCCAGAGCAGAAACACCAATTCAAACAGATCAGGTCCTTGCCAGCCCAGGCCCACCATATGGTGGAAATCATTGGAAATCGTATTCTTTTAGACTGTGGCTACTGTGGTTGTCTTCCAGCTGTGGTCTCGGTCTGCTCCGCCAAAGACGAGCTGAGCACTCCTTGGTGGGTCATTCATGGGTCGTTTGCTGGGACGTTCAGTCGAACCACGGCCGGTGTGTGGGGGGGAGTGTTGACACTGTAGAAAAAGCGACTTCCGGAAGTTTGGCGAATTGGGTGATGATGGGTTATGATGATGATTTATGATGTATGCAGCATTTTAAATATGTTTAAGTAATTTTCCCTATTGATCAATCCTCTGGTGAAGATTTCTCATTGTTTCCGCTTCCTGGATAGTCTTCGAGCTTCCGAGGACGTGCCTTTGACGCTGATGAGGAGACCTACTTTTGGGCCGTCAGCCCTCAGGCTACCCGGAGACCCGTCAAGACCAAGTCGTGTGATGGGAGTCGGAGATGGGACCCAAGTCGTTTTAGAAAGGTGACGGAGCATGACGGAGCAACCGTCGGAACACGCGAACGACCAAAAATAGATAGGTCAACGAAGTATATACGGGGTGATCTCGTACATATTCAGATGCTGTACAGTGGACATGTACCACGATCCCCAGTTGCCCAGCATAGCTGAAGGCCCTGAGGATGCGCCCGGATATGTGACAGTTACGTGGATAGGTCAACCTAGGTATCCTGGTGCCATGACCCACAGGCAAACAGGTGGCCAAAGGCTGATGAGCCCTTCCCCTTGCACAGACACGCCGATCTTGCATGATCTGGTCTGCTGCATGTCACGTTTCGCAGCCTGGCTCGCAGCCTGGCACGCCTTTCGACACTGTTTTGAGGCGGGCGACCTAATTGAGGTGGTCTTCATCAATGAGGTGGGGCGTTTGGGGTTTAAAATGCCAAGAACCTCCTGTCAAAAAATGCTGCCCAAGCAGATCCACAAGGGGGAGATCGGAGTGATACTCTTCAAACATGTCGATCTCGACATGGTTTGAGTATACCTGGACCTTGCGCGGGTTATGTGGATTTGGGGGAAAAGAAACACATCGAAGCTTTTGATACGTTTGCTGGGGTACTTGAATGTGAATTCATAGTCAGGTTCTGACTCATTTGTTCACAGCTGGTTGGAGTGCCCAGGACAGGCAAGGTCATTCCGAGTCAATGCCGGAATTACCATGGCCGTCCCAGTACGGCCCCGGTTACACCGTTATGGGTTATGGTCCATATATTTGTCGTTTTTGTTTGGGAAGGACCACTGCCATTCATGGCCCACATCACTGAAATTCAATCCTGAAATCCACTCAGGCTCCCGCTTCACAACATGCAGAGCCGCTTCTGAAGAGCTTTGTAAATGTCCACAGGTCTTGCGGATATCTAGTGAGTCTGCTATGCTTAAGGATGTTCAAGATGCTGGACAGGAAGTGCAACACCACTTTCCAGCTGCTTTCTTCTTCAAACCATCAACTGGTCGTGGCTCAGGAGAACAAGCGCAAGCGGTGCCTGGGGAAGTGGTTGAAAGGCTTGGTGGTGAAGACTGGATCCAAGGTGCGCCACTCTTGGTCCGGTGGAGCAAAAGTGGTTTCCGCATGTTTGATGACCGAAAATCCGGCAAAGGACTGGAAGATGCTGGAAGGCAAAATAGATCAACACGAAAGTTTGGAAGTGAAAAATGGTAGGTGAGTCTATTAAAGAATGTCAACCGAATGAGACATGGAATCCTGAACATGAGTATCATGCAGGGTTACAGGATCTTACAGTTGCTGCAGTCGACAATCGCGCTGACCCGAAAAGAACATGGATCCAACCACACCCAACCACTTCTTCTTGCGCCTTTCCCGGTCAAAAGCGGCCCGCAACCAGCCACCGGGCCCAGGAGCGCTCACTCCCACTCCGACCCCCCGGCGTCGCGTCGGTGTTTCACCACGACGCCAGGACAGGCCTTCGGACCGCTTGGAGCAGGGCTACTTGAAGGTGGCTCAGTGGGTGGCTGCTGGGCACTAAACACACGGAGAACATGTGGCGCTGCGACGCGAGGTCCGTCTGGGGCGGGGCGGCGGCCAGGTCGGTGCGGGGTGTGTTTGTTTGTGGGGAGAGGAACTGGGGGTTGTTGATTTGCGGGACAGGTCTGGGTTTCCAGGTGCGTGCAAACAGGAAGACTAAGATAGACTAAGCCAGCCCGAGGGTTCAGCACGTTAGTCGACGAGCGTGGTGGTCACGACGTCGCTGATGGAAGTTGTGTAGTCTGTGTTGTCAATGATTGAGATCCTTAGCTTGGGAGTGTCGCTCCCAAGGGGTTCTAGGCAGTTCTAGGTGATTATAGATATTATAGTGTTGATTATATATACCCTGCCAGCCGGAACCCCAACTTTTCCAGTGAAAACCCCGGGTATTTGGGAGAACCCTAGGTTTTCTTCAGGTACTGGCTGTAAAGGTGGTTCAACTCTGGGGTCCTGGGGGTCGATGGCTCGGAACGGAAGAACTCGAAGTTCTTGCGCAGAAGTCCAAGGCTTTCGGTCGGTACTTTCATGTACTTGCACATACTTGCTGAAAGGTACTTACCCACCTAAATTGCAAGGATTTGGCTCTGATGACTGTGTTGAATTCTTCCAGGAGGGGTTGTTTCTCTAGATCTTCCTTTGATTCACGGAAGAGGGCTTGGTCTCTGAGGCAGAAGATGGACTGCTGAGCAGTGGCGGTTGGGGTCTGAAGTGGACGGTGGTTTGCAGCTTCCAGTCCGGCCTTTGCAACGGAGACGAGGAGATCCTCACGCATGTGAGGGGGCCTGGCCGGGCGACCTTCTGTTGGCAGTGCAGATGCCTCCCTTAACTCCCTGAACTGGTCCTTGATGATATACAGACGTCTTTCTTTTGGTGTGTTCCATGTTTAGAGATGTTTATGGCACTTGCTCCAGACTTTTTGGGGTTGTAAGAGACTTCGGCGGGTCTGTCGATTCTTCTTGGGGTGCCCTTGCAGCGCGGACTTTAGGTGAGTCTAAAGGGTGCATCCTTTCCTTTCTTTTGGGAACTGCCCAGTCCCCAAAACTGCAAGCATTCCTACTACATCAACCTCTCCGAGATGCGTTTTTCGATGGCAGAAGTGCGGCCTCGATCGAGACCTGGGAGTGGGGGCTGGTGATGTTGGTGTCATGTCTCAAAAAGATTCTGCCTTCCAAACACCAGGGCCTTTTCAGAATCGGAACAGGCGTAACGCACCATGGCTGTAGATCAAGCGTGCGCCGGAGACTTCCAGATACATCTCAAGCGTGCGCATCCTCCAGTCCAACCGCCTCGCTATGCCTCGCTGGTGAAACATGAAGTACCGGAACTGCTTCAAGCACTGCACCGATCCCTGGTTTTGTCATAGGAAATACCATACCACGCCGCCCACGCGATCCGTAGTCCTGCTAAGGGCCCGGTGGTCATGATGCGCATCCAAGTGGCACAGAGCCGCTTGGTGCTGAAGATGGAGGTACTAGTATAGATAGCAACAGACACAGGAGAAACAAAACATGTATAAACTACCAGCACCACCCAGTTCAGGTGGTTTATAGACCCCCTGAAGATGTATTTTCCATCTAGTAACCACCCTTTGGGTGGTGCTGGTATAGACCATGTCACTTCATATGGGAAGATGGCCCTGAGAAGATCCATTTCCCGATAATTTTGTATCATATTGCGGAGACAAAGGGAGTAGTGCCCAGTTGGTGCCTTCGGGTGCTGCTTGTAGTTGGCTGGCGGCTGATAGAACGCCGCCAGTTGTTCTTCACTTTTTTGCTATTTTGATGCTACGTCGCCAGTTGTTCTTTACTGTTTTTCTTTTTTGATGCTACGTTGGGGTTGGGGTTGGGTGGGGCATGTTAACGTTCGCTGGCACTTAGGTCATGCAGTTGATGCTACGTTGGGGATGGGGGTGGGGTTGGGTGGGGCATGTTAACGTTCGCTGGCACTTAGTTCGTGGGGTGAAGAAAGCCAAGACACTCTAGTAATCTTCTACTTCTACTTGCTAGTAAGCTTACAAGACAGTTGCTTGCTTGCTTGATTGCTTGCTTGCTTGATGCTCAAAGAAAGATGTTTCTTTTCGTTTCTGTATTTCCGTGTTGCAATGTATGATGTTCTTCTCGAATTTCTGGCTCTGGTGCTTCTTTTGCGGTTGGCTGGGAGCCTCCGCCGTGTGTGGAGTTGTTGCCCTGGTGGACTGTGGATGCACTTGAGCTAGACACTCTTCACGATGTGCTTTGGCTTCACGATGTACTTTAAGGTCTGTTCCCAAACATTTGAGCAGTGTTGCAGGAACCCAGTGCATTGACCGACACTGGCGGTCGGTCAAAGAGTTCATTGGGGCCACGTTTCCAAGAAAGATCAAAGGTCTGCTCGGATCGAAAGTGCACCCAGGAATTCCCGACCTTGTGCACCAGTGGCTGTAATGTTGGATCCTGATTAGTAAATAGGTCCTCTATAATGCTAACTTTTCCAAATTTATTCAGACCCCCCTGTTTGAAAAATGGTACCTCTATAATGCTAATTTTTTTGGGGCCCTAAATTTTTAAATTGGAAGCCCAATTAATAAGGGTTTGAATTCCTTCTGAGGCCAGTGATTATGATTCATTAGCTGATATAGCTTTCTCTAGGCTTCTTCAAAACGGACAGCTAACCAAAACCACCAATTCCCCAATTAAACCCTTTATAAAACATTGCTCCTAAACAAATTTTCAAGGTAGTAGACCAGGAAGGCACCTGATCCTCAATAATAAATTTGTTTTTGGGTCCTCAATTGTGAAAAGTTTTTTTCACTGGAAAAATTGCTCATGGAATCTTCCTTTACTTAGGAAGCCATGGAAGCTGAGGAAGAAGCTGAAAGCTTGGGGCTTCTCTTGAGCTGAAGATCTGAGGCTGCAAAGCAAAAGGATTGCTGAGAACAATTACAAAGCACCTGAGAAAGGAAGCTGAATACAATCTATGAAAGGAAAATGAATACTACAATCAACTACAAAAAGGAATTCTCACAGGAATCCAGATTTGTTTTGGTGATAGTTTATTATAGAGGACTTCCTGTTTGTTTGAGGGGAGGGGGGCGGGGGGGGGCCGTTTACTAATCAGGCGCCAACATTACAGATCTTGGCATTGCTCTGAAATTCCTGCTTGTGTATACGAAGACTTGACGAACTTTTGGCGGCAAAGGTGATAAAGTGAAGCGGAAAGCAAACGTCAAGTCGAGGTGATAAGGTGAAGTAGTTTTTCCGCAATTTTAGAGTAATGGATTTTCGCCCGAAAACAAGAATGTATTTTAATAACCAATACGAAAACAACCTGTCATCATGCTAAAACACAGCGGCGTTCTATCAGCCGCCTACCTTGTAGTGCTACGCCTCGGCTCTTTGTTGTTCATCATTGCCCTGGAGCCTTTGTCTTATCGGATGCGCTCCCGAAAATCCTTTGGCTGAACACGATGGCGAACCAGTTTTCCCAGGTTTGTCCGGTGGTGCGACCACGACCTGGTCCTTCGGCAGTTGAACGACATTCCCTCGTTTGCTACAGTACTGCGGATATCCACATCAACACGATCAGTTGTTCAAATGTTCCAAATGTGGTGACACGAAATACAACCAGAGCACACTGAGCCTTGCGTTCACACGAAATAAACAATAACTATATTAGACAACCATGTATACAGTATACAGTATGTGGTACCTGTAGATGTCTTCCCCACCCCACACCCACACACCTGGGTCAGGTGTGTGTGTGTGGGTGGGTGGGTGCCGATGAAGATGCCAAGGCCAAACGAAGTGGATGGCACTCTCCGAAGTCCAGGCGATGCGGTGGACCTGCTCGATGCGATGCGATGGGGTGAAGGAGTATGCAGGAGTTGTTTTCTGCTGGTGTTGTTTATTTTTTTCCCAGTCGACATTTTGTTGGAAAACATGTTTTTTCACACTTATCGAGCCCTTGGCACGGTGAGCAACAGTGCTTTGCAGAAACAGTTGTTGAAATTCCACAATTGATGGTTCACGGGAGCGCACTTGCCCTCCGAGGAGGATTGCGAACTAACATAAGATGGCCTACCAGTGAGCCTTTGCTGGTTGGAAAAGTCGATGTCGTTTTCAGCATTATAATGTAATGTAAGGGAGGAATAAATGTTTTGTTTGGAGATGTTTTGACAAAATAAGATATCTTCTGAAGGGTTCTTCAATGCCTGAGGGATCAAGAGGGTTTTTCATTGGCACTGCAGGGTTCTGCAGAGCCCGGAGGACGATGTTTCTCGTTCACTATGCATATGAGACAAGACTGTAGTCAAAAAAGGTTGTAGTCGTGGGTAGTAATTGTCATGCCTTGAACTACGGTCCACGGCGTTTGGACACGTAGCAATTGGCCCTTTTGTGCGTCGACCACGGAGTCGAGGCGGGATTTTGTAAGGAACCCATATAATGATGGTTCCACGGAAGAATTGGATGGACACCTGCCTGGTGTATGAAAGAACGTCTTTCTTTTGGTTTGAAAGAATACGACAGAAGATGAACATGTACTGTATGAACATGTCAAAGGATCGCCTGCTGATCTCTGATATGTTTACCGTTTTTTTTGCGAAAAGCAACATCACAGCGTTGCAACATACAGCTTGGTTGAACCACCGATGGGGCAGTCTTTTGTTGCACTTCAGAGCACTGATGTTGACCTTCGGAATGAACAGGTTTCAGTTATCGGAAATTGGCCAATTTCGGGGTTTCGACCTGCAGCGGTTTTGGGAAGGTGGAAGAAGCGAAGGCTGGCAAGATCGGGGAAGGGACGACGATGTCGGGTTTTCGATGTCGCCCGCAATGGACATATTTGAACATCGTGCATTGGAAGTTCTTAACAGCAGATACAGATATATTGACCAAGAAAGTGAACAAATAAAAAAACAACTATTTGCGTAGAGGAGAAGAGTCTTTTCGGAGCCATTTTCCACGGTCACATAGTTGTGAGTCGGAGGTCGGAGGGTAACATGTTAATCTGATTGAGTGGAACTTCAGTGGGAACACCACTCGCTAGACTTAGTGGGACGTCCAGATTGGCTGGCTAAAGCACGTCCTTTTTTGTCGGCGGTGATGATTGGGGGCGCTGGGTTTCACGATCCGACAGGGATCATGTGCAGCAAAGACCCGAAATGAAGTATATCGGTTGGAACACGCCGATCGTATTGATGGAATTGGAATCCGTTTCTTGCAGCAGCCGAGGTCAGAAAAATTTAGGAACCCTAGAGAACTGGCAACCAAACAGGTCGAGTTAACTTTGATGGAAGCTTCAAAACGCCTCCGGCGATGAGATTGTCCATGTCGTGACTACTTTGGATGTGTTGATCAATGTCGAATCTCGATACTTGGGATTGTGTTTTTGCTTGTCAGTTTGGGTCCGTTTGGGAAGCCCCAAATATTGGAACCTCGAGGCTTCTGTCCGAACCACGAACCACTGTCCATGGGGAACTCGTTCCTTCGATGGTGTTTTGCTCTGCAACCACCCCATATATTACCTGCGTCCTCAATCTAAACAAGATTCAATGGTGTTTCCAGAGCCAGATTCATTATGTGCCGCTCTCACCAGCTGTTGATGCTGTTGCCGCTACCTTCAAAGAACTTGTTAAGGATCAAATACATCCAAATTCATGCAAAGTGTGCATGTGGACCATTGTAAAATGCCCACGTCTACACATCGGAACAAACCAAAGGTGAATTAACCTGAATCGATCCCTCAATTAGGTCTTTAGTACCCGTACACTCCATGTGTGGAATATCAATATGCCTACATTGACCCCTTTTTGACCATCCCTTCATGTCTATGAGTCTATATAGCAGTCCCATGGAGTGTTTTGGGGTAGGTTCTCGATGGTTTTCCTTTTTCCCTCGGCGTCCTCGGTCCTTTCGGATCCGATCAGACCCACCCGGAGCATCCCACGGAAGAAGAGATCCAGGAGAAGCGAGGCGCGTTCGTGGCTGGGCCCTTCCCTATGTTGCTCCACTCCCACTCGTTTCGGAGCCCCTTTTGGGGTTCGAGTACCATGGGCGTACCATGCCGAGTACATGCCGTTGAACGAGGCCTCGGCCTGTGGGACCCGAACACGGAAGAAACGAGGTAAGCAGTGCCTTCCAACATGTCCTTCTTGGTGCCTTCCAATGGATTTGGGCACCTGTTAGGGCACCTGCTAGTCGCTGGGCACCTGTTAGTCCCTTCATTTCTCTATTTACTTGAATCACGATGCTCGATTTCGGTAGGGGTTCCTTCATGCATTTGCTTCTGTCGGTGATGTGGATTGGGCGAAGACAATGATGGAGCCTCTTTGGCCAATGCCTTTTTTGTGTTTTGGATCTCTGCGACATCCTCCACTATGAAACTGCACAACATTGACTCGAAAACACAGCCAAGCTTGGCACGAGGCTGAAGGGAAACGGAAAGGGATGAGCTGATCCAACCGGCCTCTCCCGTGCGCCTGTCGGCGCCCGGTGTTAGACAGGCCCTCATTCGCTTGCTGGGGGGGTCCGCCCCGCCAACCCCGGTAGGCCATTCGAACGAGCGCATCAAGCAATTGGTGTCCAACGTCTTAGAGAAGTTCTCTTCGCCCGTTGGCCCGAGCAGGGGGCGTTTTTGGGCGAGGGGGGTACTGTAGGTCGGACCGAACACGTGAGCAGAGCACAAGTACCCTGAAGCACATGAAGCGGGCACATGAAGCACACAAGGTGCAAGACAATCCCAAGACTCATTTCTACCGGCAAATTTTAGATGCATATACACCCTGGTCAGGCAATACTTTCTGCCCATCGTCATTTCAGCAGACAATTCCGCCCGTTTTCATCCAGAATGCCAGTTCTGCGTATCTATATTATTGGCAAAACCTTGCAGATGCAATCCAACTCAAACTCGCCAGGAAGGATGAGGCCTGGAATGGAAGAAAGTGACACCTGAACTCGGCTAAACTTATTGGTTCACGAATCTAGATCAATCATCCCATGAGCCAGCAAATGGCATCAACTGCAATTGTACGTAGGACAAATGGTATCAACAACAGTACTGTAGCAAGCAAAATGTATTGTGTTCCAAGAACTGCAACTTGATCTACACTTGTACCTCCAAATCAGTTCCTTTACACCTCCCAGCTCACCACCTCCAGTCTCTCTGAGGCTGGGATCCACCAACAGCTCCGATGCCGATGCACCCACTTCCGCCGCCCCGCGCCATGCGGCGCGCGGGAAGGGCGCGGCGCCCGCGCGTGCGGTCGGCCGCGGGGGGCTGCGGCACAGAGCCGAGCGGTGGCGGAACGCCACGCGCGAGGCGGCGGCCGCGTTCCGGAACTTGACCTCGCGCAACACCCGGAATGCGTCTTTGCGAGAGCCTTGGCCCATGCCGGGTTGGAGTTTGGGGGGTGGGCTGGTTGGTCGGTTGGTCGGTTTGGCCTTGGCGCATGTTTGTGCGGCGGTGACTTTCCATTGGTCAGGTTCGTCATGCTTGCTCCTTCAGATGGAGAAAACATGAGAACATATATTCCGGAACTTCCAGATTGACATAGGATCTTCCTGAATGATTGCTGAATGGTTGCCTTCCCATAACGACTCCCTGACCTCAACTAGCCATGCAGTCTGATGTACAGTATAGAAGGTTCCAGCATATTCTGTCCCAGCATCTGAGGAGCTCTATGCTGAGGCCAAGCAGGCACCGTGGTGCTGGGATCCTGTTCGAACTGCTCTTGAGCGGTTATGGTTGGTTTTTTGAAGATTTGTCCTGCATTATTTGCCTTAAGCAAACCCACGCACATAGGCTGCAAGGCAGGACAACCACTGGCTTGAACGATTGACTTTGCGGGGGGGGTGGCTGGTTGGTCGGTTGGGGGAATTTTAAGATGTGATCATGCCATGGGTTGGTTGGGTGTTGCCTTCTGCCTTCTCCAGTTAAGGTTGCCTTCGAACTTCTTTGGTTGGTTGGTCATCCTTAAGAACTTCAGGGCAACGACGGACCGAGCTTTCATTGAAGAAGGACGAGTTTTGCCGATTGGGCGATTGGGCTGGTATAGACTCGAGGTGTTTTTTGGATCACAAACAAGATGGTCCCGATGGTCACCAATATATATATATATAATACCTATTCGGAGAAGTCCCGCAACTTGATGCAGCTTTTGGTGGACAAGGGCTCCCGGAATTGTACAGATAGGACTTCAGACTTCAGAAGGAAGTAGAACATTGGAGAAGTTGTTCACTTTCTCTTTGCCAGAGCATATCCGGTGGATCCCCCAGATTCCTGAACCAACCCACTCTGTTGTGAATTCCAAAATGTGACATAAGTGGACATGGATCATCAGTGGATGATTTCAGACCCTTGATGGACCTCCGCCACTCCCCCGGCCACAGACCCGCCCCCTCCGACAGGCGCGCCGCGAGCGCCAGCGCCTGGTCGTCGCGCGCCACCGCGCGCGCCGGCGCACCGAGCCCAAGGGAGCCAAGGGCCGCGCGCAAAATGGGGCGCCACCCCGTCGGCGAGGAAGGGGGGTTGGGCACAGAATTCACGGAGGTGCGTGCCGCACACGTGTGCGCACCGGTGGAATCCAATATGTGCTGGGCTTTTTGGGGGGAAGGGACACACGGTGGAGAGTTTGCGTTCGGGGTAGAACCTGGACAGGTCATGACCAGGGGGTATGATGATCTCGATATATCTCAATCATCTACTCGTCAAGAGGATTGGCACCCCTCCAACTCCGGTGCTAAGCAGTTTGACATTCATAGGCCCACCTTCCGATTCTCAGAGGTCGGGACACCCGGAAAAAAGGAAAAAACACAAAAATACACATGGTCGACTCGTCGATTTGCCGCAAGGTGGGCGCGCTGCCAGGCAAGAGATGCGAATCCTATCGTTTTTGGACTGTGGTCAAGGGTAATTAGACCCCACGACGTTGATCTATGCCGCTATCAAGGAGGGTGCCCTTTAGTATATATAAACAATACTTTGTGAGGCTTTGTGGACCATATCCATTTGACTCTCCAAGCTGGTGGATTCCGATCACGATTCCATCACTCATCACGATGAATATCACGTCATCACCAATCCTGCACACGGACTGGCTCCACGGGTTCCTTACGCACTCGGTCACTCCGAAGCTATGATGAATGGCTTTTAGGCCAGGCCAGGCTGCCCATCTTTTTACTCTCAGTTACACGGCAAGGTTGTTGAGAAACCAACCCTTTGGACTGAATGTCAAGACCGGATCAATAGATACTAGGAAGGTCACCCAGGTCTGATCCATCTTCTTCCCGACTCGACTGTCAGGCCACCTGGAGCACGCCCCACCGCAGGTGGTTCCGGGAGGGAGAGGAAAGGACGAGGATGGCAGAGTTGGTTGGTCATGGTAAGAATCCAGCCAGAAGTATCCAGGTAAGTGCCCACAAGTATCCAAGTAAGTATCCATAAGTACCCGAGTGACCTTTGTTTTGGATCACCAACCACGAAACATGGTTCTTATCCTATCAAAACAGTTTTTCGAATGGCTTCTAGGATGTTCCAATTCTAGGTAGAATTGGACAATTCAATTTGGAATAAAGCAGGAGTAGAACATGTTTGGCGGGCAATTTGGAGGGGCGCTCTTCTGTGAAAACGCGCTCAAAATCCGTTTCCGCATGCAGCCAGTTCGCGGATACCGATACCACCACACCCAACTGTGTACAAGTATTCAGACGAGATTGGGTTTGATTTTCTTTGGAGTGGCAGCGCACTGCTGTCAACAAAGCACAATGTGAAAAAGAACAAAAGCTGCTCTCGTTCAGTGGTGCTTTTCTAGTGCTACTAGTAGTGTTAGTGTTTCCAGCGTACTTGCCATGGGTCAGCTACGATACTGTGTGGAAGCTATCAACCGAATTCCTTCAAAACAACTAAGTCCAAGCATCATGCAGTGTCAGCACAACACTGAAGGGGACCTACTGCGCCTACTGTACCCCCCTCCGACCCACCCCACGTGCACGTTTGGAACCTAAAGCATGTCATTGGCGCTCCAAGCGTTTTTACAAGATCCTTGGCGCTTCAGGAAGTCAGGAGTGTCGTTGTCAGCTAAGGCCATAGGCCAGAGGATCCAGATGCAGGATCAGTTGGAACCTCACCTCCCTGTTGGGCAAGAAGTATTCAAGAACAGATTCTTACCAATAAAGAAAACTGACTTGGCGGCCCAAGATGCAATTCAGTCATGGACCGCCTTTGAGAGGACCAAGCTATAACCCAACTATGAATATGGCGAGCCCACTGTCTCAACTCAAGTCGTTGATCTTATTGAGACAAAGCAAGAGCCATGAAGAGCCAGCAGCCAGTGACGCATCAACGCCAGACCTGGCAGCCAGACGCATCTCAGCCAGTCTCGGCATGGACCCATGGTCCAAGGGAGGAGCAAATCACATCTCCAAGTGCTCCAAAAGATCGCACAGAGGTTCGAGTGGCAGAACGGGTTTTCACAGTAAGGAATCCAGTCAGCCTCGCAAGCCGTCACAAGATTTTACCTCCTTTTGGCCATCCTGATCCATTTGGGATGGACATGGGAGTCCCACGTGCGAAACCACCGGAGGCTTTGCCAGAGGCTTTGCCCGAGTGGGAGGCCGGTGATGGCCTGATGGGAGTCGGTGGGGCGGAGCACATGGCAAGGCAAATGACATGTGATTCATAAGAAAAATGCTAAGGCATCAATTAGGCATCGCGTGTTTAATAACCTAGGCAAGTGCAAACTGGACATGTGTTTTTGAATGAATGGAACATGCTTCATAAGTTCTGTTGACATGTCTTGACCGAATGGAACATGGATGAACATAGAGGCAACCTCAAAGCATCTCACAGCAATGTTCCTATACCACGAGATCCTTTTTTCAAGTGTATAGGTGAAAGACCACTAAGTGTGTCCATGAGGGTCATCAAGCTTATGTGGTATACCATGTTACACCAAAAGATGCATGTTGGTTGTTGGCTCGTCGTCCACACTCTCGCTTGCCTTCCATCTCTAGATCATCTAGATCCGTCGGTTTGAGGGACTCGAGTGGTATGAGTGAACATTGAGACAAAGGGTGAATTTAAGGCGATCCTCATTGTTTTTTTAGAAGTCTAATTTGTCAGCAATTTCCTGTTGTGGCAACTAAGATAATCCTAGGATGTTCTAGTCCTGAGTGTTCAGGGTCTTATTTTTCTGTGTCCAATGGAGCCAAGTGTTTCCTCAACTTAACTTGCACCGCTTGGATTTCTTTGAGCGTGGCCTTCAGGTGGACCATACAGCACCTTGCCAAACCAATCTCGCGTGTTGATGGTGGAGAGATGCATTTGTTGTTTTTCCCGAAACAAGGTATGGCACGACATGTTGTTTTCGCTTCACGCATAATTGATTCAGTATTTGGCTGTCTGATTGTATACAAGATATGTGATTTAGATTGAATGATGGGAGGAATGGACCTGTTGCAGAAGATGATTTTCAGTGAGAGGTCAAGTTGTGACTGCGAGTGGTTCACCTTTGAGAATCATGCTGACTCACATGCTCGACAGCAAGCCAACATTTGCTTCAACTTGTCCCAAGTAACACATATTCGAAGTGGTTGAATCTCCCATCCATTCTTATCCAGACAAGGTCTACATTAGAGCATGTTAAACGTTTATATAATGTGAGTCAAACATAGGATTTTCTGGTTGTTCTTCCCTGGAAGAAGGTGGGGATGGTCTACAAAAAACATCGTATTGAAATGGGTCCCTATAATGGGTCCCTATTGCCCAACCTGAGTGTGTTTGTATTGTATTGTTTTCCTCCATGTTCAATTGTTTTTGTTGTTGGTGTTCGATTGAATCGGAAGCTTCCATTGAACTTCAATAGAAAGCCATGTTTTGGTCTTTCATGAGTCATGGGAGCTCTATCACTACAACCCCCTTCCCCACTTCACCACCTCACCACCTTCCCTCAACTCCTTTGTGGGCTCCGGCTCGCTGGCTGACCTCCTCGCGCCCAAGGAGCTTCGCCTGGAGGAGCTGTTAGGCACTGGAAGCACCGCAGAAGTCTATCGCGCGGCGTGGCATGGCACGGACGTAGCAGTGAAGAAGCTACGGAGCAAAGGAGCGACGAAGCCGCGAGAGAGACGGAGCGACCTTTCCGTTAGGCCACATGACCAAGCGATGGGTGGGAGGAAAACAATAGGGGGGCGGGTTCAATCTGGGGGAGCATGGGGGAACATGATGGAAAATGAGAAGAATCCAGACTTTTACAAGACAGTAAAAACATGCAAAAACCACAGGTATTGATAGTTGTAGCTTGTTTCGCTTGTATTTCGTTGAGCTGTATAGTCGTATTTTAGTATATTGGGGATGTAATACCCGGCGGTAAACAACCGGACCGTCGTGATGCCGCTGAGTATTTTACACAAACGGACGCTAACGGACGCTTCGCGTCTCCTCGTTCAGTTCATCCAGATGAACGTCGATCCTTTGATTTGAGGCGTTATTCGGTTCTTTGTATGGGAATGTTTCGCATGTGACGTTCCACGTGGATCCTTTAGTGTTGGAATGCTTTTGGCATGTTTTGTGTGATGTTGTGTCATTCTTGTTATTTTTTTTGTAGCCATAACATGCAATATTCAAATCCAGCAGCATTATATACAGTGGTTTTGGCTTAGGGTGGGTCGGTACACTCAACCTCAGGTGCTTGAATGAAGGCCCGTTGGCGCCTTGAAGGGTCGCGAGAGTCCCAACAAGAAACAAGCAACAACAAATGGACATCAACATCGCTCCTCACAACTTCCAAGCAAAAAGCCTGGAGATAGGTTTTTTCCAAGATCGTTTGAAAAGACCTCTCCTTACCAGCAAAGAGGGGTAGAAAAGGGCCGATTGTTCCAACGTATATCTAGACTCACCCCCTCTTCCAATTTGCAAGTGGGGGAGGAGTTCTTCCACGGAGGCCGTAGCCTCAAGGTCGTGCCACATTGTCATGATGCCTCCCAGGACAGCTTAGCATGGAATTCAAGCGGGAGATCTCCGTTCTCCTTCGCTTGCCGGATGCCCAGCATTGCCCCGCCAGAGGTGACCAATGCGGGAGTTGGCGGGAATTCGTAGGATCCATACTCCGGTTTCTTCGGGTTGTTGGGGTGTCCATGGGTCCTAGGGATATGAGGTTCCCTGAGCAGTCCAGCGGAGCTACTTTGGCAGGGATATGTCCGTTCCTTGCTCCTGGGATCGGTGCACCTTCCATCAAATCCGAACAGCAACAGCGGACAACAGCGGCAACAACAACAATTGACAATCCCTATAGAGATCCAAGTACCTTCTCAGGTACGGTGATTGGAGACTATTTATGTAGGCACCTTTGTCGGGCCCAGTCGTACCTTCTGAGGTTCCGTACGTGGATCCCTAGGGAATAGTTATATCCGAATCCATTTCGGGTTCGTGCTCTGGAGCGAAAGATCCATGTTTTGGAGCGTATGGAAGGCGACCCTGGAGCCTCGGGTGCGGACCCTCAAATCCCTGAGGTTTTGATGGAGCAAGGGCTGTGAACGGAGCGTTTGGGTAACATACGAAGCCCAGCAGTGCTGACTGCTGCATACCGGAAGATGGGCATCAGTCCCAAACTAGAAATTGCAGAGGAAGCATCCTGGGGGTTGAGTGATTTTAATGGACGACATTCATCGGACGTGAAGAAGTTCAAACCAAGTGTTCCAGAATCAAAAGCATGTTTTTTTTCCTCTCATCATTGTCCTCACGTATTTACGTATGTGCTTTTTGTTCAACCCCAACTCATCCATCCAGCCACCCACCCATCCACCCATCCACAGCGCTCGTTGGCATTCCAGACCGCACCTTTTAAAAGAAGGACGTCGGCACCGTGTTTGCGTTTGTTCAACGCTTTGGCAGCCTCAGGCGGCATCCGAATTTGGTGCTTTTCATGGGCGCGTGTACAAAGGCGCGGGCGGGCGCTGGGCGGTGCAAGGGGGGAAGGGTAGCAAGCATCAGTGGGTCGCAACATGCCAGGTGTGTCAGTGTGTCCGGGTGGGGGGCCTCAAAGAACTGTGTGCCTGGTATGAACCATTGAAGTAAGTTCTATCAATATGTTGCCTCAAGAAAAAAATGACAAGGGGAAAGTATATCTGTATATAGTGGTCAACGCCATGCCCCCTGAGAAACTGATTTGAGATGTATGTGTTGCCTGGTTGGTCCATGTTCAACGTCTCCTGAAACAGTCCGTCATCTCGTGCCCGTGACCAGTGAACTCGGAGCCAGGAGAGTTGGGTGAGCGGAGAGTTGGATTATTGTGCATTCTGACATATTCTGACGCTTTCAGGGTCTTGAAAAATTTTGGTAAACTATGTTGAAATTGAGTGGAGGGGGGGAACCCTTAGTCTATGGTTGATCACACACACATTCCTTCTGCCTGTGTTTCCAAGACACAACATGATGCAAAAGTTGTTCATGCTTATCATGCTTACTTCTGCTAAACATGGAGGCAAACTCAGGCTGTTCGAGATTCAGACATAGATAGCTCAAGCTTCGTGTGACTTCGGCTCCAACTACAACTACAACTGGGGCCGGGGCCTCGGCCGCGTCCGGACACACGGGGCGGAGGCCCCCCAAGCGCTCATCATCTCGGAGTTTTGTGCCGGTGGCACGGTCTTTGTCCGGGTCCCGAGAGGCTTCAGGCTAGGGCGGTTTCGGCGGTGGGAGAGCTGAGTGCAGGTCCTGGGCCTGGCCCAGGTGCTGGGTATGCATTTTGATACTATCTTTGAGCATTGGGTGTGTGGGGATCAGGTCCCAGGGCCAGAACCACCTTGGGAATTCGTGAAGAGAATGTTCCAAGTCACCAGGACCACACCCAAGGTGTACCCTTCCAGAGGGTCCCACCACCATTTATCCATAGTGCAACTAGATGATTAGATGTGGGCCGTTTTTCGGGGAGAACGAGGCGGCGCGCGCCGTTCCTTCGTTCGACCTCGGAGAAACTCCGCCCACCTGAGGCGCTGCTTCACCACCGGCGGCAGCTGCAACTGCCCTGGCGCCTGCGGCTGCAACTGGCGCTGGATGTGGCGAAGGCGCGAAAGCGAGAGCCCCCCAGCACAATCAGTATGACAGTGGCAGAGGTGGGACAAAAACTCTAACTCGCTCAGACAATTCTGGGCGAAGCTGGTACCCCGAACGAACACATCATCACCTGGGAATTGAAACCTGTGAATTGAGCCAATAGACAGTGGTTGAGATGGGGCAGTTGGGTTGTCTCTTTACACTTGGGAACCTGCAGTTGGGCAGTCGGAATTGTTGCCCCCAATCTGTCTTACACTTAGTGGGGCAGGGAGAGGTTATAAGATGTTGTATTGAGGGTTGGTGGTGTTGGTTCTTGCACAATGCAATGACTTCATGACACAGGGTACACCTGTTGACGGTGACCTGGAGCTGGAAGCTGGCAAGCAATATGACCTCACCTCCCCATGTTCAGATTGAAAGCGCTGCTGGGCGCACTTTCACATCCCATGCAACACTCCCAACCCCTCCAAGCCTCGCGACGCACGCTACGCCGGTCAAAGCCCAGCGACGCAGGGCATGAACTTCCTCCACCGGCGGCAGGTCAGGCATCCGCAGTGAAGCAGGTTGATGGCTGCAGTTGTTTTGAAATCAGTATACTAGTTGCTTAGTTGAGCCCGATGAGCCCGATGAGCCCGCGAGGTTGCCCGAAACATTGAGACAAACAAGGTACATGACATGAAGATGATTCGTTCAGACAGTTACTTGCCCTTTGGTCCATTTTGGTCCAGAAGTCTTGGGGATTCGCCTTTATTCATGTAGCAGGGTACGAAGTAGCAGAACACACAGCCGCAACATGCCGCCACATGGGCGAGGAAGGAAGTCAAACTGAAATTCCTTGCCCTTGGCAACCAGTCCAAAAAAAGGAATCAACAAATACCGCTCCCCCTGTACCAGAAACTCTTGCATTCTTCTCCGATGTCTCAGATGTCATCTCACCTGCCGGGTTTGCCGGGTCATGCTGCTCTCATCCGCTAGCGCTGAACCACCACTGAGCCTGGTCGCAGGTAGTACATCGAGACTTAAAGTCCTTGAACCTCCTGCTACTGGCGCCGGTCCCAGAGCAGCCCATCGAGCAGCTGCCGCAGGTGAAGGTGGGGAACTGCAAGGTTTCTGGGGGAGAGGCGGTTTTTCAGTGCAATCCGTGGTTTGCATGAAGGGACCAACCCTCAAACAGATTAAACCAAAAAGAGAACAGCCGGGGGCTGCCGGGATGGTGAGATGTTTGTTCCACCGATGGAGACCTTTTAAGCAGAGGTTTGGAGGGAGGAACATTTGAGGATACATTCAACGAGATACCGCAGAGCATACGGGGGTTGCAATTGGTTCAATGTCGAGACCATGAAACGGAGGAAGACTGGATGATCTCCGTGCGGTGCGATTGAAAGGGGAGCCAAAAAGCGTTCTTTCTTTTCTCCTGCAAGTCAGACGGTTGGTTCTTGCATGATATAAGCATCATGAAGACCTTGATCACTTGATGAGCCAGACACCCTAAGTAGAGGTTCTTTTGATTTGATTGGTTCTTCAGCGGCCTCCCGCAGCATCCTGGTTTAGATCGTTCAAGGCCTGCCGACGTGCCAGGTCTCGGACTTCGGCCTCTCCAGGGCCTTTCCGGACCCCACGCAGGTTGGAGAGATGGGGACGGAGATGGGAAGGTGGACTGGGTTGAACATGGGTAGACTGGCTCTGAACTCAGCTGTTAAGTAGGACGTGCCTGGCGGATTGTTGATTGGATTTGGGGATCGGACTTGACTGGCGGAGGTAGGATGAGGTAGGTGCTTCTGGCATTAAGGTATATTATGATGTTTGTGAGTTTCATATGGTTGCACGCATTGGTGTACAGGAGTCGTGGGAGAAGGCATAGACAAACCAGTTATATGCGAGACAGCACAAACCAGACCCCTTCAGGAAGAAGCCTAAGATATACACTGAAGGACGAACTCAAAAATGTCTCCAAACTCTTCTTGCAAGATCAAGAGATTGGCTCCACTGCAACACCACAGGCCTGCATGACCTCTGGCGCCGGGACCTACCATTGGATGGCCCCTGAGGTGCGCAGGGTCCCACGAACACCGACCGATCCCGTGGGCAAATCCCCCCCGCTCCGGGGCCACCGGTGACGCTGGTGACGGCGGTTCGAACATGGACATCTTGGGAAAGAACACGGCACGTCTGATCGATTCAGCCAAACGGTGCAAGGTCGTTGCTGTGTCGTTTTCTTTGTATTTACGACCTCCGAATCAGGTTTTAAACATGTTTAAATCATCATTGGGTTGGGTTTTCGTTGCGACAAAAACATGGAGTCTTCCTGTCCCGACATGCGAACGAAATAAAAGTTCAGAACCCACCGTTCCGCCTTGCACATTAAGAAAAGCAAGGCCAGCAGCGGTGAGTTTTTGCTTGGATATCCGTTTAAGCGGAGAACATCGAGGGCAGAATGAGATCTTGAAGCCACGAGGGTGAAGGACGCGCTCCCCGATGCACCATGGCTCAGGTCTTGTCCGGGCAAGGCTATGATGAGAAGGACGCGGGGGAAGGGGAGTGACTCCATGGCCTAGACAACTGATGTTGGAAGGAATTGAAGCTGGAAGCGGCCTACCATGTCCCAGCAAGGCGACCCTTCAAACACATTTGCCATCTGCGCCAACTATAGCGATCCGCACGAGGTGGGTTAGGGCAATGCATGGCAATGCCATGTGAGTCCCATATAGAACACATGTTTGGCACCTCAGACCAAACCTCTCCAGGTGGATGTCTACTCCTATGGCATTTGCCTCTTTGAGCTGCTGGCCCGGAGGATCCCCTATGACACTTCAGGCCCCTTGATGCGACGTCGGAAGCGAGCATGAAGCCTGCCGGAATGCGGTTCCACAGATCTAAGTATATAGTGTCACATCACATGGCACGCCACCAGAACTGGTTGGACATTTAAACAACATCCTTTCTGGTTGACCTTTATATATTGAACTCGCCGCTGCCCTCGCTCCATCCGGGTCCGAAGCTTCAACCGTTGACCTCGCTCGCTCCGAGGCCTGGAGCCCGTGTCCATCGCCGTGGCCGTGAGCCGCGGCCAGCGTCCAGACCTGTCACAGGTGCCCCAGGACGCCATCCGTGGCGGCCAAACGCGTGGGGAGACGTGAGGAGAGATGGTGCAGGCTAGTATGTGCTTAGTGGCGTGAGTGTGGTGCAGTGGATGTTCCATGGAGAAATTGGAGAAGAGATGGGAAGATCGAAACGTTCACATTCAGCCAGTCAGAACCTGTCAGAACCTTGAACAAAATCCATGTGGTCGCATGTGGTCGCCATTCGCATAGCTCGTTGCATGGTTGCTCTCGCAGGCGGAAAGGGGATCTTTGTAGGTGCTCGTCGCGGCCCTTGAAAAAAATAGGACTGTCCGGTCGACCTTCGCTTCATCATGAAGTGCTGCTGGGCTCACCGTTGGGGCGCCCCAGTGGCCATGGGAGGCGAATTGGGAGAAGTCCGAGCGGTGTTCGCAAACCTAGCGATGGCCTTCAAACTACTAGCGATGGCCTCCACACCTTCTTAGGATGTATCTAGATCCCTGGGTGGCGCTGTCCGGCATGTCGGATTCCACCCACCATCAAGAAAGAGATCCATAGGGGTAAACGGCCAAACCTCAAAACTCATGGTTGTGTTTGGGATGTGCTGGAGCGCGGTCCGAACAGTGCTCAAGGTTGCAGCTTGATTCGTCACTGAGCGTGCCAGCATGTGCCAGCCCATGGGGGGGGTGTTCATAGGGAGGTCTCCAACCCAAGAGGTTTAGGGTCAATGTCCCTTCTTCCAGGTCTTTGAAGTACCCAAAAAACTTCAAGGACCTGGGATGGAGCTGTCAGGAGCTGTTTGAGTGGACATGTCCCTTGGGGGGTCTCCCTATTGAAATACCCATAAGAACTCTAGACGATCTTGAACCCCAAAGGCAGCACTGCACTGGTTCCAACATCCTCCCATAGACGTTCTTCGTCTCGTAGATGCATCGCGGGAACCGGGTCGCCGGTGAGGAAGATGCATCTTGAGACCAAAACCTGCACTCACCGAGGCCCCAGTGGCCGCCCTGGCTTTGACATCATCCTGGCCGGGGCGGGTGGTTTGGACGGCGGGGCTTTGTTGGAAGATGTTAGAACATCATGTTTTCCATATGTTTCCCGTTTTGCAATCGTGGATCATGGTCCCCTTTTGGGGGGGCTCTCAGGTTCTTAGGTTGGTGGTCACTAGATCCATCGGGTTCAAGGAGAAATGGTGCAGGTGTGATGGAAAGGTCGGAAGAGAATGACCTCTTGGAACATGGGACACATCCATGAATGACCCTGTAAACCACCCCTTGTGGAATGCCAACACAATGAAACCAAACTTAGTTTGCGAAGTTACTGGTAGGTATGGAATCTGCATATATTTACATTATATCTACTGTACATTATTCATAGATAGCATTCTTCATAGAAGCTCAAAGACAGTGTCACTTTGGAGAAGGTCCAGGTTGTCCCCCAGTTTTGACTGAAGGAAATAATAGGCAGGAGTATGCCAGTGAATTGAATTGTTGGCCAGATTGACTTGGGTTGGCTGTAAGAGAATCCAACCTATATATTTATATGTTTTATAATATGGGCAGTTTTGTTTTGGCGTTTTTTACATGTGTTTTTGATAATGAATGTTCTTTTTCTTTGCAAGGGATTGTTTTTGTTTATAGAGTTGGTTTGGGCACAGGAAAGGATTCGGGATGACTGTGTGGGCAGACAGATCCTTAAAAAGATGTAAAAAGAATGGCCACAGTCGGCCACACAGGAAGTTGTTCCGACATACGTGGATGGGGATGTCCAAGCTCTGAGTTCAAACCAATCGACACCCTCCCATGGACGTCGCCTCTAATTGGAACTTGTTCCAACTGGTTGGCGTATCAATCCAATGTCCACAGGGTGTCACAGGGTGTCCATCCGTCTCGGAGGTCTCTTCCGTTTTGGACCTTTTTGGAAACATCACATGGGCTGCGCAGCGTTTGGAAATCACATGTGCAGGATGCGACTCAATTGACTCAGTTGGCAGATTCCCTGCGCCAGGAGACACTGAAGCTTGTGAAGCCTCTCGAGTGAGCATAGCAACCGTTCTTCGCTCCAATTGGCGATTGATTGTTGGCCAAATGACAGACAGAATATGCCAACACAACACTGGTAAGTGATTTCTCTTTCGAGAAGCCTTCATGGTCCATTGGCATGAAAAGAAGGATGACTTACAATAGCCGCTCATATAACTATATATACTTGTTTGCTACCTAGACATGGCTGACAGATTATGATCAATACAAAGAATGCTTGGACATGCCAAAACCAGACACTGAAAGGGGGCTGAAATTCATGCAGGAAATAGAATGTTCGTTGTTTAATCTG
>CAXAMN010014336.1:0-22906 GCA_963970005.1 Durusdinium trenchii
AATATTATCAAATATTCCTTAAGCATGTTCCTTTCTTCCTTCCTTCCCTCCTTCCTTCCTTCCTTCCTTCCTTCCTTCCTTCGGCCGTCTGCAAGCATTTTCTCGACGGCGATGACCGGCGATGACTAAGGCTCCCCACTGCATGAAGCTGATCAACGCGACGGCCTCGCAAGCGGCTCGCGTGACTCGTGCTTCGGTGAACCGAGCCGCTTTTGGTGACTCGTTTCGAGTAGAAAAGCCAACCTCGCTAGCAATGGCCTCCAACCTACTAGCGATGGCCTCCAACCCATCACTGCACCGTCACTGCACCTCAGCCACCTCCCGCAGGCAGTGCAAAAGCATCACCCAGAAGCCCGGATAGCCCTGCAGTCAAGCGTCAAGCTCAGGAGTTCACTGTGGTTTTGCCACGTGTGAGACGCCTCTGTTGTCACCGTTTGGCAAAGTATTTCGTTGGTTTTCACTAAAAGCACACACATGTTGTTTTTGTCTTCAAATGATGTTAAATTCATCTCATCACATGTGCAGGTCTGGCCTCCCACAACAGTTCCACCCAAGCATCGATGGTAAAAATGGGAATCACCTCAGTCCAACGTGTCCAGTGCATCGTAATGCTGCAACCAAATGTTGAAGCCCCTCAAAGATTTTATAGATCCAATGATTGGGTTTCTGCATCTACTTTAAAAGGTTGAAACTGCACTGTTTTGGGGGGGTGCTCTGCATGCGTTCGGGTGTTTAGATGCGTGCCGTGAGGCAAGAGTTTCGGAGTTGTTGTCAAGGTGGTTTGGCTAATTGTTCCGGCAGCAGCATTCGATTTGAATCTTTTGTGGTACAAGCTGAAGGCAAATCAAGGCGGTTAGCCACTGAGCGCTGCCGCTCTGTGCACAAAGCAAAGTGTTTTCTTGTTGGGGCTACGCAGAACAATGTCGATCACCCCAAAGGCCAAACATCAGGAAACACTAGCAACTGATAACATTTGATGCATGCAATATCATGTCGACAGGGGCAATCATTTTGTGTATATATATAGTACTAGTAGTATATCTATTTGTAATACCAGTAGTACTGCTACTAGAAGTACTAGTAGTACTAGTAGTATAGACTAGTCTTATAGCATTGGCAGTAATACTCAGTAGCAGTAGCAGTAGCAGTAGGAGTAGTAGGAGTAGTAGCAGTAGTAGGAGTAGTAGTAGTAGTAGCTTTGTTGTAGTTGTAGTTGTTGTTGCTGTTGATGTTCTTGTTGTTGTTGGAGTAGCAGTAGCAGTAGTAGTGGTACTAGTGCGAGTACTAACTACATCTACTAGTAACTAGTACTACTAGTAGTGGCACGCTCAATGGCTACCACCGCGATTTGGCTTCATCTTGTCCCGCAGGGTCATTGGGAAGACCAAGCAGCTCAATCAATACAAGTCATTGTGGCAAAATCCTTTACCACTCACAGCTGCATCATCTTTATCCTGAAGGAAAGAGAATCTACTCCCAAACCACATGCCGTGACCTACAGTAAGAGTAGGTGGCCGTGACCTGGTCACGTGTTCGTCACGTCCCACGAAACCACATGGCGCATAGCCAGTGCTGAGTATCTCCACCCACAAAATCCGGGGGAAGAAGCGCCGGAGCCCTGAGGAGCGCCGCCGGTGCCTGAAAGAAAGTTGCGTCGTTTCTTTTGGCCAAAAACGGAAAGAGAACGTCTTAATCGGAGGACGTGTTTTGGCCAAAAGACCAGGTTATATCATATCTATCTATCAAGCATCTCATCATGCATTCATCTTCCACCCCTCCCCAAGGTGGTTCTGTTCTTCTGTTCTTCAGAATTTCTATGCTTTTCGATGCGTTTCCTCCGTCGCCTGATGATCTGCGCCGCAGAGCGGCCTAAAGCCATGATGGCGGCCAAGCCACCCAAGACCTGGTGATTCGAAAGCCAATCCATGGTCCAAGTCCAGGGAAGAGAAACCTATGGAATAAAAGTAACAATGAGAATGGTGTGGGAAGTCCAAACTGTTCCACCTTGTCTTGCTAAAGGTTCTATTGTGGTCTAGAGTTGGCAAGAAATCGGGTCAAAACGCGACAGACGAATCCATTTCACCATCCCTGAGTGACTGAATCCCCGGAACTCAGAACAAGCGATGGCCTCCAAACTCATTAAATTAAGTCTAAAAAATCTTTGGGGGTACTATATAATAGGAATGGTCTCCAACCTAGGAGCGATGGCCTCCAACCTACTAGCGATGGCCTCCAACCTAAGCGGATTGATCGGATTCACCACAAACCCAAGTCTCTTTTCCCTCTCAACTTGCCTGCTCGATGTGCGTAACGTGTAGGACCTGTGCAGTGAAACGGAGAACACCATGGCTCACCAACATACTGGGGATCTGGCACAAGTGCATGAGAAGCCAAGCTGGAGGCCACTTGGGGTTTGATGAAAGTTCATATGTAAATCATCATATCAAACTGTTAGGCGAATTGCAAGATCGATTTGGTGTGTTGAAAACTGTCCGTTTTCCAGCCCCACGAAGGTCACAGCTCCTCCAAGCCCCACGGTTTCGCTTCGGCCTCGCGCTGCACCCAAAAGGCCATGAGGCTCATCATCGAGACCTCAAAAACGGCGTGGCTCGAGCAGCGCGGCTCAGCGCGTCGTCTCAACAAGCGTCACAAGCGCCACAAGCGCCATGAGAGACGCATTGAATGGTGTAGAGAATGCGACTCGTCTTAAATCATGAGTCGCATTTCTTTACGTTCTGGGGAGGTGGTCAGATTCCGATCGTGGATTACTCTGTGCTGTTTGGTGCTCGGCCATTGTCGCCCCGCCCCGCAAGTAGGGGCTCAAAGTCGCCATTGCTCATGGCCCACCAGGTCTTCACCAGGCAAACCCGAAATCCCGTCCCTTTGAAGAACTCCTTTTGGCCGTGTCGACCCCTGCACCCTCTGGCACCCTCTGGGCCGCCCACGGCCCCCACGACGGCAGCCCCGCATGAGAGCCAAGCACGACACCTCCAGCGCTGGGCCGCGATCTCTCTTCTCCTCTTTGGAGTGCCCCTGATGGGTACCAACAGCTGTTGGTGAAATAAACATCTGTGCAGATGTTGGTGAAAAAAGAGTCTGAAGATGGCTTTTGGAGGCTGAAATGGAACTCACGAAGAAAACGTCGGTGGACGTACGTTAACCAGGTCACATGCAGATCCTTCATCATCTAGACAGATTATACAGAGTATCCCCAGTCACTTTCAGATCTTATTACAGTAGTTTGAAGAGGCCTTGTGTGTCCATGTTTTCTGAATGAGAGTCAATGGGACACCCCGCAAACCCATGTGTATCAAGACCCTCCCACACAGCGCGTGGCATCGCGTGGCGCGTCCGGTGCATCTCTTGGGTCCCAAGCCCCGAGGCCTCTGGAAAAGTGCATTGGAGATCGAAATGTGCTCTTTTGGCAAAAAGAAAACTCACCTTGTTACTTTAGTAGTTTCCATAGCTAATAGCGATGCACTTGTTCCTAGTAGCGATGCCCTTGTTACTAGTGGCAAAACAAACTCACCATTTCTACTGATTCTAAGACTTTGTACATGAGTGAATTATGTTTATATTTAGATATCGCACACATGAAGTCTTCCGGCCAATTCCAACACACCGTCGAGACCCGTCGCATCGCCGTCGCATCGAAAAGTCAACGGTTGCCTCACGAGCTTCTTCATCCAGCAAGGCCTCGACATGGACGGACCCCTCGACATCTCTGTCGGACAGAAACCCTGTTCTGAGACCAAAACAAAGCAAATCGCCTTTATAACTCTTTGAGAATGAATTTTGGAGACTGCAACGGCGCTAATTATGGTGCTGAAGAAGGATTGATGTATAGTGGTGACCTTGGTAAGTGAGCCTTTTTTAAGAAACGTTGTCCAAGTCCGTGGCCGGATTCTCACCATCCACGTGGCCTCCCGTGTCCTGCGAAACATTTGCGTGGAGGTCCCACCGAGCGAGGCAAGGGACATACTAGTAGCTTCTAGCTACGTTCGTAATAAGAATGCTCCGTTCGTAGCGATGCCAGGAGCCCCTAGTAGCGTCCTTGTTCCTAGTAGTAAGGCCAGGAGCCCCTAGTAGCTTCTAGCTACTGGTAGTCATGCACTTGTTAACAGTAGCGATGCCCTTGTTACTAGTAGCTTCTATGATTGGTCCAACTGTTCAGAGTGTCCACCCTTGAACTTCGAAAACTTGGTCCTCAAGTGGCTGAAGACCTTGCGAAGTCATATATCTTTGGGTCAAGAAATCTTTGCAGGACGGTTGTCTCATGGTTGTTCTGTTTCCCCTTGTAGAGCTTCTAGCCAGTACGAGCTTGGGTCCCCCCCGGAGCCGGTCCGAGCGTTCCAAGAGGCAGTACCAGTTCAAAGGGCCCACCTATCGGAGTCAGGTCGCAGCACGAGAGATCGGGGGTCGGTACCTCGTTTCTTTTGAGGTCGGATGGCGGAAGACTTGGAAGCAGGCTTAGGTAAATACTTGCAGGAATCAATGATGGCTTTGGATAGAGTAACTGATCCGGGAGTAGGATTCCGTCTCTTTTTCGGGGGGGTCATATGGCTTCCAGTTGGATCAACCGAAGTGGGCTTTGTTGGGTCAGAAGAATATCCCAGCCATGAGGGAACGGCATGGTCTATACACCATACTCCAGCAATATCCAATATTCTTCAATTGCATCTATAGCGCAGCTATACGCAGCTACTAGGAGCAAGGGCGCTAGTAGTAGCTCCTGGCATTACTACTAGTAACAAGAAGCTACTAGTAACAAGGGGCATCGCTACGAACGGAGCAATCGGACGCTTCAGTTTGACTTCTGCCTCCCAATGTCTTCTCCGCTCGGTTCACGAGACCCGAACAAAGACCCAAAGAAACGACGTCGTTCGCCGCGGCGCGGAGACGGAATCCAACCGCAGTTGCCTTGATGGCGCACCAAGGAACTCGATACAGCCTCAGTCTCCACACCGAGGGATCGAGTCTCCCAATGAGCGCAGAGATGCGGACGTCGTTGGACGCAAAGCGTCACAAACAGAAAGTCAAGAGTTCGTGACCTCAAACGTGATAAGTTGATAAAAGTTCGTTGGGCTACAGCATGTGTTGAACTTCCATTTCAGATTCCAACACCACAAAAACCGCAGCCAACACTTGTGTCATTGATGGTCATACCGTCGACACATCAAACAACCATGACTGAAACGGATCGACCTAATCGGACCCCTGCCATACACTCCGTTCGTAGCGTCCTTGCTCCGTTCGTGGCGATGCCCTTTGTTCCTAGTAGCGTCCTTGCTCCTATATGGATATTTCATGATATTTCAGTTCTCCCAGGAGTCCGTTTACCCGTCCCGGTTTTTGAACCTTTGACGTCACCCGAGGAGAAGACATCGAAGACATCGCACGGAGGAGACGCGGCCATGGTCCGCCCGGTGACCGTGCGGGTCTGGTGCTTCTCACGTCGTTGCTTCCAAGCGCTGACGAAATCCTGGGCAGCTCTCTGTTGCCTATATCGAAAAGGAAGACACAAGCCAATACACCTCAAGACCTTGGCTGTCTGTGAATGTCCATTCCATGAGTGTCGGTGTGCTGTGTCATCAATGTTTCATAGTATTTCTACTGTGACCCCAAATGGACTATACACTAATGATTGGCTCAGGGAGCAGTGACAACCTTGGTTCATGGGCGAATCTGTTTCAAGAAGGAATGTCCGGCATGAGGAATGTAGCTGCATGGATGAGATGATGAGACATCAGAGACATCTATCTTCGCACAGCAGTGATCTTTGCACTGCGCTCTGGCTGAGGAATAGAGCCCAGATGGCGAATCCAGGAGTAAACCAAAACAAGAACCTTTCTCGCGGTGTGGATATTCTAAAATTCAGCTGCCATTCCTGTATTCTAGCTAACATTCTAGCTAACTGCTTTCTGTAACTCCACATGGCGATCGCCTGTTGGCACCCCCAAAACCAGCCACATTCGTGGTCCACCCCCCAGACATCCGAACCATTTGTATCTCGTAGCATGTCGGTGTGTCGCCCTAACACAAGTCAGGTCAGGTCTTCAACTGTCTCCCAAAAAATCCAAATCAAGGTCATCTTACTACGAAGTCTCAAAAACTGATCACTGGTGACATCAAACTGATCACTGTATCTGGGACTAGCGACATGAACCAAACCAGGCAGCAATCCGCCCAGTCACACTGTCAGGACCGTCCGTGTCCTTCCGGCTTGGATGGGAGGTCACCTGTGCAAACGGCCTTCTGTTCTGCGCCACTGGGCAAAACAAGTGGGAAACGTCTCTTCTTGGCAAGTCTTGGTACCAATAAAAAGGAAAAGGGATGAAAGAATAAGAAGCTACTAGGGGCTCCTGGCCGTACTACTAGGAGCAAGGACGCAACTAGGGGCTCCTGGCATCGCTACTAGGAACAAGAAGCAGGGGCAAGTCTTGTCCACAGATTGGAGGAGAAAGACTGCCCACGAAGAAGCAACCTTGCAGCTGGTGGGCCTGCAGGACTTGCCCTGCATCCAGCAGCACGGCTTCTAGATGCAAACCTCAGAACCAGAGTCACCACCTTCGGTGTTTTTGCGAAAGTTGGACCATATTCTCTACCAGAGTGTTTCAAGTTCGGGACCAAAAGGTATGACTTCACCAAAATTAGCCATACAGTAAAGCACATGCAAGTGCTACTACATGCACCTGATAACGGACCCCTTAGCCAGCACTAGGGCTCCATATGGTCATTCGCACCATCATATCAGATCACAATCTGTCACACCAGGGCTCTCAAGCGGCTTGCATCTGAAAATTTGGCCTCCAAAGGCCATTCAAGCACCATCTATGCCTCTGGACTCTGGAACTGCATATGTATGGCTCATGGGGCATCCGTGCGTGTGCGGCAACAAGCAGCCCCGGCTTCGACACTATACGAACAGCAGGTCACGGTCAAGCTCGGCTGGCATCAAGACGCGGTAGTCCTCCAGGGAGAGTGAACCGCTTCTGCTCTCTTGTTGAGAAAGCTAATGAAGATGTCTTTCCACCGAGGCCTTTGTTATTCCACCTTTAAGTTCGACTGGTAGGTAGACAAGTTCCCCTCGTGCATTTGGCAAGGTTCCACTCAGCAACCCAGGCGTCAAACTCGTCTCTGACGCCGCCGGTGCGACCCGTCCTGCGTCTCGGGCGTGAAGCTCGGCTGCAAGGATGCGCCGAAGAGCAGCCGAAGCCGCCGGAGGTGGGTCTGCACAGGGGAGGAACTGGTGCCATCTTCCAAACGCCCAGGTGCATCAAACCTAATAGCAAATGGAACCTAAGAGCAATGGCCTCCAACCTAAGAGCAATGGCCTCCAACCTACTAGCAATGGCCTCCAACCTACTAGCGATGGCCTCCAACCTAGGAAGAGATGTTATGGTTGGAAGAAAAATGTAAACAGTCATCCCAAAAAGGGATGAACAAACCTTTCTGTTGGCCCCTTTCGCCTCGTTGCCGGTCAAACGGTGCACCGTGATGGAGTAGTCCAGGTGTTCCTGTCATGTGGAGTCGTTGATGTTTTGGGAACGAATCAGCAGTGCTCTTATTTGATTCAGTTCTTTGTGGAGGCTGCAACTTCTCAAAAACCACTCAGGTACTTGCGGAGTGAACATGTGGCTTTCACTGGTTTCGGCCCCTTGAAGGGCTCTTGGGGTCCTCTTAAAGACGCATCACAGTCATCAAGACGGTGATGCCTTCTCACTGCGCCTTGGTTTTGTGGTTCTGGACCTTCACGGAGGAAATGACCTGCTGCCCTGGCGATCAGCCGGGTCCGAAAGCAGGACAGAACGAGTGCACACATCAAAGGGTGCAACGAAAAATCTTTTGATGGGTCGAAGGTCGGCCTTATCCATCCTGGTCGTTAAATCTACTTCAGAATCCTTATCCATGTCTCCTGCAAACTCTTTTGAACCCAAAGAGACACGTCACTCGCCGGTTCAAAGTGCCCATTTTTTCGTCTCCCCAACGGCTCCCGAACGACCTGGCGGCACCACCCGGGTCGAGGAGACCTCATCGGCGTTCATGAAGTCCATCCCCTGGTCGAACGGTTTCTGAAACAAAAGAACAGCAAATACCGGGACACCGTTTTGGAAGCTGTGATTCGTGTTCCGCAACCTGAACTTGGGGACATTGAATTGTTTCTCGCCTGAGAACAAAGAAGCATGCGCAAATGCATGCTACGTCATTGATTGCTACGTCTTGTCCATCCGGGTCCTACGTCTCTTCGCACCAAAAAACACACGACCATGTTCGGCCCAATCTTCGGCCCATCCTCGGCCGGCTGCGCGTCGATGGCGAAGCTGGGCTCGCCGAAGTCCAACTCCGCGTGGTAGATCGCCTGCCTCTGAGGGTCTTTTTCCCGTGAGGTCTTTGCTGGTTCCTTGGTTGGAGGCCATCGCTCTTAGGGTTGTCTTTGGGAAGTCTTGGACGTTCTTGTCTCATCTGGCCCTTGCAACCCTTGGACCTCAGGTTTCGGGTTGGTCTGAGCGTCATCCATCACGTTTCGGAGGAGGTCAAACACACGGTGAAATCAAGTGAAATCTGTGAGAGTTGAGGTATGTTTACTGGAGAGACGGAAGCTCCTAGCGAGTCACTCACAGGACCTATTGTGTATGTGTTCAGGGCCAAGACATGCAACTATGGCAGAACTGATGTAAACTCGTGTAACACAGACCAACAACATAAAATTTAGGGAAAATGTGTTTGAACCTTATGCATCTACATACGATCTATGAATACATGCTAATTATATACTATATATGTCAATAACCGACACCCCTTCCACGGGCAGCACCTTGGGTTGAAGGCTGGTTGAAGGTCGATGGGTCGATCCACACATCTGCGAAGCTGTGCGAAGCTCTCGTTCCGACCAAAGAGAGAACCACAGAGTTGACTATTTTCTGAAGAGTTTGACGATTTTTGCGGAAAAAAATCAACAAAATCAGTTGACTCATTGCTTGGATTCATACTGATTCTCATTTGACTTAGAAATTACTCAAAAATTGGAATGTCCTTCTTACTTTTCCTGTCTTTTCCCGATAGCTGCATCTCCTTGCAAGAACTAGATTGACCCACCAAGCAAAGTGCATTGAGCTACTATAGGAATTGTTGCCACACATCTAACTGCAACCACTTCCACCCCTCCTGAGGGCCAAGTACTTCAGCTGGGGAGAGGCGTTGCCTGCGTATGCGACTCGTAGAAATCGTCGCCGTAAAGGTAGACGCGACCTCATGGCACCTTTAGGCGGAAATCTGATCTTCACATTAGTAGTAACAATAAAGCTAATAGTAACAAGTGCCACGCTACTAGAAACAAGTGCCTTACTAGTAGTAACAATAAGAATTTCATTAGAATTCTAATTACTAGCTTCTTGTTACTACCAGTGAGGCACTTGTTACTACTAGCGATGCACTTGTTCCTAGTAGCGTGGCACTTGTGGCTGGTACTTTTAAACATGGCGGTATATGATCCCTATTTCATTGGCAGTCTGCTCCTCTCAAACCACAGCGCTGCCTTGCGCTGAAGCCAAGGCAGCTAAAGTGAGAGCCTCGGTGGAGCTATCCGTGTGTCGGGGCTTTGACGTTACGTGTTCTTCAAGGAATGGTCAACATCTCATCACCTCATGACTTGTGATTGAGTTGGAGGTGGTGATGTGAGGAATTGTATCAATCCTGATACCTGTATCGATGCGGTCATGGAAATCTCATCCTGTTTCTTCATGGCCATGCCCAGCACCCTTAATTCGAGACATGCGGCACTATGGCACTATGGCAGTGCAAGTGTTGTTAATGGTTTGGTGTGATCTGTAATGCCCCTTGCACGGGTACCTCCAAAGCCTTGTGATTAGAGACTCACCACGTCAAGCAGGGATATTCTTCACACTCAACGAATTCGATGCTGAAGCTTGGAAATCACATCTGCACGCGGTTGCTGGACTGATTTGTGACCTCATCCGACTAGTCAAGGCAGTCAAGGAAGAGGCCCATTCGCTAGGTCACCTCTCGATATCACGAAGGTTGGAGCGTCACCAGGTAGGGATCCCCATCGAGGTGGGGAGTTGAACTCGATCGACGCAGTCGCTCCGACTGGGTGGCCCGACCACTCGTCCATCGGCCCGCAAACCCATGGGACCACTCTCCAGAGCTCATGGGCCTGAGGACTTGGGAATCGACATCCCGAAAAACCGGAATGGAACGGAGAGAGAGAGAGAGAGGGTGGCTCTGAACAAGTTTTAGGTATTTTTAAACTCACAGCATTCTACGCCCATGTGGACCTGGGACAAACCAACACAAAGAAACAATAAGAATCACGGAATTTCAGACTCAACAACTATGCGCTTGCCTCATGGAGAACGCCTGCTGGTCGGGGTTGAGCCCTTCAGGATGGCCAGTGTGTGATCATTGTGTCCTCTTCCCAATCCGGGTTCTGGCCGAATAGGGTCTTTTGGGTCAATTCTAAAGTGGAACTCTCTTTGGGCAAAGAGGTGGTGGCAAGTGGAAATTGAGCCGCTCGTATAAGTAGTCTTTTGCCGTTTCTGCAAAGTATCGCCTGAGTTGTCTTCTGGAAAAAACTGTATAATTAATTTCCAGCTTCTGAGATCAATGTTTAGGGGTGACACCTTCTTGATGAACTTGCACATTGAACTTGAGCCGACATGTTAGACTCCGTTCTCCAATGTCCTGCGGATGGCACCCAGTTGCTGCTTTGTCGGAAAGGCTTCGTTGGCAAAGGTTCTATGGGTTTGCACCATGTGACCATCTCCATATGTTTTAGGATGAAGGAAATCACAACACAGGCAATGTTCCAGACCCTCAACGCTTCTAGGCCTAGTGGTAGTGATAGCAGTCATGAAAACAGTAGTCGTAATGAAAGTAGTACTAAAAGCACTAGAGGTAGCAGTAGAAGTCGTCGTCGTCGTGGTAGTGGTAGTGGTAGTGGTAGTGGTAGTGGTGGTGGTAGTGGTAGTGGTAGTCGTAGTAGTAGTCGTAGTAGTCGTAGTAGTCGTAGTAGTCGTAGTAGTCGTAGTAGTCGTAGTAGTCGTAGTAGTCGTAGTAGTCGTAGTAGTCGGAGTAGTCGTAGTAGTCGTCGTCGTCGTAGTAGTCGTAGTAGTAGTAGTAGTAGTCGTAGTAGTAGTCGTAGTCGTAGTCGTAGTCGTAGTCGTAGTAGTAGTAGTTGTTGTTGTTGTAGTTGTTGTTGTTGTAGTAGTAGTAGTGGTAGTAGTGGTAGTAGTGGTAGTAGTGCGTAGTCGTGGCCGTGTCCGTGGCCGTGGCCGTGGTCGTGGTCGTGGTCGTGGTCGTGGTCGTGGTCGTGGTCGTGGTGGTGGTCGTCGTAGGTAGCAGTAGCAGTAGGAGTAGGAATAGGAGTAGGAGTAGTAGTAGTAGTAGTAGTAGTAGTAGTAGTCACCTTGAACTGCCCCTCTCTTACCGGATGACCGCCACAGTGTCATGCATCTCACTGCGCTCCTTGACTCTCCTTCTTCACTCTCATTAGCACGTCAATCTCTTTTTGCCTTCGGCTCATCTCATTAGCGCGAAAACAAACCGCAGACCAACCAGTGCACCGCTCAACAACGGTGAGGTCGAGGATGCCAAGAGTGGCGCATGAGCCATCGGATGGACCAGTCGGACAAAACAGGTCTGAGTGGCGCTTGTGCAATTTGTCGCCTTTTCCGCTTGGCTTTGAGTGGCAGCTAGTAGCAAGAAGCTACTAGTATCTCCTGGCATTAATAGTAGTAACAAGAAACTACTAGTAACAAGGGCATCACTACTAGTAACAAGAAGCTACTAGGAGCAAAGGGCATCGCTGCTAGCAGCAAGGACGCTACTGGCCTTACTACTAGTAACAAGAAGCTACTAGTAGCTTCTTGTTACTAGTAGCGATGCACTTGTTACTACTAGCGATGCACCTGTTACTAGTAGCAAGTAAAAGCCGGATTAAACTCTACACATCCCCAACCGAAAGGACCCTTTCTTCAGGTTCGACAGGTCGTCCAATGGCTCACTTGATTCGACACTCAGCATCACAGGTCTTGTGGGGCTTCTCTAAAGCAAGTCTTGCGTCAAGGAGGGGTGGTTGATGCAGAATATCCGACCCAAAGGGAAATGGAGAAACATTTCTGTTGTGTTTCTGCTCCGTGTCTGTTTTGTTGTTTCTGTTGCGTTTCAGTGTGCCTTCGGTTGTCCATCGTGATGTCTATGGCGTGTCATTGCTCTTCCCTTCTGCCGGAGCTTCACTAAAGCCAGAGTGAAAATTCCTGGTCTTCGTCTCTGCAACGGTGATCCGTTCCATAGAGAAACTGCTCAACACCCGGAAAAAGAGATCGGAACTTAAGAACTTCTGACCGGAACTTGCGTTGGTTCTCATGAAGGTGGGATGTAAAAGATACTAAGATTCTCTGCTGCAACCCATACACCATCTCCGGTCTACAACTGGAGTCGTGTCCCTCTCTTCTCAAGACTGCCAAAAACCACTAAGTGTGGCCAATGAGCTTTCTTTCGGTCACTAAGTGGCCAGCATGTTCATTTGCAAAAGTGAGACCCATCGGGACAAATCTTGCTGAGCAACTCTAGTCCTAGGAGAGAAATGCTTGTTGGAAAGGTTGAGTCGAGGTGATACTGTTGGGCCTGTGAGGTGATACTCAGCAAGCCTTGTGCTTCTAGAATGCCACAGTGCTGAAATTTGTCTGAGAGTCTGGCAAATCGTCTGTCGAAGGGATTGCGATGTCAGAAAGACAGGTCATGTATCAAATTGGCACATCCATTCTCACTTCTCTGAATGGTTGAGACCGGTTGAGATGTATACTTGCACCACTTGCACCGACATTTCCTAGTAGGTTTGCATGTCCATCATGTCTCGGTCTACCTGAGTGCTTTGCTACCAAACGATCTGCAGATTGTTGTGGTACAACCGACAATGGCCCTTCTTTGAAACAGCAACCGTGACATTCAAGTGATCTTCTCTGTGGTGAGTGTCCATGTTCACTTCACGGTAAGGACTTTCCTCCAAACAGCTTCTAGAACACATTCCCTCAGCATCACTCAGCAAGATGGACAGAACTCCTCCTAGCATGCTAGCAGGAAGAGTGGCTGGAAGATATTCTTCAAACAATGCGAAGAGATCCTTCAAACGGCACAGGTCTTCCGCCCAAAAGCGGAGCACATCTGCACTCGTCGGGCGCTCAGTGAGGGGATCGTGTAGTGGAGCTCAGGGATCCAAAGTTGAGGCTTGGATACCTCGAAGAGCGCATTCGCCAGTGCAGGCACCCATCAGAGCTATTGAAATGAATGGTTTCAGAGAACACAACAATGGAAAATGAAAATATATAGGTAAATGTGTTCAATGTTGTCTGTTGTGCAAGCCCTTCAATTCAGGGAAGGCATTGTTCAGCACCACCAAAGAGCAACAGATTCCTCATTTCACATGTCTCACATGGTGAATTTCATCTCATCTGGCGGATTTCTCCCATCTTCCCGAAAAGTCCCTGTAACCTTCCCCAAAAGGTCGGTCCAAGGATGTTCGGATGTTCTGTTCGTTTGCACATAGAAAGAGCAGATCAAAGAGAGACTCCTGTTGTCAGAGCCATCATGTGTTGGATCAGACCTTCAGAACTCTAATCTTGGAGTGGAACATGTGAAAGATTTGAAGAATTTTGTCTTTGCGCAAAAGGACCTCGAAAAAGTCAGCACTTGGTTCTATGTATTAGCTAGAAGAAACGCCACTCATCCACCACGGAAGGCAAATTGCACTACCACTGCTTCATATGTGGGCATCGACTAGCAGCACTGGCATTCAAAGGAGTTTTCCCATCGTTTCTTGGATATTCTAGACCTCCTCTGGATTCCATGTTTTCAGATATGCATGGAAACGCTGACGAAACATTACAGTTCCATGTGTCGTAGCAAAACAGTCCTCAATCATCCTCAATCCACCACCATCAAAAGCCCATACCTGCCGCCCATCCCCACTCCACCCACTCCAGATTGTGCACAGATCTGCCAGGAAATGCTTTTGGAGTCCTGGTGCCTCCATGCTAGGCCCCCACACGCCAGGCTCATTGGTGGACTCGCATGGGGCACGGACCAGGAGCCTCGGTGCGAGCGATGTTTAAAAGAAGAGGAAGAAGAAGAAGAACATGTCATATGCTGTATTCTTGGTGCAAAACCGACTCTTGTAATGAGTCAAAAAAGGCGGTTTGCTAAATGATCCATGTGAAGTCGGAGGCAGGTGCCAACACGAAACGGGAAGTCTCAGTCTCGGCCACGGACCTTGAAGATTCGGCGCCTCATTGCGTTGGCAAGAGACGAGGTGCGAACACGGAACGACTTGGTTCTCACACAGAACAGTTTTGAAAGATGTTTTGCGTTGTGCCTTCACAAAAGTCCAAAACTGTTCAACGAAGGTCCCCTTTTTGAAGAGTTAGCTCTTGAGAGGCTTTTTCGGGATCTGCGGATCCTTCTGCTTTCTGCTTTCTGCACGCGTCCAAACGTTCACTGCGACGCTTTGACGTCCGGTGGCGAGTTCGTGTGACGTCCGGACGGGCAAGGAGCCGTAGAGAAGCCCACCAAGGCCTGGCGAGGCACCCGCTGATCCCACACAAGGCCCCAGACTGAGAACTAGCGATGGCCTCCAACGGTTGGACAACGACCGGGATCTATGAGATTGCAAAGATCGGGTGTTAGCAGCCCCTAGTAGCGTCCTTGTTCCTAGTGTAAAGATCGGGTGTTTGGAGTTTCATCAAGGTCGAAGTTGCAAAGCCCGAAACTCTGCCTGGCTTCTGGGAGTTGCAGTCGAGTTCCCAAGAATTTCAATGTGCCAATGACGCGTCAATTCTTTGTTTCCTTCCACGTTCCATGGCTGTGGCGACTGACAGTTTATGATGGCTTGAAGTGGCGAACAATGACCGATGTTCCTGTGGCATTCAACAAGAGCGAAACCCTTTTCTTCGCAGTGCACAACAGCCTGTGGGCTGATTCAAGCACCACTGTCAGACATCTGTCAGACATGGCCAGCCTGAAGCTTTGTTCAGGTTGGGCCTCTTTGGTCTTCTGCGTCTCTTCGTTTGGGGGGCACAGCCCGGCCGAACGCAACGGCGGGCACAGCCGCCACCGAAGACAGACAGCCGCCGTTGCATGTCTCCAAGTTCGACAGTGGGCGGTATTGGCATACCAAACATTCAATTGTCTCGTTTATACCAAACATTCCTATGTCATAGGATCCAAAAAACGTCCTCAAAGTGAAAATGGAAATACGAAAACCCGAGGTACGGTCGGTATGGATGCAATTCACCACTCGAGGCGCAGAATCCGCCATCAAATAGGACTCGGCCAGTCATTGCAGTCACTGAGAGTCAGCGAGAGGCGCAGCTCCTGTCGACTTTGAGTTCGGTTAAGAACAAGAAATCCAGCAGTAAAAGTGTCAGAAGTCTCTCAAACTACACGAAAATATAACAGCGAGGGCCTCCAACCTAATAGCAATGGGGTCCAACCTACTAGCGACTACTAGCGATGGCCTCCAACCTAATTGCATTGCAAGTGTCAGTAGTCTCTCAAAAACAGAAACTTGAAGGTTTGGAGTTTGATGATTTGTGAACTTCCACAACACTTGGAAACCCCTTGGGTACACGAGACGTTCAATCAAGGCATACTACCAGATATACCAGGAGACTTTCAATCAACAGTGGTCGTTGTGTTCTTCTTCGTCAGTTCTCTTGTTCTCCTAGAGCTTTTAGGTTGGTTGGGGTCTAGGTCAAGTTTCTCCAGAGCCTGAGCCTTCTAAACGAATGAGTCCAACGCCGCAAAACCTTCTCATGCAACATTTCAACATATAAACACAAAAAAAATAATCTGGGCAAATGTCCCATGATCGGCGCAATCACTGCTTCCTGATCCAAGGACTGCTCTACCGGCTCTTTTGACCTTGGCTTTTCAATCCGACCACAACCAGGACTGCTCATTCTGACATGGGAGTGCAAGCAATCGGGGGGGCATGACTTGCAGGTATGGCTCGAAAATCGGACGCTCCCAAACCGCATCGCAAAAAACATAAAAAACAACGAATTTAACACGTATCAGTCCCGGGGCGGGATCTTTTTGAAGCACTGCCATTGGAATGTGGCATGCAAAGGCATCGAATTCAGAATCTTGCACGTTTCAAGATGCCATTCACCCAACACTCTGTTGGTCGAGGTCAAAACACGCAAAACTTGAGGGCAGTTTTGTTGGCAGATCCAATGGCACGTCGCGAAAAAGGCCGAACTGTACTTCCAGACCTGCCCAACAAGTCGGATAAGTACTTCCTTTCTGTGGCAGTTGAAATGGACCACCAACCTCCAAACTTTGTTTGCAGTCAGGTGCACAAAACGAGAAGTGTACTTGAAACTACTCAGGTGAAACTCGCCATTCGATAAACATCGTTTGGCTCAAGGTTGCGCGGAGAAAAGGATCCGTGCAGCACCACACGACACACCCAACCTTCCCTAGGTTATGAGCCCAACCTGCTGACGGGTTGTGGCCGGTAGAAGTCCACCCTGATTTTTCAGGTTGTTGGTCCCCATGGAGCATCATCGAAGACGCAAGCAACAGCGCTCTAGGGAGCGAAAAGAAGAAGCTGCCGCAAAGGAGGCTGTTGTGAAGGAGGCTGCCGCTACACCTCGGCTGGAGGTGGGAGTCGCTGACCGAAAGCTCGACGCCTTGATCGAAGAGGAGCTTCGCTCGAGGGCCAAGTCGGTGCCGGCATCGTCGTGCATGGCAGAAATGAAACGTTTGGGAGCTTCCGCTGCGGAGTCGTTGAGGGCACCGCAAGGACCACCTGTGACCTACCATCCTCAACCTGCACAAGAACAAGTACACCAATTGGTGATGGATCCTAGGGGACAGTCGATGGGTTTGGGGCATCTCCAAGAAGCGGTGCGCCACTCGTTCGAAGTTCTGCAGAACGCACTACGAGGACCTCAACAACAGGGTCCAACTCTACTTGATCCACTCCTTCGCCAAGCTGATCAGGGAGTCCCTCATGCGCACGATCATGGAGGTCCTCCAGGGCATGCGTTGGCGGCTGGAACCCCGGTCAGGGATGGGAGATCCGATCGGGATGGATCTATGGTTTCTCCAATGGTGGGATCGGTGGGCCGCGAAGCTCTCCATCCAAGAACGCTGGATCCCTATGCGGCGGCAACTCCGGTGGGGCCTCTCAGCACTGTGAATCCTTTTTGGAGCACTTCACTTCAACAGGCTGCAAAAGGTGAAGGGCATGTACGTATGGCTGAAAGCAGTGGAAAGAAACCTGCACCTTCCAGTCCCGGAGCTGGCGATGTGGAGAAGATCCGAGCTCAGATCTTGCGGGAGGCGGAGGATAAGTTCGCTCGTGAAGTCAAGAGGTTGACTGATGGTGGAGCACCTGGTGATGCTTCGTCCTATGCCTCGGCCGCGAGCGCTGGTATTGGTGATGGAGGCCGTGCTCTACCTGAACCTCCTGGACTACCTCCTGGTGATCCTGTGGGCGCGGGAGTTCCGCCATGCACCAAACCTGACCTTCCTCCAGGACTTCATGCTGGACGACCTCAAGGTGACTCTACTCAGCCTCCGGTGATTCCGGAAACCGTGAGGAGCTTGGACCTTCCGAGCTTGCCTCATCCCTCAACTGAAGGAGCTGCACTTCAATATGGAGATTGGTTGACTATGACCTATCCGTTGATGGCAGACCTCTCGGCGACTTCTCAGTTGTGGTGGGATGGATGCTTGGCTGCAGCTGGTGAACTCTATGAGAAGTGGCTCACTGCTACTCCTTTGGAGCGCCTTCGCTTGCGCCCTGTGGAGAACATCGACCCTGTCCACCAACGTGTTGAACAGCGTGGTGTATCGCTCCTCCTGAGCATCTTGCCCGACCAGCTTCGAAGAGATGTGATCGCCAACAGGAAGGTCACAACGGTCAGCATCCTTTTTCGACTTCATGTCCTTTTCCAGCCTGGAGGAGGTGCCGAAAGAACTACACTTTTGAAGTGTTTGACGGAAGTGAAAACATCCAACAACATCCAGGACCTCTTGGTGACTACAAGGACCTGGCGACGATGGCTCCAGCGAGCAGAAGAGCTTCGTTTGACCCTGCCTGACCCGTTGATTCTCATGCAGGTGTTGGGGCGCATCATGGACTCCCTGTCGAAATTGGGAGGAAGTCAAGTGGCCTACCGGGTGTCTTCGGTGAGGCAGGAATTGCTGGTGGATCTGAGGCCCGAACTTCAGTCCATCAAAGATCTCAGTGAATACTTGCAGGCGGAGATGGAGGACCTGTCGCTTATGGTGGTGGCCCCAAAGACATCGGCTACAACATCATCGACTCCGTCTAGCCAGACCGCTGCACCTGTTGTGAAAGCACTGCACTCAAGCCAAGGCCAAGATGAGAAGCCGAGGTCGCCGTGCAGATTTTGGGGCTCTCAGTCTGGGTGTCGGAGGGGGGACACGTGTGGCTATGCGCACTCCTGGGATGGACTGGATCGTCAGCAAAGATGTTTCTTCTGTTCAGGAGAAGGTCACATGATGAAAGATTGTCCTCACCGTCAACAGAGGGGCACCAAGGATTTCAAAAAGAATGCCAAGGTGAAAGGCGTTGGTGAGGAGGTGTCGAAGGACAGTCCTACCAAGGAAACACAATACAGAAATTCTGAGGCTTCGGGAACTACATCGTCTCCGAGTTCATCGCTCTTGTCATCGCCAACGGTGTCTGGAGGTGGATCGGGAAAGAACGGTGGCGGGTCGCCGGAGAAGGAGTTGGGGGGGTGACCAAACGTCAAAGGTTGACTCCGCTTCTGTCCTCCTTGATGAAGCTACAACTCTCCTCAAGACGCTCAGGACCCTGAAAGCGGTTCGCCTGAAACAGGTCTTTGTGGAGCCCGTGAACACAAGTCTTCAAGGTTTTGCACTCCTTGACGGAGGGGCAACACATGCCCTCCGAACTGCACACCCTGATGAAAGGAGCGAGATGACTCCCATCGAGGTTGAACTTGCTACAGGTACTACAGTTTTGTATCGCCATCCAAAGCACCGCACCCTTTTGTCCTTGGAGGAGGTGGAGCTGATCATCCCATTGGGGCTTCTGGTTGAACGGGGCTATAAGGTGGAGTGGCGAAAGACGGGTTGCAGTATCCGTCACCCGACACTCGGTGCGATCGACTGCTGGCTTCGATCTGGCTGCCCGATCATGCATCGTCAACCTGCTTTGGACATGCTCTCCCAGATCGAGCTCGAGGATCGGGGGGAGGTGGCACTTTCTGAGGAGGACCGGCAGTGGTGGCAGAAGCATTTTCCTGAACTACCACATCCTGTTCTTCAACACATGGCTGGACAGAGCCAAGATCCAACTACAACGCCCTGGAACCGGAGAATTCGGAGGGCACACCTCACTGGAAAGGGGGTCATTGTACACCTATTCAGTGGTCCTGATGTGAAGAAGTGGAATTGTGTTGGCGGAGGAGCATACTCTTGGCTGTGCATTGACACGGAGATCAACTCCTCGTTGAACCTGCACAACCCGGCCGTTTGGGGCTATTTGTGGAAGCTGGCGTCTTTGGGACGCATCGTTGCAATTGTTGGAGGTCCTCCCTGCAGGACCGTGAGTCGCCTTCGAAACCGGTCACCACCAGGACCTCGTCGCCTTCGTGGTCGAGGAGAAGATCGCTGGTGCCTCAATGACGAATGTTGGCATGCTGTTGGAATCACCGCGAGATCCTGCTGAATATCTTGCTGGTGAAGAAGGTGGGCAAAGCGCTTCTTTCTGGTGCTTCCCGGAGCTGATGGCTTGGGTTGGAACTGCTGGCCTTCGCTTGGTCACTTTCGATCAAGGAAAGCTGGGTCACCAGAGGAAAAACCTACGACAGTTTTGACTAACCTTCCTGCCTTCCAAGAACTACATGGCCTCCAAGGCGATGGTTGTGATGACAGACCACTCCCGTCGAACCTCGGTGACCGCATTCGCACTTCGAAGACCTGGGCAGCATGGGCACCAGGCCTTGTGGGAGCGATTCAAGAAGGTTTGAGGAGGTTGGTGGGTGTTTTGGAGGAGGAAAAGGGGGCTGGAGGTGGTCACCATGTCTCCAAATGGACCTTGCAGCTTGGCATCGACATATCAAACAGGGTCACATCCCCTTTCGTGCTGACTGCCGCATTTGTGGGGAAGCTATGGGCTGCGACAAACCACACAAGAGGCTTGGGGGGAGCGCCACGAAGTTCACTATGTCAGCCGACCTTTGTGGACCGTTTCCTGAAGGGAAAGATTTGGGCACAGGAGTCATTTGCAAGTACGCACTGGTCTCAACTGTGGCCGTCCCCATCATCTCTGAGCTTCCAGGTGAGGTTACTGAGCCATGCGACACCGCCAAGGATGTGGAGCACACGGAGGAGATTCCCTGCGAGCCAGAAGACCGTGACCTAGTCCCTGAAGATGAAGTCCGGAGGCTCAATGAAATGGCTGAGATTGAGAAGTCTCAAGAGCCTCAAGGACATCAAAATGTCACCCTGGCTGAAGTGATTCCTGATCGCACGGTGGAGTCACTGGTCCGTGCTTTGTCCCGCTTGCACGCCAAGTACCGCATGCTGGGCATCCAGGTCTACAGATTGCACACAGATCGTGAACGATCATTTGCTTCAGCACCAATTCAGAAGTGGTGTGAACAGCGACAGATTCGCTTGACTATGACGGCTGGCGATGATTCCAAGGCCAATGGCCGTGTTGAAGGAGAAGTGAACCAACTCAAACGCCGCACCAGGTTGTTCCTTCATGATGCTGGACTACCTCACTCCTTCTGGCCAGTTGCCCTTCGCCATGCTGCCGAAGAGCGTGTTCGACTACAACTTGAACGACTCGGGCTGGAAAGTCCTCCTATGCTTCGCTTCGGAGCATCAGTTTTGGTCAAATCCAAACGATGGCATCGTGCAGGTCAGCTCTCTATGCCATACCGAGCTATGCAACTCCTTGGTCCCTGCCCATACATGTCGCATGGCTGGATTGTCCGGGACAAGAAGGGCCAATTGTTGCACGCGCGCACTGTACTTGAACCATCGCCGGTAGCCGATCAGGCGATCATGGAACTCCAAGAGGTGCCTGCTGTGAAGCATCGCATCGCTGGAAAACACCCACCTCCACTACCTGACCATCCACTGGCTGGCCGCGTGGGAGCGCTCTATGAGGAGTCGGTTCCAGCTCTAGCAACTTGCAGAGCTGGCGGGGAGGACTCTTTGGATTCTTTGGACTGGTCTTCATCGTTGGATGTTGGCAAGTCGCTTTCACTGGGGCTGGAGCCAAAGGGGGAGTTGGAGGAGGTGAATGGTGGCCACAAACTACATGATAAAGTTGAACCTGGTGATGAACTTTTGCACCATGACCTTCAGGGGGAGGTCGAAGATTCACTGCTGTGTGATTGGCAGCAGGTGGAAAAGTGGCATGAGCTTGAACAACAACGACACTGGGCGCTCAAACAGCTTTGGTGTCAAGGCCTTCGTGAAGTTGCAGTTGGTGAGAACTCCGGCAGTGTCCATGGCAGCTGGCTTCATGAAGTTGAACTACTCCTCAAGGGTGCTGAAGATCAACTGTCGTTTCAGCACTCTGCAATCGAGAACTTCAAGCTGTCGGCATTGGCTCCATCAATGGGAACCCCAGATGCTCCAGCAACAGTGCTTCAGACCTATACGGTCTCACTACAGCAAGTTCGCAGGGAATTGGAAAAATGGAAACCTCCTCTGCGTGATGAATATGGACAGCTGGTGTCCTCAACTCAGGCAATCAAGCCTACCACAGAGGAAAAGTTGCGCCTGGATCCAAGATTTCCCACTATGGAGCTGGCTCCAGCGATGCTTGTTCCTACAGTCAAAGTCCTCATGGACGTCTTCGAGCTCGGGTGGTCATTTGTGGAAACCATCTCACCAAGGTCAATGAAGAGAGCAACAACTCTGCAGGTGAGACTCAGCCCAAGGACTCAAACCCGTTCTCGCTCTATGCAGGTGGAGCAGATGGAACCACTTTGCGCTGCTTGATGAAATGTGCGGCTGAAAACTCTTGGTCAGTCGGCACGGTGGACATCAAAACAGCATTCCTTCTTGCACCACGACCTGATGAACAAGAACGTCTTCTCGTCGCTCGTCCGCCAAAGGTGTTAATTGAAGCTGGAATTTGCGACGCTTCGGAACTCTGGGAGATCTCTCATGCCGTCTACGGGCTGAACGATGCTCCAACGAACTGGTCGCAGTACCGTGACCGTGAACTACCTCAACTGCGCTTCTCGGCAGGAGGTCATGACTACCAGCTGGTGTCCACACCGGAGCCGAACCTTTGGAAGTTGATCAAGACCGACCCTGGTGCTGTTCCGCAGGAGGACAACTCTGAAGGCTTCCTCGCTGTGTACGTTGATGACATGCTTGTTGCTGCACCAGGTCCCTTGGCAAAGTCGGTGATCGATGGGATTCGGGCTCATTGGCGGTGTTCGGAACCAGAGTGGGCATCGGCAGAAAAGGCCATCAAGTTTTGTGGCTTTGAGATCAGTTGCAGCGACGATGCGGTGATCCTCAACCAGGCCTCATACACTCGAGATCTTTTGTCTCGCCATGAAGGTATCAAACCACGTCAAACGCCTCTTCCTTTGGGAGTTCAAGATGAAGTTGAAGCTGATGTGCAAATCTCCCAAGTCCGACCAGCTCAAGCTTTGGTCGGAGAACTTCTTTGGTTGAGTGGCCGCACAAGACCAGATCTTTGCTACGGTGTCTCCATCATGGGACGTTTGGTGACGAAAGCACCGACCAAGGTTCTGGAGTGGGGTGCTCACATGTTGGGCTACTTGCAGCATACAGTGGACTATGAGCTTCGCTACACCAAGCAGGTGGTTGAGTCGTCCCTCGATGATTG
>CAXAMN010014336.1:42906-54953 GCA_963970005.1 Durusdinium trenchii
AGCTGTCATCACCCTCACAGTGTGGACTCCCTCAAGGCACAGCTACGTTTGCCATGGCTTCGTGGGAAGAGTTTGAAGCAAGTCTAGACTCCCAGTTAGAGCAGAACTTGAGTCCAGGGACACCAATCATTGGTGCAGTCCACATGCGCCGATGGCAGCTGGCCACACTTTACCCAGAGTTTGCATCCAAGCTCAACAAGCCTGAGCAGGCCTGTTTGTACTGAACTTGGAGGCATTAGAAGCAAAGTTGCGCTTCATTCTCCAGGACCTCTTTGTCCAGGAGAAGTGTCAGACAAGATCAGCCACATCGAGCTCGAAAAAGGCACCAGAAAGACACTTTGAAAACACACAATTTACATTATTGTTTGTGAATTTGCATTGCATGGGCCAGGGAAAATCGAGGTCCAGGAGCAGAAGTCGTGGTCAGTGATGCCTTACCTTGTATGTCATGATGATAATTGGTAATTCAAATGCCTCTTGCTTTGAGCCAGGGCAGACTAATTCAGTTCAGGCGTTCAGGTGTTCAGGAGTTGGAGGTTCCACTGACAAATGTGCACCAGCCTCAGAATTGAAAATATGCCACCTGCTGCCAAGCCAGTTTGAGCACCTTTAGGTTCCTGCAATGCATTGCCTCAGTTTGAGCACCTTTCGAGCTGCAGGGTCTTAGTGGTTCAGGACTTCAGGTGTTCAGTAGTTGAAGTTGAAGGCTGAGAAGCCCCAGCCTCAGCATGCCGCTGACACCATCACAAAAGCAATGCCTTTTGCTGTCACTAAAGCTTGCCTTTTTTGGTGCTACTCTGGCATCTGTGGTGGAAGATCCTGCACTTTCCTGTGGCCAGAGAGATTTGGATGTTGTGGAGATTTTTTCAGAAGCAAAATCTATTGTCCACGCTGCCAGAGAGAAGGGGTTTTGTGCAGAAGCATATGACTTGACTCATGGCCAGGATAGCGTTTGTGCAAGGAGTGGATTCTGGTCAGTTGTAAGATTGGTGATGCGATTGAAGCCTGGTGGCCTGGCGCACATGGCGCCAGAATGCAAAACATTTGGCTTTGCATGTAGGAACCAGAACCAAAGGACCACGAAAAATCCAGAGGGCAATGTTGCTTGGGAAGCTGTGTGTGATGGCAACTTGGCATGCATGTTTTGGCTTCATAGTCCTCACTGTCAGAGTTTGCAAGGGTCAGTGGCATGCACCATCTGCCAGCTGCACCAACTTAGGCAATTTCATGGCCAGGCTTTCAGTCTTTCTGTTCTGCCTGGCACTGCTTCGTGACGCCGAAGCTTCTATAGAGAATCCAGCTGGATCTATGATCTTCACCTTCCTAGATGAGCACATCAGCCAGGGGCTCAGCCAACCAAGACTGATGACAATCACTTCTCTTATTATTCAATTTGCAAAATCCTGACACACCAACCTTGGTCAGGAATTTTGACGAGCCTATCTGTTGTGCATTACCACTTGCTTGACCGGTGCGCTTATGACAACACTCCTGGCCAAAAGATGCTCAAGAAGTACAAATTCATGTGTTCTGGTGGGTGGCTGGAGGCATCTGTCCGAAAATGCTCATGCAGCAGGCAGCATGAGCCTTTGATGCTGAAAAGAATGACTGATGATGGAAAGCTGAAAACTGATGGGAGACAGAACCTTTTACAGCAGTCTGGCCTTTATCCACCTGCTCTTGGCCAGGCAATTGTGGCAGCATGGATGCAAATGTCAACTTGGAAGCCGCAAGTCCCCATCAAAAAGCAGCATGCAGTGGAAGATGATCCTTGGGGAGGCCCTGCCAGCACAACCTCTAAAAAGAAGCTGAAGCAAAGCCAGAAGACAGAGGAGGTGGACCCATGGTCATCCGGTGACCCTTGGGAGTGCGAGGTTGCCACAGCTCCTGCACAAGTTTTTGATCCTTGGGCTGCTAATGACACTGTCACAGAAGCTGACCCATGGGCTTGATCAGGTGTTCAGGAGTTCAGGAGTTCTAGCAGCTCTTGCCCTTGATAGTGTACAAGTGTCTTGCGAGAGAAGCATAAAGACTTCAAGACTGTGAACATTGTGGGGCAAAGCATGGAATGCAGTTTGAAGCCTTGTCCATGTGCAACACATGTTAGTCATGACTGCCTGGCTCAAGTGTTGAGAAAGTATTTTGGCAGATTTTTGCACTTTCCATGGCTCCAAAGAGGAGCCGAAAGAGAAAAGCAGAAGTGCCTGAGCCAGACCCGTGGAATGATTCCTGGAATGGGGAGGAAGAGGACCCCTGGGCTCATGAGACTCACCAGAACCAGAGTGAAGATCCATGGCGGTTTGTTGCTGAGGATGACGTTCCAGCTGATGGTGACAGCATGTTGGTGGAGAATCCATGGGCTAGCAATCCAGGGAGCAAGCTCACCACCCATAACTCTCAGATCCATTTGGATGCTGCTCTTAGGCTTGCTTCGGATTTGGCACCAATTGCAAAAGAGGCCAGCCAGTATGACACAAATGGAGCATGCCCAAAGCGACTAGGTTGTGTTCTCTCATCTAACTGCAAGCGGAAGCACTGTGCACGCCCAGGATGCAAAGCAGGTGTAATTTCACATCAAGAAGTTTGCAGTTTCATGGAGAAGTGGGTCAAGCTGCCACTTCCTGACAGAAGCCATCTCCTGCGTTGCAACTACTACCAAGACAATAGCGTGATTGCCAGAGATGCTGAAGCAGTGAAGGAGACAGTGGAGTGGCACATGTGTGGCTATGCAATTTGCTTTCAGAGGTTTTGTGAGATTCTTGGAAGTAGTCAAAGAACAGTCCGCAGGCTGATCAGTGGGCAGCCAGATTTGAGATTGTCTAAGTCGGGCTTTGGTAGCCAATCCCGGGCGGCAGTGCAGACTGCCAAATGTGACCATTTTTTCCGGACACTCCATGCGTCAGCTGCTGAGCCAATGCCAGAGGAGGCCCAAATGTACCCCAAGGCAAAACAACTGGGCAGTCATTCAGGAGTTCAGGTGTCCAGGAGTTCAGGGGTTCAGAAGAGAGACATGACCAGCATTGATGCATGGGAGCATTGGAGCTATGACTGGCTCAGCATGCCTCCAGCAGATGTTCAAGCAGCAGAGAAGGCTCACTGTGGCACCTTGGGCTTGCCTATAAGATACATTCAACATCAAAGGTTGATTGATCTATACTGGCAGTTTACAGCTGAATGGGACATTCATGTTGAGAGAAATCCAGGAGATGGTGAGTGCCCTGCTTTCCAGACATTTGCGAAGCGCTATTACAGCCACTGGCGCTATGTGCTGGTCATGAGAAAGATTTCTCAGCATGGTCAATGCAAAACCTGCTTTGACTTTCATTCTGTGCTCAGGAGCCCAAAAGCTGATTGGAGCACCAAGGTGCCTAGGCCAAATCAGCTGGTAAATATTTTGTCGGTTTTATTTATTCACTTATTGTTAATGTTGATGTGGCAAATAAATCATTTCTGGGCCACTCCAGCCAAGATTCGAGCTGCCCGCAGTCTTCGAGAGCATCAACGACACCAGTACTTAGACCGTACACTTTATTGGGGTTTACGATTCTCTTCAGTGCACGACCAGGAAGTGCTGACTGTGATTATTGATGGCATGGGTAAGTGGGGGACAGCATGGCCCCATTTAGGCCAAGACAAGCCTTCCAAAGAGCTTGACAACATTGCCCGCCCAAAGCTTGTGATCACAGCTGCACTATGCCACGGATGGGGGACCTTCTTGTTCGGCACATCAGAGCTCGAAAACCATGGAGCTGAGCCTTGCTAGGTAAAAGAGCAATCTGGTGTCTATCAATTTTTCTTATTTGGTTTCCAAGAAAAGCTTGAAGCAGCCCAAAGCTGAGGATCACTGGTGTGAGGTGGTTTGCCGTGTCCTGGACATGGTGTGGAAGATAGCTGAGAGGGATGGCCGGAGAGTGCCACCTCATTTAGTTCTTGTGGCTGACAACACCCCAGCACAGTGTCACAACCAGCTGGCCATGAGACCTTTGATTTACCTCACTGCCAAAGAGTACTTCACCTCCATCACTATGTTCCACCTTATGGTGGGACATACACATGAGGCCACTGCTCAAATCCATACATTGGCCACAGCTTCTCTCAGCCTTTTGCATCCTGCCAGGATGTTGACCAGTTGTTTGGTGTGATCAAGGACTGACTGGGTTTGTATGCTGCACTGATTTGGCAACTCACAATTTAACTTCATAGCCACAGCCGAATTGCTCTGGTTTGCTTGCAAAAGCTGTTGCAGGCTATACTGATTGGCCTTCGCAAGTGGCAGACTCCAGATGCCATGCTTGATCACATCAAGGCAAAACTGGAACCAAGGGTCGCTGCCCGGAAGGAGGTGCTGATGACAAACATGATTCAAGGAGTTCATGACTTCAGTGCTTGGTTGGACCCACTGGGAGTTGATTTGCCCTTAGTTGGCTGTGAAGCTGCTTCCTTTGTGGCGCAACATGGTTTGAATTTTGTGTGGCGCTAAGGATATTTGGAACTGCTTCAAGCCTCGTGCTGGCATTCCCACCCCTCATTGCTTCATGTGCATGAAGGGCAAGAATCTGCCAAGAAAGTATGCAGTGATGCTTGAGGAGCCAAAAGAGGATGAGGCAGTCTACTGTTGCGTCAAAGGCTTTGTCCGTGACACTTGCTTGTTGCAGCCGCCTGTTTACCTTTCACCACCTGGACGACATACTGCCATTCGAGAAAGCCAGCCTGGCCAGCTCATTGGCAAGAAAGAAATGTCTGAGAGTGAGATCCAGAGCTACATCAAATTAGCTCAGTTGTGCAAAACCAAGTTTGACATGCCAGAAGCTGCGGATGCGCTTCACAAATTTGTGCATGAGAGACACTATGAGAGTGTTCAGTTTCAGTTTCTTGCCCACCCACATAGGGCAAGATATGGTGTAGTTAGGGAACAGCCACCTGGCACCAACATTCATTTCCCTTTTTTGCCAGACACAACCTGGCATATGTGTGCAAGGGTAGCTTAGCCCAGGAGTTCAGGTGTTCAGCATTTCAGGGGTTCAGCACTAGAAGGGAGTGCTGATGGGAGACTTACTGAGCCACGAACTGCAGCAAAGAATCGAGACTTGCGTACAAGCTGTGAAACGTTTGAGCCTACAATGATTTTTTTGTGCAACATAGGTTGCTTAAGCTAGGGGTCTCCTATTATTAGGTAAAAAACAGTTCAAAATAAAAACAGTAAATATGTTTTAGAGGAGACCCCTCCCTAGATTTGCAGGGTTGCAATTGAGCAATGCTGTTGAGAAACAATCAAGCAGCAACAGAGCATGTCCTTCCAAGCCTTGGCTCCAGGAGTTTGTAGGAGTTCAGGTGTTCAGTGCAGAGCCTTGTGGAATGGCTCTTTCCACTGAGGCACATTTATGTTTTTGAATTTGCTGGCTTATGTGTTTCTTGTTGCTTGCCACGCCCAATCATGCCAAAGCCAGGAGAAGTTGAATCAGTGGTATGGCAAGATCTTTGCACAGCTGCAAGCTGACATGAGTGACAGCAGTCTTGCTTCAGTGCATGAGTGGATGGAGAGAACTTTTCCAAACACAACTGCCAAGAACCAACTGATGACAGATTTTTCCAATCTGGAGTCAGAATGCCGAAAGATTTTGGCAGCCCCAGACAATGGAACAATCACTTCTGATGTTCCAGAAGTTCTGGTCCACAATGATGTGCCAGTCCGCTTCAAAATCAGGTTGCACAACTTTGGCTTCTTGGAGGACTCACAGCTGAAGGGGCCAGTTCAGTCTTATGCTGTGAGCCTTGGGTTGCATGCATGTTTGGCCAAGCATGGGCATGTCAATATCCATGTTGCTAGCTTGTTCAGCAAGATTCCAGGATTGGTTCAGCTTAGGAGGGACAACATCCAGAAGTTCATGACCAATCAGAAGGGCAACCAAACCAACAAATACCCCCTGGAGATCCTCTTTGACTATGTTTGCAAGCTCAACCAGCATCCAGTGAAGCCAGGTTCAGTGATTCCGGCGTTCAGCATCGCCATGTTCATTGGCAGCTCGACCATCATGTCATCATTCTTGCTGTGCATCTATGCTTGCAAGCTCAAGATTATTGACGCAGTGAAGGGCGACCTAAAGCTCGAGCGCGAGGTGGCTACAAGGTTGCTGAGTTGCTTGGTGATTCACTGCACAGCTGTTACTGCCACCAATCATGATCAGGCAATGCTGAATGCATTTGCCCAGAAGCGGGAGGCTTTGACGCGCGTCCAACCTTCTTTGTTCCAGCACTACAGTGTCTACCAAAGAATTCTGGCCAAGAGACCACCAGCCAGAGGGCCTTGGTCTCAGCTGTTTATCACAAGTTTTGGCTGCTTTCAGGAGTCCAGGAGTTGAGGAGTCCAGGAGTTTCAGTTGTTCTTCACTTGTGTGCCTGAGGACTCGAGATGCGCATCTCCGCAGCATCATGGTGGAGCAGAACAAGTTGAGTGTCACTAAAGCCAAGATCCACAGCAATGAGATGACAGCGATCCTTTTGCTAGATTCAGCTGGTCCAGGTTTTCAGAAGATCATTGCCAAGGCTCACATGGCTGACCAGCCGCAGGACACTGCCTTTCCCCTCTCGCTCTTGAACAAAGACTTCCTGCAGCCGACTTTCCCCAATCCAGTGAGACTTGGCTTCACAAGAATGCATTGGCCTGGATCTTTTTGATGGATTCAGATCTTGTTTGTTCCTGATGTTGCAACTTCCAAGGAAGAAGGAGGATAACCCCCTGTGGCATGCCATCCATGAGCACAGCTGGGACAAAGTCACTACTTGGGCTCAGCGTGTTTCAGGAAAATGGGATCACCGCATGCAGCAAGCCCTGAAAGCTGGCCAGGCGTTGAGCTACAAGAATGGTGCAGTGGCCGCCGACATGCGTGACAGCGGCAAAGAGTTGAATGTGTGGTACATGGCACAAGCCATGTGTTACTTTGATGACCATTTCCAAAAAGCTCTGAAGCCAGACAGATTTGACCAAGTCAAATCAGATTGGCTGGCTGGCAAGCTGGACACACAGATTTTGCCAGCAGTCCTCGCCAAGAGAAAGGACTTCCAACCGCGCGACTTCCAGTTCGTCTTGCTGGAGCAACAGGATGCCTTGTCTGGACTGAACTTCTTGAGTTTAGGCAGTTCAGAGAAGCAGGAATCCCTCCAACGCTTGCACAAGCAACTGGGGCAAGAACAGAAAGCCTGGCGAGCCCACATGGCAAAGGTCAAGGCGCATGAGGACAGCTCCATGGGTTCCTTCAACCGCCAAGTATCTCGACAACAGGAGGCCTTGGAGGAGGCATGGCAGGAGCAGAGCACAAAGTTCATTCAGGTGTTCAGCTGTGCAGATGTTGCTGGTGCAATACTCCTGGTCAATCAAGCAAAGGCCATGATTGCTGACGAGCAGCTGAAGGATGCAAGTGGCATCCCATGTATTTTTTGAATGGAACTTTCCAAAGGCTGGAGCAAGAGCCAGCAAACTGATCCCAGCAGTGGCAAGCACCATTGCAGTGTCATGCAGTGAGAATCCAAAGACAGTCATCCATGTTGTCATTCCACCCTGCCAGCCAGTGTATGGCAAGGGAGACTCTGCTGGAGATGAACGAATTGCCAGCATCGAGGACCACGTGAACAATTTGTGGCAGCAGCTCAACGATCCATCCCACCGTCTTTCTGTGCGCAAAGTCAATGCACTGTGGAACTCAGAGACCTTTTACTCCTCCGACAGAGAGTTGGGTTTTGAGGTATGGCTTGTCCTTGCAGAGTCGACCAGGGATGTGAGCAAAAGCACCCGCTCCTACAACAATGTCTTTGGCAACAGCAGCCTTCTCAAGAGAGGTGCCTTCCCCTTCCTCCTCAATGCGATGGAAAGGAAAGATTTTCAGAACTGGAAAGCCCCACTGGGGTTTGACCAGGGCAAAGTGGCCCATGGACAGGACACAGCACAGTGGTTTTCAGGAGTTCAGGTGTTCTGTAGTTCAATCACTGAGCTGTGCAAGGGGTCCATTCTCCAGAAGGATGATTTCCTGCTGGTGGCCGACATGCTGATGTATGACTCCGAGCCTGGCAAAGGGTGTGTGGAGCTGAACTGCGGGAGCAACAAAGAAGTCCCTCGCCTAGCCTTTGTTGGTGTGTCTTGGGCACATGAGAAGGGTGTGATCAGGACTGGAAGTTCAGGTTTTAATTTGATATTATTTTTGTTTGAAGGAAATATGCGCAATAATAACAGCATTGAAGTCGACTCACATTGCATTTCTTATGTTTTGAGCTGGCAGGAATGTCATTGCAGAGAATGTGAAAGAGGACCTGGCTTCAGTGGTCAAGGTGAAGATCCGCAGCAAGAACTACCGCATGCCCAGCACTGTAGCGATCCCAGAGGTGGTGAAATCAGATGCTGCAGATCCGGCACCCAAGTACAACCCTGATGACTTCAAGCTGACTTACCCAAGATCGAATCTGCAGCTTCCCTTGCTCCAAAAGGTGGTCACGGAAGGGGAGTCGTTGCAGGTCAGCATGCCTGACCCAGAGAATCCTGCAGAGTTGCTGACTTTCCCAAAGCTGGTCAAGATTCACAATGATGAGTTCAATCCTTCAGGGCAGCCATGGAACCCTGACCAAGGTCAAGGTGAAAAACGCAAGGCCGAGGGGGAGCCTGAGTGTGGTCCCAAAGTGGTGGTGGAAGCAGTTTCGCCTCCAGATGGCTTGATCCCTACAGGAGTGCAGGGTGCAGATGGTGCCTTTCAGTTGTTTCTGGACCCCAAGGAAGCAAGCCTTTATTTGCATTGCGCCAAGGATTCAGCAGTTGGTCCTGATGAAAAGCCTTGGTTCTATTGCAAAGGATCTTTCAGAGCAGGCTCCCAGGCAGATGCTGAAATGAAGAAAGCAGGGGCGCAATTCATTGATTCAGCTATGACCAAAAGCACCAAGGTCCTTGTGCAACAGATTGGTTCTGCATTGGAAATTCCACAACAGCCCACCCCATTGGGGGCTGTGCTTGAAGCCTTTTCTAGCCTCCGCCAACCCGTTGGCCAAATCTTCAAGCACAAGTGCACTGATTCAGAGGTGAAGGCCACTGAAAGCATTTGCTTTGTCTTGGAGATCAATACCAAGCCTGTGGCCCCCAACAAGCCCATTGAGCCCAATGTTTTGTCCACCTATGTGGAGCTCTCCAAGCACAGTCACATTGAGGCTGTTCAGAACTTGAAATATGCAACTTGGCTGCTAATAAATTCAACAATGAACTTTGAGGCAGTAAAATGCACTTGATCAGCTCTCTGACATGTCAGGAAGCCGAGCACCAGACCTTGAAGCAAGGCATTCCAGCTGTTTTCCCGGCACACAGCTTCAACATCGAGAAAGACAAGTACTACAAGTTGTGAGAGCAGGCAGGTTTGCCATCACAATTTTGCAAGCTCACTGCAGCAGCTAAGGCTAAGAGCTGCGCAGGGCATTGTGTGGCCAATATCAATGAGTTCACTGGGGGGTTCCGGTGTTTAGGTGTTCAGGTGTTCAGGAGTTCAGGAGTTCAGGTGTTCAGGTGTTCAGGTTGAACAAGCATTGGAACCCCCAATACAACAATTTGGCAGAGGCAAAACAGTTTGCATTAGTGACTTCAATTTGACTGGGAAGTGTTGGCTTGTACTCAAAGCTGACTGAATGTCCTTGAGACTGCTTGCCTCAAACAATGAACAGGCACCTTTGCACACTGTATGTTCAGCTGCTCTTTGCATAGGTTTAGGACCCCATATTTCCTGAAAATCTGCCTTGCCATGAGCTCAAATGTGCGAGTGGTGCCACACCAGCAAGCAGCTTTGCAGTTCAGTGCTGTGACAGTGGCTGGCCAACCAACTGACAAGGAGAAGAGCAAGATTGCCAAGGTGGAAAAAAAGCTAGCTTTGGATGTGCCTGAGGCTGATGCAGATGCAGCTGCTGTGAAGAGTGATGGGCACAAGAGCGAAGAGGAGGCAGCTCCCCGGAAGCGCCCTGCTGCAAAACATGAGCCGGGTAGCATGAAGGTGGCTGCCAAGAAAGCCAAGCAGGCAGCCAAGAAAAAACCTGCTGCAAAGAAACAGTAGGCTACACAGCAAGCAGCTCAAAAGCTGTGTACACAGAGCTCAATGGAGTTTGTTGAGGTGTTCAGGAGTTCAGGAGTTCAGGTGTTCAGGAGTTCAGGTGTTCAAAAGCATCCTGACTGCTGTTCACCTGTCTCACTGAAATTTGGACAGAGCTCTGTGGCAAAGAGTGAGTTGGGAGGGGGGGTGGCCTGGGTTGCTGCATTGGATAGGGGCTGTGGACTGGTGTAATGCATACTGAAAGGCAGCTTTACAAACTTAGAGCAATTTCCACTAGTATGTAACTACTTGTTTCTACCCTATGATGTTTTGCAACATCAAAGCTTACATGTGCTGCAACCTAGAGTAATTCATGTTTGTTTCTGACTTGGTGATGCTACCAGCCCTATAAAAGTAATTGTTTCTCAAATGTTTTTTTGGGTTTGAGTCAGCCCCCAAATCTTGTGTGACATGTTCTATCTCTCAACTGCTAGTTCATTTGATTGCAAAAACTAGAAAGTCACATGAATTTGAACAGTTTAAGAAACTGAGGTACACACTCTTTCATATTTATCAACTTGTTCAACTCTCATCAACTGGTTTTTTCAACTTACATATAAACGTTTTAATATCTTTAATATCAACGGTTTAACCTTTTTTAATCAACTTTTATCAGCTTGTTTTATCAACTTTTTATCAACTTTATCATTTGTTTAATCAACTTATGTCAATGTTTTATCAACTTTTTATCAATATTCAATTTTTTAGTATATGTTGAATCATTGTTTTATTATTGTTCATCAAGTTATATATATATATGTATATATGTTTTATCAACTTTTTATTGTTTTGTCAACTTGTTATCATTTTTGTGAACTGTTATCAACTGTTCTTTAACTGTTTATCAACTGGTTTATCAAATGTTTATCAACTAGTTATATGTTTCATTGTTTTATCATATTGTTATCAACTTTTACCAACTGTTTATCAACTTTTTATCAACTTTTATCAACTTTTTATCAACTTTTATCAACTTTTTTATCAACTTTTATCAACTTTTTATCAACTTTTTATCAACTAAACTGTCCACCCCCCCAACTGAAAGCACACTGTGCACAATCATACCTTTGTCTTCTGAGGTGCCATTTTGGTCATCAGAGTGAGAGGCCAGTGTACATAGTTTACCCAATTTGCTGCAGTCTGGCTTTGTGCCAGGATGCACAGGAGCCTATGGCAGAGTGGAAAGAATTGTCTTTAACATTGTTTTGGTATCCTCATTTTCCACCACAACACATGCCAAGATCCTCAGCACACCATTTGAGTTTCTTTGGGGTGGAACTTGGCTAGAAGAAGCCATTTGTGTTGTCAATAGTTTTTCTTTGGTGCTCGTGTAACACCAGTTGCATTGAACAAAGCATGTGCTGATCAAGTGGTAGAATGAGATTTTGGACAAATTAACAAGTTGAACCTCCACTGGCCACGGGGTTCTATGCCATGGCTTCTCACAAAGAGTGACTGCAAACCAGCATTTTGTTTCTAAACTGCTAAATTGAGAGCTATGTTGACCATTGTTCAACAATGTTGCTCCTTTGACCAGCACTTCAGTATAATTTGGTAACCTTTGATTGGCATTTTCATTTCCAAATTGTTTAGTTAGCTGGTTGTCCAATTGCTCGGCCGTGCTACTTTCTGACTACTCAGTGCTTTTATTTGCTTATCATGTGTTTTTATCAACTTTATCAACTTTTATCAACTTATTATCAACTTTTATCAACTTTTATCAACTTTTGTTATCAACTCTTATCAACTTGTTGTCAACTTTTTTATCAATTTATTATGAAGGTGGCAGCCAAGAAAGCCAAGCAGGCAGCCAAGAAAAAACCTGCTGCAAAGAAACAGTAGGCTACACAGCAAGCAGCTCAAAAGCTGTGTACACAGAGCTCAATGGAGTTCATTCAGGTGTTCAGGAGTTCAGGTGTTCAGGAGTTCAGGTGTTCAGGA